>CM057094.1:26298184-26818184 GCA_029959045.1 Taenioides sp. WSHXM2023
TTATCATTTATTTTTCATGATCTTTTTAATAACAGTATCAAACACAGCTTTGATTGATGCTTCATTTTTGTGAAATCTTTATCATTTTTTGTTCGTTTTGTCAGCTCTTCTAATAATTATCATTTTAAAGTTGATATTTTTATTTTATTCTAGGTCATTATTGTACCACATTGAACTCATTTGAACTCTTCATATTTTGGATGACTCTCATCTGCACTGGTTATTTGGCTGCAGTGGTCTGGGGTTTTATGGATATCAATACTTTAGCCGTACCGTAGATTGTGCAGCAAGTTTGATTCTCTTGAGTACAGGCAAAAAAAAAAAAAAACACAGTAAAGGTGAGTCGGCACAGGTTTAGCCCCGCCCCATCCCAAATGTCAATATAAATGTTTGTGTGACAAATTGAAAAGGCAAAATTCCAGGTTTAAAGACGAATTTCAAGATTTCCAGTTTGCAGTGTGTTGACAGGGGAAATTATGGAAGTTTGCCTCACCACCGTGACATAACAAACCTAAAAATAAAACTACAAATCTGGACTAATATTTATTGTTCATTATTGCCATGGTGACGTCAAACTAAGCACTTGGTGGAACTGGCTGGTGGTGAGGCACTGGATGGTGGTCACTCAATTACATTTCATACTAGAAATAGAGATAGAAGTTTTCAAGTAGTCATGATATGCTTTTTAAACTATAATATCAAACTTTTGCAAACACAATTTTTACATGACAGGTCTGAACTCAACCTGTATGACTTGCAGTAAGTATACAATTATGGGCGGAGATAGGGGGTAGGTGAAAACGGGGATTTTGTGCACACTCAAGCTTCGCCATCGCGTTACAATATAGGATTACTCAAACATGCACGAATCAGTTAAAATAAATAAAGAACATGATGAGAAGTGCTGTGGGGTCATGCGTAGTTTAGTTTATTGTAGACTTCTTTTTAACTTGAAAATATTTAAAGGTGCATTGTGTAACTTTTCTGGTGGAGGTCCGTCACCTCCTTGTTTGTGTGGATATGTCATTGCTCTGCCGGAAATGTTGCACAGTATGACATTAAACAGCTCTACGTTACATTTATTCAATTACAGGTGGTTTTATAGCACAACATAACCTAGAAAAACAGATATTCTGACTATGAGCGGGGTTGCCTCTCCACAGATCTGAGCTGTAGCTTAGCCTGGTTTGATGATGATAGAAAGGTTTAATACCATACTGTGAAACATTCCAGACAAAGCAATAGCATAAAAGTTACATAATGCACTTTTAAGTGGTTATCTGTTGGGTAAAATATCAAAAATGCGTATAGAAAATCAGACAACAAAAACCCACAGCACTCTGTTGGTTTAGAAAAGTTAAAAAGCCCTTATTGCATCTTGGCTATAAGGTTAAAAATATACACACTATTGCATTTTGGCCAACACAGCCTTCATTAGGGCGCAAGGACAAACCCAACAACACATAACTTGTGCACTAACATTATATTTACATAATTTACAATGTTATAAAATCAAACTATACTTTTTTTTTTTTTTTAGCTCTAAAACCAACTGTAATTGAATAAATTTAAAGTACAGCTGTTTAATGTCATACTGTGGAACATTCCAGGCAGAGCAGTGACATCTCCATAGAAACAAGCAGGTGACAGACCCCTAAACACAAAGAGCACCCAAAGGCACCAATGTTCTCGCTCAAAAGAATAAGGCTATGAGGACATCTGCTGGACACAAAAGGGATTGGATAAATGTGCTGTCATATAATTAAATGGGACGAGTTTAAGAAATATGTGTAGGCTTTATGTATTCTGTGTAAAGATTTTAAGTTATTTGTGCATCAAATAATCAAAAATTGTATTTATAAAGCCAACTCTCAGCTTAAACAGACACTTTAACTACTCAGTCCAGTACAACTCCTTTCAAATCTTTAGTTCTCCATAAAGGAACAAAGACAAAAATATAAACTTTTGAAATGGGAGAACATGATTAAATGAAATGGTCTGTGTCTGAAATGTGCACTCGAAGAGGCCTGTGTGCTACCACTGAGCAGAAGAGGGTGTGGACCAGAGAGGAACTTGAGACCATCAGGGAAAAAGTATCAGGGAAACATGAAACATTTAGTCCCATTAGGATCATTAGGTCTGTTATAATACTTTAGACTCTTATGTACAGAGCTCTATTTCATACTTAGACAGTTTCAGCTCAAAATTACTCAAATTTGATCATTTAAATGTCTTTTGCTATTGTACATGTATCATTTTGATGCCTAACTTTGAGCATTTGTCATTTCTGTTTTGTAAAGGTAGCTCACCGTAGGAAAAAGGCTGGAGCCTCCATTCTAGCGCAAAGTGAGCACTGGCCCTGTTAAACAAACAAATACATAGATGATACTATTGTGCAAAAATATCAGATTATGCAAATATTTTGAATTATGTCATGATAGGTCTGTCCAGTTCTGTTTGTAAGGTCCTATGTGTAGTATTTAGTCTCAAACTTGCTCAAAATGATACACAAACAGCCTTAAATTCTTCACAGGTTTTCCTCATATTTACCGATGCCCAATAGTATTTAAAGGCCCTGAATAATACATAGGCTCTATAAACACAGTGGTGACACCAGTACCTCTCACTTAGGCCTGTATTGACCTGTAAATAATCCGCTCTAAACTGCACCATTGTCTTTAGTGACTCTTTGACAAACAGATCTATTTCTCCAATCACTCACTCCAAACAGGGCTGAGTCTCCTGGGACCAGCCTGTTGGTGGATTATGTTTCCTCTCTGTGCATTAAAGGAGCACTGTGTAACTTCTCTGAATACAGTATATCTTGTATTTATTCAATTACAGTTTTTATTTCTCACAGCTACAGTAAAACATGCGTTATTTCTGCAAGCGGGCCCACTTCTCCACAGACCTGACCTGTAACTTGGCCTGGCTCTGTGGAGATAGTTAAATTAAATGCCATACCGTGGGACATTTCAGGACAAAACAATATGGAGTCAAACAGGTGATTTGATTTGTGAATTATGTTTTCAATTTAAGATTCACTCCACATTTAAGCACATGCAGTATAAATATTTGAGAGAAGAGTGAAATCTGCTAAACCAGCCTAATACAAGAATCTAATGCATTTCAGAATATGTTTGTAGAGGTCTCAGCTGTTTATTTGTTTGTTTGTTTCATACTTTCAACTAAATAATTACAGGCGATACGATAATTGTGCCTTTTCAAACTGCAATTTTGATCAATAATTTAACAGCTTATTTTATTTTTATTCAGGCACAGAGCCCTAAGCATATACAAATTCAACTTAAAAAAGAAGTGTGATCCCCGACATGTAAAATAAGTATAATAAAGGTCATTAACTAAATGTTTTATAGCAAAAGGAGAAATTTAATTTGTCAACTGGACAGAGTTTATTTGGTCGAATACGTTTCGCAGCTCATCCAAGCTGCTTCCTCAGTTCAGAACTGAAGAAGCAGCTTGGATGAGCGAAACGTATTCGACCAAATAAACTCTGTCCAGTTGACAAATTAAATTTCTCCTTTTGCTATGGATTCTACCTGGACGACTGAGGGATTCTACACACAACTAAATGTTTTGTAATTTCTTATGTCAGATTTTAGACAATGACTATGTTTACATGAAAACTTGATTTCTGGAGTTATCAGATGATTGAAATGTCATATAAGCAGTTATATCTGATTTGAGTAAAAATCAAGGTAAACTAATAAACCAAAGACAAACATAAATAAATAAAAAAATGTTAAAGATTGAAACTGTTATTTCAGTCTACACTGTAGCCCTCTTCTACACTGGCTCCAAATACAGCTCTAAATATCCACTGATTAACCGACACACGTCACTAGATGTTTTTGATTAGATCAGTTTTCTCTAGTTGTCTATTTAAAAAAAATGCATCTAATATTAGTGTATTTCTTTTCATTAGCCTGGGAGGTCCCTTTGCTCCATCTGTCCCCAGATCTCCTGACCTCTCTGTGACCCTCACTCCTCTCACTGCATGAACTGTTTTATTTTTGTGAATATGAACTATATGTAAACACATCATATATAACTGACCTGCACAAAGCGTCATGTTTCACTACCAGATTCTACATCAAGTCCAGACAATAGGCTACATGCAAGACAGCAACTGCTGTCTTAAGTTTAAACTTACTACGAAAAAAAGGTTAAACGTAAGCTGCTTTAAGTGTGCTAGCACGTGTATGTTCCAGTAGATGGCAGCATTGAGCAGCAGTTTAACAGCTCATCGTGAGAGGGACACGCAGGGGAAGCCAAAGTTACAGTCGTGACGCGCACATTTTGTAACTCCTGTGGTTATCAGTGATTATTATAAATACACAGTTTAATAATATAATCCGGTTTAAAAAGAAAAGTAACATTGAACTGCATTAAAAACACGAGCATCTACTCACTCGCTCATGGTCGCAATTTGGAAAAAGTTACTTTGTAATGGGCTCCAGAATTGTGTGAGGAGAAAATCTTTCAATGCCACAGTGAGACGTGGGGTTGAATTAACGTTTCTGAAGCGCCAGTGCGGCGTCCCGGAGCTGTCCGCTGACGGTGGTGCTGAAACAAGCGGTCCTGCTTTTTACGCAGCATTTCATTAGATTTTAAACCTTGTCTTGTCTATCTTTCAGGACCAAAGAGAGATCCTCAAAGGCACTTGAAGTGCCTAATCGAGAGCGTGTGTGTGCCTGGGCAGCGCTTTCATTGGGACTCTGGGGTAATTAGCATAAAAGATGTTCTGGAGAGCTGCGGGACTGTGCGTCATTGAGACAGCGCCAGAGCGGGAGGGGGAGGGGAACACCGGGGGAATTAACAAACTGCAGAGTGAATTCCGTCCAGGGCCGACAAAAGCAGTCCTGCACGAGTCAAACGATGACTGGGCACAGACCAGAGCGTTACAGGTAGCGGAAGACCGCGGCACGGCGGAGCACAGCGTGGAACACGGACACAGAGCGCAGCGCGGATGTAGCCTGCTCCACACTGAGCTGAGCGCTGCCCGGGACCAGCGCGTCACCTGAATGTGGGGACATGAGACAGGAGAGCGCAGGGGCAGAGGGGACACCGCCAGTCCCAGTCACGAGAGTGGGCTCGCGCCAGCAATGACTCACAGAGCGCGCGGAAAAGAGACGTGGTAAAGCAGTGGAACTTTTCACAAGAGAAGAGACTGAACTAATGAGCCGCGCGCGCTCTTTCCTGTGAACTATCAACAGTTTGAGCCTCGAGGAGCGCTTCCAGACAGAGGAGACGCGATGGAGCCGGAGGGCAACACCGAGACAGCGGCCACGAACCTGGCGCAAACCGCCGCCTCCAAACTGTCCCAGATGAGTGAGAGAACTAAACAGCTGGGCACTGTCATGCGGGACCCGGAGCGACAGAAGCGCGTCATCCTGGTGATCGTGTGCATAGCGCTGCTTTTGGACAATATGCTGTACATGGTGATAGTGCCCATTATCCCGGATTACCTGGAGGACCTGCAGAAACAAGCGGCGCACGGAGTGGTGCGCGCGAACTTCACAAATGGCACCGCGCCCAAAGTGACCAAGGAGAACTTTGACGTGCAGATCGGAGTTCTGTTCGCATCCAAAGCCGTGGTGCAGCTGATCGTGAACCCGCTGAGCGGCACCTTCATAGACCGGGTGGGCTATGACATCCCGCTTTTCATCGGCCTCAACATCATGTTCCTCTCCACAGTCATCTTCGCCTTCGCGGAAAACTATGCCACTCTGTTCCTCGCGCGCAGCATGCAGGGCCTGGGGTCCGCGTTCGCGGACACGTCGGGCATCGCGCTCATCGCTGACAGGTACACGGAGGAGGCGGAGCGCAGTAAGGCGCTGGGGATCGCGCTGGCCTTCATTTCCTTTGGGAGCCTTGTGGCACCCCCTTTTGGCGGGTTCCTCTATGAATTTGCGGGGAAGCACGTGCCCTTCATGGTCCTCGCGGCCATGTGTCTGGGGGACGGTATCATGTGCCTGGCGGTGCTCAAACCCTTCTCCAACCGGGAGCGCGAGAACATGCCCGTGGGTACGCCCATCTACAAACTCATGGTTGACCCGTACATCGCAGTGGTGGCGGGAGCGCTCATCATATGCAACATCCCGCTGGCCTTTCTGGAGCCCACCATCGCCAACTGGATGGAGGAGACCATGCACTCGGAGCAGTGGCAGGTGGGCTTAACGTGGTTCCCCGCGTTCTTCCCGCACGTGTTGGGCGTGTTCATGACGGTTAAACTCGCGGCAAAGTACCCGCACCTGCAGTGGTTCTATGGGGCTTTTGGCATGGTGTTTATTGGGGCGAGCTCGTGCACAATCCCCGCGTGTAAAACCTTTGGACAGCTCATGATCCCGTTGTGCGGAATCTGCTTTGGCATCGCCTTCGTGGACACGGCCCTGTTGCCCACTCTGGGCTTCCTGGTGGATGTGAGGCACGTGTCCGTGTACGGCAGCGTGTACGCCATCGCAGACATCTCGTACTGCGTGGCATATGCCATGGGGCCCATCGTGGCGGGAAAGATAGTGCATGACTTGGGCTTTATTCAGTTGAACTTAGGAATGGGCCTGGCCAACGTGCTTTACGCACCGGCGCTGCTGCTGCTCAAAAACGTGTCCAAAATGAAGCCGTCCTACTCCGAGAGGAACATGCTGTTGGAGGATGGCACCACGGGACTGTACGACACGATTAAGATGGAACACCGCGAGAAGAAGAAGAAGGGCCTGTGCACCACGATAGACGAGAACGGAATAGAGACGTTCGCACAGCGCTCCTTCTCAGAGGAGGAGTCCTCAGGCGGAGAGTATGCGTAAAGACGCACTGTTCCTCTATCCAAGTGCCAATGTAAACGTGTGTGCATCCCGTCCACCCACTCATCATTAGGATTGTGTAATAACATCCATTATTTAGTGCGTCACGGGAGCGCCTCCTCTGGGTATTGTCACATAGAGTTAATTGCGAGATCGATGTCCATTTATTAACACTGTATTTAACACTGTGGATATGATATTCAGGGACTGTCTTAACTAAAGACCGATTGTCAAGGCCTCGTGTTCGATGTTTTCTTTTTGCTGCTAACTCAATATGCAATACTGTGTGTGACCGACGTGACTGACGTACTGTTTCTTTTGAATGATGTTCTGTGGAATGCATAGCCTCTGTATATGAGCTCCCTGTACATTCATGTATATCATGTATATAATTAAATGAATAGAGTGGACACAAAGCTCTTTTGATCCGTCATTTGTGCAATTAACATCTATGTTTTAAACTTTACGCACAACAAAATGAATTCCTCTAATATTAATATGAGAAATATAAAAATACCATAAACGATAATTGATACATTGTACGAGGATTATTTCATATTTCCTATCACCGCACCAGATTTGACTCCAGAACGAGCCTTTTACACAAACAGTATAATTTGGTCCCTAACAGGCCACACACAAACCCAGTTATTATGTGTCACTCCTCATCTTCCCGGAGCAAATTTGCAAATAGAGCGATTCAATCAAACAGCGAGAAGAAAACACGCGGCATAAATAGAAGCCTAAACAATCTCCGCGGGAAAATGGTGGAAATTCAAAAAAGAATCTAGTCCAGTCCCGTGCGCTCTCCAAAATCTCCAAAACGGTTCCGATACGGATCACGTGCGGCACTGATGAAAATAAAGTGCCACGCGCGTGTCAGGTGCCAAATAAAGTTGCGGACGAATAGCAGGACTTCTGGGAGGAGGAGCCTGCGCGCCTGGAGAGCGAGGTACCACCAGCATCTCCACTCATCAGACCGGGGACTGCACGCTCTGTCTGATGGGGACGGGGCGGTGGGGCTGAGTGATGCGCAAAGTGGCACCGGAGCGAGTGCGTAAAAGTCACCGGCTGCGACGCACGGATTTGGAACAACATGGACACACCGTGACTGCGCTTCAGGACGAGGCGCGGGCTTCTTCTTATCGGTAAGGCAAAGGATCTATGTGCAAGTGAATTATTATTTTTTAATTTGTGAAAATACACTATGTGTTTTGGTGATGTTTTTGCACGTGTCCTTTGCCCTCGGACACTATTACGCATTACTATATATTACAACCTACATATTTTTTATTCAATCCATTTCGCACCAATTAGGTCTAATTGTAATATTTAGAGATAACTGAGTCACCATAATCATATACAAGTTATATTAAATAACTTAAAGCTTTTTTTCCACAATTTCGGAAAACATATCATCAAATTAATTCAAAGAAACAACAACTTAGCTGGTTCTATTTTCGTCTGTGCGTAAATAAACTTGCATAGACAGCGTGCCTGTGCGTAAAGGTGATTGATGGTCTGTGAACGTTACTGGTTCGCTCGAAACGTTTACACATTTACATAACAACAAACAGCGTTAATATTACGAGTTTATGGAAATAGTTTATGTCGGAACATGCCAATCGAAATATTTGATAATAATACTGGATTTAATGATTAGTTTTATGTGGTGTCGTAGCATAAGTTTGGGGGCTTACGGCCAATGCAATGTCACTGGACAGTTTTTAATGTTAGTGGGATTTTTATCTATAATTTATTGACATTTTCGATGAACAAATATACGTGAGTTGATTGAAACATTTGTGCGTTCCCAGCGTGACCTGACCCTCCGCCATCATGCCGGTCCTGGAGAGAGAGAGCTCCAAAGACAAAGGAGGAGACAGTGTGAGTGATTATTTTACATATTCAAGACGTCTATGAGATCGTCCTGTTGTTTTATATTGTTGACCAAAAATACACGTGTTGTATGCCAAAATGAAAAGTGATATTTGATGATGGTTTGAAGATGACTGGCTGTGTTTCAAATATTTGACCATAAATGCATCAGGTCTTGTCTGGTGTGGTAGATCTGGGCCTCTATTGTTCTGCTACTCGAGGCCTGCTGCAGTTATGTTCATCTTATGTGTGATGATGGTACCTCCAGCACCTCTTCTTCTGGTTCATTGCCTCATCTTTTGGTTTTGCAGGCACAGAGGGACAGCAGAGATCAATAAATCAAACATTACACATGTTATAATGTTGTTTCCTCGTCAAAAACATACCTGGAGTTGTGTTTTGTTTCATTCACACATGTTTAACACACAAATGGGCATGATGTCATGTGGTAATACAGAAAGTGCTCTCTATGAAACTTAAGGTAAAATGTAGCTGTTAACTTGAAAACTACCACTACATGACATCACAAGGTGGAACAGAGCATTCTGAGCTTTGGAGATGTAGACAAGGATTATTCAAACATGAATGAAAGAAAACACAACTCCAGGTATGTTTTTGTATGATTTAAAAACATTATAACAAAGCTCAAAGCTCATTTTCGTGTAATATGACCTTTAACATTGAAAAAGTTGTTTTTTTAATAAAATAATCACGATCTCCTCAGTTTGAAAGCCACAAAACGTATGAAGTATATTTATTGTGTATTTTGCACCAGGCCCTTCCTAAACTACCGATCCCGGAGCTGGCGGACACTCTGCACCTGTACCTCCGCTGTGTGAAGCACCTGCTCACAGAAGAACAGTTCAACAGGACACAGACCATAGTCCAACAGTTCAGTGCCCCCGGGGGAGTGGGGGAGCAACTGCAGCAAAAACTCAAGGAGAGGAGGGACAAGACTGACAACTGGGTAAATATGTAAAAATATTTGGTACAGCAACATAGTACCAAATCTCTAAATCGAAGCTGAATTTATGCTCGCGTCCATATCCCTTACTGGCTTTCACGGTTTGGTTTGTTTTATGCAGAATTAACCAGTGTTGGGACAGGCATTGCTGGCAGAATTGTCTATCATCAATGAGCTAATCATTTTGTCATTTTGGATACTAAAAAATATACAGAGGGGATTTTTTGATATACAGAGGGGATTTTTTGATATCTTTTTTAGTATTTGAGTGGACTAAATCTTACAAAAAAGGGCTTCTATACATTTTGTCACAATCTTGTTAAGTAAAGCCTGGTGTATGTCGGTGCTATTCGTTTATGTGTCCCTAAGGGGAAAAAGCATTTGGAGGAAACGGCCGTTGAAGTTACAATGTCACATATACATCCATGGAGGCAAGTTCCAGTCATCCATTTTCTTCTGCTTTATCTGGGGCCAGGTCGTGGAGGCAGAAGTCTGAGCAGTGAGGCCCAGACTTCCCTTTCCACACACACTTCCTTCAGATCTTGATGTGTTCCCAGGCCATCCAAGAGACATAGTCCCTCCAGTGTGTATGCTAAGAGACCAAACTCACCAAAAAAACAATTTTGCGTTTGGGGGTAAAGTAATGTGTAGCATTATACACACTAGGGATGGGACAAGATCTCATGCCATAAGATCTCAAGAGAAAAAATTTACCTGATGGTAAAAGTTGGCAGTGTTTAAATGAGGCTACATACAATAGCTGCAGCTGTGTTGCTTGTGTTGTAATAGACTCACTGTTATCTGCGTATATGGTTAATATTTACAGACCACATATTCAAATGTGGCCTATAGCACACATACCTGTAAGTGTAAAGTTATAAAACAAGTTTGCATTGAGCTAAGATCAGACCATGTTGATACTTTGCACTGACATCACACTGGAGGTGTTCTACATGTATCTCTATGGTGGGATGGTCAAACGTTACCATGGTGACACAATTCACACATTAGCAAACACTGTCAAAAAAGATTTAAGGTCGTGTTTATGAAATTTAAAATCTAACTCTTAACATAAAGGTTCCTTGAAAGATATAAACCTTTTCTAAATTGTCTAATTACATCAAAACTCCAGATATCAAGTTAGATGTCCCAACATGAATGTTTTTTTTTTCTTTTTTTACCAAATTATTCTTACACTTCACCAATAACCGGCACTCTTGAACCAGGCCTATGCATTTGTCAGTTATAATTCCTGTAGCGTCTTCCTCTGATCCTGTCGTTTTCTGGAGCAGTGCTGCTAAACCTTTCACCAAATGTTACCGACCCTCAGACTAAATATAAAATGCAAGGACCCATTTCCTTTATACATTTTCAGAAATATACTGTAAATGTGTTTTATGCTCGTAATACCACATAGCTGATTCAAACATTTGATATTAAAGGTCCTGTACTGCAAAATTTACTGTCTGCATTTAAATCCTGGAGAGTTGTGAAAAGTGCTTATAAACTCATCATGGTAAATAATTACAATGCTCAGAATATATAAAGTAACTGAGGAATAACTCTGGAACACTGCAGGCCGTTTAAAATGCAATTAAAAAAAGATTCTGATACATGTTTAATGCTATACTGTGTAACATTTTAGGCAAAGCAATAATCATCTCCATCGAGACAAGCAGGTTACAGACCAGAAAAGTTACGCAGTGCACCTTTAAGAGCAATATGCCTAAAATGTTTTCAAAGCTTAAAATGTGAGATTGAAAAAAAAAATCTGTACCCTTGCTTTAATATTGCTTGCTTATTGGTTTACTTTTATTTATGTGTGTGCGTTGTCTCCATGGTGACAGGTGTATGAATACTGGCTGAATGACATGTACCTGAACAACCGGCTGCCCCTGCCCGTGCACTCCAGCCCCGCCATGGTGTTCCCCCCACAGCACTTCAGAGGCCCCTCAGACTGCCTCAGGTACCACACAAGAGCAATACAGAACATACAAAGTCACACATAGAACTGTAAAATTACACATTATTATTTATTATTAATAAGCATTTTATTTTTTACTATTTATTCAGATGACATGACAACATTCTATACTCATATTACACTATTTTCTGATCCATGTTATAATGATGTTTCCTCATCACAAACATATCTTTTCTTTCATTCACACATGTTCTTCTCTCAAATAGAAAACACTCTGTTCCACCTTGTGATGTCATGCCGTAATACAGGAAGTGCTCCACTGTGTTTTTAAACTCCACACACCTTCATTAGAATCATTTGGATGTTTTCAGCCCTGGAATTGCCGATCTCTACTGAACTAAAGGTAAAAGGATGTATTATCTTGAAAGCTACAGCTACATGACATCACAAGGTGGAACAGAGCATTTTAAGCTTTTGAGATATAGAAAGACAAATAATAAAAGATTACTTAAACACGTGTGAATGAAACAAAACACAACTCCAGGTATGTTTTTGAGGAGGTAACAACATTCTAACATGGCTTAAAGTCATATAGGACTTTCAGCTAAAGTGAATATTGTTAAATTGCAGATCGTTTGTTGTAATACACTGAGTTCTTGGGTCATTAATAGAAATGATCTGGTTCAACATTGACACGTTTATCTTTTGGATATTTCATGGCAAAGTACAACGTAATCAATAGGGAAATCTGTCTCTTGTCTGGGAAAATGACTTCATTACATCCGAAAACCACCAGTACACACTTGCACTATGGGGACTTTAGTATTTAATAAAGAACATAATGTAACATTCAGATCTGGGTTGAAAAAGGTCACAGTTAGGGTTTAGGTGAACGTTAGGTAAAGTAGTGACTATGGCGTGTGCGTGCATGTGTGTGTGCGTGTGGAATAAATTAAGAAACTGGTGCAAAATAATACAAATTTCAAGAGATGTAGAAAAAAGTGAATTATATATTTGTATTTATTTTAATAATTTTACCTCAAATGGAGATGAGTTGTGTCTATTTTTTCCTATTTTTTCCTTACAAAGATGCTCCAAGCTATATTGTAAACATCAATTCACAATACATACAGGCTTATTTGTACATAAAAATGATTGTATATAAGACGTATGGTTCAAAATGTAATACATAAAAAACTTTTCCTTACAAAGATGAATTCACAATACAGGTCTTAAATAATTCTATATAAATATATGGTTCAAAATGTGTATTGTACGATTTTGGGGAGAATGTGTTTCCTCACAGATGTCTACAACAGTGAAGCGAAGACTTGACAGATAGGGCCATTACCCAGAATCCCTTTGGGCTGTTGGGGTTAACCAGTGGTGAAGGTTGCTCTGTGATTAAGGCGGTATTGATCCTGAAGCGCCTCCTTAACCAGATGATTTACATAAAACATTTGTGTGGCTAAATGTAGGGCATCCTGGAAATAAATCAAGGGTTAAACACACCATCCCTTAACCCCTTTTTTTTTTTATCTTCTTCTTTTTTTAAGGTTCGCAGCACATTTGATTTCTGGGGTGTTGGACTACAAGACACTACTCGATGCGTGAGTCAGTTCTTACTTTAAATTATTTTATAAAAAAGACTGGAAGCCATGTGAAGTGCATCTGCCAAACGCCAAATCTATAAAAAGATCAGCAGGAAGATAAAGTAACTCGTAATTTTTTTTTTCCCGTTACATGTATTTGAGCAAAACTGTCTCAGTACAGTACAGATATATTGTATAAGTAGGTCTTGAGGTCAAAATATATCCGTTGCATAGAAAGTGTTTCATTGTCTGATAATCAGGAAGTGTGCGTTAGCTTTACACTGGAAAAAAAAGTAATAAAAAATGAAATAATTTTTATGGTGGCCGCAAAAATCATGATGAATAAACAGAGCGATCAGAATGCATAAGGTAAGTGAGGAATAACTTTGGCAAACCGTTTAAAATGAACTAGCTCTGTTTTCAAGACACTAAAAACCAAAATACAGCGCCTTTAACTTTTCTCTTGTGCTCTTGTTAGCCGTGCCCTGCCTGTGGACTACGCTCGGGGACAGTTAGCGGGGACCCCTATGTGCATGGAGCAGTACTACCGCCTCTTCACCTCCTACAGACTACCGGGGCCTCAGAGGGACACACTAGTGGCCCAGGAGAGCAGCGTGATGCCTGAACCAGAACATATCATCGTGGCATGTAAGAACCAGGTCAGTGCTAAACTAACAGCTAACACAAGATAATGTTTATGGTGAAATTTATAAGAGGCAATTCTATGGCTGACATTATCCGAATGATTCTAGTGAAGGTGTATGGAGTTTAAAAACACAGTGGAGCACTTCCTGTATTACCACAGGCCATCATAAGGTGGAGTATTTGAGAGAAAAACTCGATTATGCGATCTATGGAGAGGCTACCCCGTTCACAGGAAAGTATTTTTTAGCAATAAAAACACTAGAAATTGAATGTATGCAAGATCGATACGTTTAATCCCATACTGGGGAACATTCCAGGCAAAAAAATAATAATATCTCCATGGAGACAAGCAGATGTATCCATGGAGATACCTGCCAAACTGACAATGGCCTTTACTCTGCTTCTAATTAGAACGCGTTTTTTTCTTTTGGTTTTTTTGTTGCTTTTTGTTGATTTTTGTTTTGTCTAAGAATCAGAAAGTACACTGTTAGCATGCTAGTTGCCTTTAGCATAACAGTGATGTCAAAATCCCTGTGAAAGTTGTGAAAAGTGCTTATAAACCCGTCCCGAATCGCGGTGAAGCATGAGGGTGTACAGAATGCATAAGGCGAGTCAGGAATAACTTTGGACCACTGCAAACGGTTTTAAATGAACTAGTTCTGTTTTTCACATGTTTAAAACCATAAAAAACAGGTACAGCACCTTTAAGTGATTTTATAAAGTGAGAGTATGTGTCTGGGTAAATTTATATACAGTTACTTATCATTTCTCAGTTCATATTTAGGCTAAAATAACAGTAATACTTTATATCTGGGGATGCACGATCTGATTCTGGAAAATGTGCGCCCTATAATATAAGCAAATGTTGAGCGGTCAAATAGATGCGTTTACAAGATTTCAGTGACAGAAGGACATATGCACCAAAGCTCCTCTGTTCTGAATCTCACTGCAACAGAAATGACTAATTAAAGCTTGGACAGATGTAGTGAGATAATTAGCATCATAACAGGTAGCATTTGCATATGGGTCTCCAAGCTGTTTCTTTCAATTCTAAAGTCATCATTTTTAAGAAAGCTTAGAATAATGATATAAAACGCTAATCAAATTCATTTTGGCATTTTTTTTTTATTTGGCCACTCTATTTCTAGCAGGAGTAGCTAATAATTATTAAGTGATATGGCAAAACTGTGTCGCTCTACTTGAATGTGCCCTGAGGTTTTGATTTAGTTGTAACAGAGACAGACAGCCGAGCGCGTCTAATTACCTGAACCATAAATCAAATAATAAAATCTGTGAAGTTAATATTCATATTATTAGCCGTGTTATGCGGAGGATAAGACTGGTTACAAGTGTGCCAATAAGTGCTAGATGTCTTAAGGCTACAGTACTACAAAAGTTCTACATATCACTTTTCCCCATCTCCCTCTAAAACAGGGGTGCCCAAACTTTTTTCCTCTGCCGGCCAAAATGAAATTACATATGAGCAGTCCAAGGAATGAGTCTTTTTAGAGGGATAGTCTGGTATGTGCTCCCTTTCTTTTCTTGATAGTCTTTTCAGCACAAAATTGAATTAAAATAGTCAGCTCAGCACCCAAATGAGACGTGTTGGCTTGATAGTGCAGTGGTTAGCGTTCTTACCTCACAGTAAGAAGGTCCTGGGTTCAACTCTGTGGCGATGAGCGGCGATTTCTGTTTGGAGTTTGCATGTTCTCCCTGCGGGTGTGTTTCCCTTCGGCGACTCTGGTTTCCCCCGTCGACCTAAAACAAGCAGAATAATCAAATCCTCCACCTAAGGCAGTCCTGACCAAGACTAGCTCAAGATCTGGAGATGGTTCCTCAGGTGATGCTGTTCCGGACGGGTTGGAGTGGTATTAAAGAAGAACTAAACGCTAAATTTCCTTTTTTTGCTACTAAACTCTGTAAATGCTTCTTTAATCGCGTCCACTGTTTATCATTCCTAGTCTTTTGTTGGCAGTTTTAGTATGATCAAGGTAAACTTGCAGCTTTCTGGTCCAAAATAGTCAAAAACTGAGTGTGTGCTGCCTCCAGTGGACACAGCAATTTCAAGTACTATGCGACATCACACAGAACTGCCTTGATTACAGCCAAGTGTCTCTCTCCTTTAGTCCTCCAGGTACTGCCCAGCTCTCTTTGAAATGTGGTTGTGAGAGGAGTTTAGGTGTTGGTATAAGTAGAAAATGTATAGATTATTTTGTTTTTCATATCACCCACCCCTAAATAAACTCTACTGCCATGTCCCCTGTCCAGTTCTTTGTGTTGGACGTGGTGATAAACTTCCGTCGCCTGAATGAGAGAGACCTGCTCACTCAGCTGGAGAGGATCGTCAAGATGGCCGACAGCGAGGAGGAGCGCCTGCCCCCGATCGGGCTACTCACCTCAGACGGGCGGACTGAGTGGGCGGAGTCTCGTGCTGTACTTATGAGAGGTCAGCTGTTTTCTCAAAATTGTACGTTTTGTTTTGGATTAGTCTAATGTTCACCCCTCAGTTTCAGCTTCGC
This sequence comes from Taenioides sp. WSHXM2023, assembly GCA_029959045.1. Taxonomy (NCBI): domain Eukaryota; kingdom Metazoa; phylum Chordata; class Actinopteri; order Gobiiformes; family Gobiidae; genus Taenioides; species Taenioides sp. WSHXM2023. Next base: position 26,314,531 of record CM057094.1, read on the forward strand.
ATCGTTTATCCTAGAGCCACAGTCAACCTTAAACTGTATAAAGAAGTGGACTAAGAGAGTGTGACATCACCACCGTTCGGCACCAGTCAAACGAAGCTCACAGAGGCTAGCAGTTATAGGGGCAAATTTGGAGCAGACTTCCATATTTGGAATAGCAGTTGATTTACAGACAAAAAGGCTAAATAAAAACACCAGGATCAAGTAGAGCGGGTTAATACGAACATTTTAAGACCCAAATGAGGAGTCAGACAGCAGCAGTTACAGAGAGAAGGGTGAAGTTAAACAGTCAAGGCGTGAAAATGAATGGAAATTTACTTCTGGAACTGGAGTGGACTTTGAAGTCAGCGGGACAGCTGAGCTCCATGTCTGCTACAGCTGTTTTTCTTGATTCTTTACAGCAATTTAAAAAAAAAAAAAAGGTCAGAAAATGTTTGAAAATATTACAGACTTACAATGCTGTTCTAGGGATGACCAAAAACAAAAATGAAACTCTAAACTTCTGTATATGATGCTTCTTCCAGAATCGACCAACAGGGACTCTCTGGACATGATCGAGCGCTGCATGTGCCTGGTCTGCCTGGACGATGCGAGCGGACCAGAGATCAGCGACAGCACGCGAGCTACGCTAATGTTACACGGGGGAGGGCCACACAAGAACGGGGCCAACCGCTGGTACGACAAGCCCATGCAGGTTAGCAAGAAAATACGCCATGTTCATCCTACAATGTTACATCATATTTCATAAGACTCTGAATATGTGACTGTATAAAAACTGGGTCAAATGCTTTTAATTGGTGATGCTAAAACTAGGGCTAAGCAGGGAGCAGTGCTGTGTAATGTATTTAATGTGATATTTCTAGACTTAGATCAAAAGTAAAGGTTTCCCCCTGGATTAGGAATATTCTCTAGTGAAATCTTATTAGCATAGACCTATATACTGGTACGTTTAGATTAGGGGTGGTTATTGCTTTAATGAATTACAATATAGCCTTTATTCTCAATATACACACTACCAGTCAAAAGTTTAGACACACTTTCTAATTCCGTGTTTTTTTTCCCCACATTTTTTCTATTTTCTGCATTTTAGATACAGACAGAAGGCATCAGAAACTATGATTTAAGACCCCCTATGGTCCACGGTTTTTTGTAATATTGGAAATCTAACTCTGTTTTATGGACGTGTTTTGATCAATGTGGTTCAAGTGAAGGGTTTTAAAGGTGCTATATACGCAACTTTCCCACTGGAAGGCCTGCCACCTGCTCGTCTCCATGGAGCTATTAATGCTTTGCCTGGAATGTTCCACACAATGGCACTAAACTATATATATTCTGTTCTATTCCATTTATTGAATTATAGGTGTTTTTTTTTTCTTTGAGAAGCATACATTCTTACTGTGAGGAGGTTTGAACAGTTTTGACCTGTCACTGGTGCTGTCAGCTTGTCTCCATGGATATAGATCTGTTTAATACTATACTGCGGAACATTCCAGGCAAAGCAATAGCAACCTTGTGATGTCATGTGGTAATACAGGAAGTGCTCCACTGTGTTTTTAAACTCCAAACACATTAACTAGAATCATTTGGATCATTTCAACCCTAGAATTGGTAATCTCTACTGAACTAAAAGGTAAAAGGAGCTGTTAGCTTGAACATTTCATGACATCACAAGGTGGAACAGAGTATTTTGAGCTTTGAAGATGTAGACAGACTAATTATGAAGGATTACTTAAACATAAATGAAACAAAACACATCTGCAGGTATGTTTTTGATGACGTAAAAACATTATAACGATAATGATGAAAAGTAGTTATTGGTGGATTACAAATGATTCAGTTATAAAGATATTTTAAAGTTTAGTTGTTACTGTGACAAGATGTATTTTCAATTATTAATTTTGTTTCATTGTCAGTTTATCATAGGAGCGGATGGCTGCTGTGGAGTTGTGTGTGAGCATTCCCCATTTGAAGGCATCGTACTGGTCCAGTGCACGGAGCATCTGCTCAAATACATGTGAGGAATATTAGAGCAGAGGTCCCCAACCACCAGTCCGGGGCCCAAAACCGGACTATTTGGTATCAGACCCCATGGGAAAATAGTATATATCTTCTTTTTTATAGTCTACCACAATATCTATGTGTTTTACTTTGAAAATATACTGCAATACTTAACCTGGTAAACAGCAAACATGAGTATTCAGACCTTTTTTTCAAACTGTTGTATGCATTTTGATTTATTATTACTTGCCCTGCCTCCCTCCTTTGGGCCTTGAAAAATTTTGAATGTGTATTACGAGGAAAAAAGTTGGGGACCACTGATTTAGGAGACAGATTTTTACATTAGCCTGTATCGTAATAGAACATTAATTATTATTATCCATTATTCATTGTTCCTTTAGGATTGGCAGTCCATCTAAACTGGTGAGAGCGGCCAGTGTGAGCGAGCTGCCTGCACCGCGAAGGCTCCGATGGAAATGTACCCCTGAAATTCACAAACTGTTATCTGCGTCTGCCGACAAGCTACAGAGGTTTGCATGAAAACACAGCCAAAAAAATAAAACAAAAGTGCTACATGCGTCTAAAAGCTGACTGTCTGTTTGGTTGCCAGGCTCGCGAAAAATCTGGACATGAACGTGTACAAATTCTACGAGTACGGGAAGGAGTTTATAAAGAAGCAGAAGATGAGCCCCGATGCCTACATTCAAGTGGCTCTGCAGTTAGCATATTACAGGTAAAACATCATCACAATAGTTATCCTTTTGTTATTCTTTGTGCACCAGTCTGAAAACACTGTCCGTAGCATATTCCAATACAATATTTAGCTAGTCTCACTGTCCAGAGCTCATGTTGCTGTCCAGAAAGTGTTCATATATTTTTTAAAGGTAGAGTGTGAAACTTTCTGGAGGTGGCACGTCACTTGTTTCCCTAATGGAATTCATTAACGACATACAGGTAATGACATTTTAGCAGCTGCTCTCTTAATCCGATGTATTTGTCTGGCAGAAACCTTCCTCATTCTGCCTTTATCTGCACAAACCCGTGTGTGCTCTGAATCAGATACAAATCTCTTAATACTACGATGATCACGCTTAAGGTTTCGTGAAATATCTAAGGTTTTCATACCTCGTCCAAGGTATTCAACTATTTCACGCTTTTCGGTACTAGAGAGATCCTTTTTCTTTCCCATGTTGCTTGAAAATGTTGCTCTGCTTCATAATGTGAAACATCCTTCTGAAGTAGTTTTTCCTTTAATTGGAAAACTCATTGGCACAGGTTTCTGAGATTGATTTCACTGACCCAATGAGCATCCATGAGTTTCACTGGAAAACTAAACTTTTTACCTTTATGACACTTAAACACAAATTGCATAATAATTTGGAATGCGGTGTAAAGTATTTATATAGTCTACGAACCAGAAAATGCACTGTTAGTCTCTGAAAGTTTGGACCACTCCAGTTTAAAATGAACTACTTCTGTTTTTCACGTTTTTGACAGCACCTTTAAAGTTAACTCCCCTTCACCAGAAGAAAATATAGCCTACTTCAACAATAAGACGTCCACTGCTTTTACTGCCACATAGAAAAACGAAAAATGTCCGTCTTCAGAGTATAAATTCTATCTTTAAAAGGTCACTGGGGCGTATTTGCTCACATTGATGATACAGAATACACAATAAATATGCCAGAATAAAGAAGTGGGCCAGCATTAGAAGCAGCTCCCTTGGTAGAGACGCACAATAACCCAACAGCTGCTGGTTCAGCATTGGATGATTTTGTTATGTCTTTGGGCAAGACACTACACCCTAACTGTCTTCTTGATAATGGCTGAAGTAGTATAGTGAAAAAGGCCCTTTGAATATCATAAAGGATGTTACATTAAACAATAACGATTTTAATATTATCAGACAATCTTATATTATGCAAATTTGACTCTTGTGAGCTTTAAGACACGTTAGAATGTTGTTATACTACAAAATGTTATTACCTCATCAAAAAATTTTTTAAAAAATTATCTATTTTGTATATCTTTCCTACCACAGGTGTCATGGCCGACCCGTGTCCACCTACGAAAGCGCCTCTACCCGCCGATTCCGAGAGGGACGAGTGGACAACATCCGCTCGGCCACGCCCCAAGCTCTGGCCTTCATCGCAGCAATGACTGATGGGAAATTGAGTTCAAGCGTAAGATGTTTAATTGCGGCTGTAGTCATCGTGTCACTGCTTAACAAATGCTTTCTCCAGCCAGCAGCGCACCATACAAATCTATCTGAATAATAAAACTATATACGGCGTTCCCATATTTTTCTAGCTGTCGTATCATCATTCCTTTACTCTGTATTTAAGCCTGATATTAATAGGCTGTTTATTGATTCTGTGTTCCAGGAGAAGATGGAGCTGTTACAAGACGCCATAGCAGCCCAAACAAAATATACTATTCTGGTAAGTGGCATCATTAAAGGGCCCGTATTACGCCATTTTCTGAGCTATGTTCTAATGTTGTTTCCTCATCAAAAACATACCTGGATTTATGTTTTGTTTCAGTCACACGTGTTTAATACAGAAATCCTGCATATTTAGGCTGAGTTCTTCTCTCAAACTGAAAATTCTCCATTCCGCATTGTGATGTCATGGGGTAATACAGGAAGTGCTTCATTGTGCTTTTAAACTCCATACACCTTCACTAGAATCATTTGGATGATTTCAGCCCTGGAATTGCCAATCTCTACTCAGCAAAAGGAGCTGTTAACTTGAAAACTATCAATACATGACATCACAAGATGGAACAGAGCATTTTGTGTTTTGGAGATGTAGACAGATTAATAATAAAGGATTACTCAAACATGCGTGAATGAAACAAAACTCCAGGTTTGGTTTTGAGGAGGTAACAACATTATAACATGTCTTAAAGCTCCCAAGAGTAAATGTTGCATAATACAGGACCTTTAAAGAACACATATTGTGCTTGTGTCTGCTACATAGTTATAATCTATGATAAACACAGATCATTATGTAATAATTTGTACAGTTTAAAATGCAATATTGATCTAAAACGGCCTAACAAATGAAACAAGTCCACTGATTTACAGACGTTGCCGTAAACATCATCACAACAAAGGGTCATGCTCCGATGGATAGCTGCAATCACACTAGCAGATTTTTTTCTTTTGTACCAAAATGGCTACACAAAGCTGCCGAATCCTATATGTATCATGATTTAGAAAATTAAATTAAGTACAGAGCTCTGGGCGTCTAGTGGTGGCGATGAAAACGGGTGTAGATTGGAGCAATGTCTTAAATCCAGGAGAATAGAGATTATTCAAACATGAATTAATCACTCGAAATACAACTCGAGAGGGTAAATGAGAAGGGGAACAACTATAACATAGTTAAAAGCTCTAAAAAGTTTTTGCATACTAGGTCTGCTTTAACCCTATAATTCCGTGTGTATCATATTTGAACTAGCATCTCCACATCATTAAAACTTTACCACTAAAACCATTGGAATATATTGTGCAACCCAACTGCATATCATAAATACTGGTAGGTAAAAATACTAGTTAAAGTACTTTTGTGTTGTAGGCGATTACAGGGATGGCTATAGACAATCACCTTCTGGGACTACGAGAAATGGCACGAGAGCTGAAGATGGAGACACCAGAGATCTTCACAGATGAAGCCTATCCCATCAGTAACCAGTTCATCCTCTCCACCAGCCAGGTAGGACTCTTTTATACTGAGCTGTGGGCAACACAAAGAGATATTTAACTTTCACAAACAATTAATTTAAAAAAACACTTTACTCAATATGCCTCTTCTGGAGCTCTACAATTTAAACTCATGCTAAAGGTTATCTCTTCCATTTGGATCTAATAATAATATCAATGGCCTACATTTGTATTCTACTTATGAGTTTTCCAGGACTGTCAGAGTGCTCCACTGTCATTCACTCGAGCCTCAGTGGTGATAAGTGACTTCTGTAGCCACAGTTGGGGCAGACTGATAGAATACACGCTGCCAATCTGCACCATGGCCTCTCCAACCACACATTTGTGTCTTTTGCAAACGGACAACAATCATACGTTAAATGTTCACTGTAAGGAGTTAGGTTTAATTTAAGTTATAAAAGTGATCTTCTTTTGAGCTGTCACTCGGTCATAAATCGGAGCTGTATTAAACTAACCTGGCTAACACAAGAGAGATATTTGTACCATTCTGAAATGGCGTCTACACATTGTTAATCAGGGGTGGCTCTTACTGAACGCAATTTGGACATTCAAACTAATGCTCCAAGCTGATAACAACAGCGGAACAAGAACAAAAAATTAAACTTTTGGCTCATTTGGGTGCTTCATCTTTGGCTTCCATCCAAACCACAATGCTGCTCTGTCACTGGTCTGAAGCACTGGTTGGCCAGGACCAAGCAGGATCCTGCCAAGACAGATTCTCATGAGCTGACAAACACTGCAAGAATCCATCTTGCTGATTAACTGACTTGCCAATTAAATTTTATAGCACCATATCATCTACAACGCTAACCATAGACTGTATAAAGAAGAGGACTAAGGGAGTGTGACGTCATCCACAGTGTTCAGCTCCAGTCAAATGAAGCTCACCAAGGCTAGTAGTTATAGGGGTGAATTTGGAGGCGAGTTCCATATTAGGAATTATTTATTACGAACAAAATAGTGAAATAAAAACACCAGGATCATGTAGAGCGGGTTACGGACATTTTAAGACCAAAATGACAAGGCTCACAGCAGCAATTACAGAGAGAGAGATGACAATTTTCCTATGTAAAGTCAACTGGAGCCAGAGTTGATGGAGCCGGAAGCGCCCGCATACTCACTTCCTATTTGGAACCTGGTGGCTAGTTGGTTAGTTAGCTATGTCCATTTATATATACAGTCCAGTTAGACAGATGGATAGATAGAAAGAAAGAAAGAAAGAAAGAAAGAAAGATAAATAGATAGACAAGCAGCGACAATGAAACATAATAATAATAAATAATACAGCAGTAATTCATCTTTTTATATATATATAATTAATTTATTTTATTTATTTACTTTTTTTAACTATGCCCCTAACTCAACCACGGTTTCTCACCAGGTTCCTACCACAGTGGAGATGTTCTGCTGCTATGGTCCGGTGGTCCCAAACGGGTATGGAGCGTGTTACAACCCCCAGTCTGATCACATCATCTTCTGCATCTCCAGCTTCTACGACAGCCCCCAGACCTGCTCCACCAACTTCTCCAAAGCTGTGGAGCAGGCCCTGGTGGACATGAGGGACCTGTGCTCCAAACCTACCTGCAAACCTGGTATCTGTAACACAAGTGCACAAAGACAAAGCAAACAGGGTCAGAGTGTGGAGAGCAAGGGGAGCACCACACCCAGAGCAGAGGAACCCACCAAGAACCAGGCGCCTTTGCCCAAAGTGGTGGTGAAGGCAGCGGAGAAGAGCCCAGCACAGGGAGGAGGGCGCTGAGGAGAGGGACTAGACAAACATATAAGTGCACTTAATGATACAGTGACTATACTCTATGTGAATCAGTGGTACTTACATTGTGCAGTAAGTAGTAAAAGTACTTTCAAGTTTAGAATCAACTAAATGTTAATAAACAGAGTAAATATGGATGTAGATTCAGTAAAAAGGAAATATAACTTGACAAAAGCATTATAGCCTATAGCCTATATATGAAAAACCCTGTGTTGTTGAAGTCAGAGTAGCTGTATTCAAATATGCTGTAATGTTAAAGTATGATATAGATTACTGTGAAGTTAAAGCAGATTTATTAATAAGAGGTACAATATTTATTCATAAGAGCTACAATAATGACATTATTTTATTCTTAAGAGACCACTAAACTGTATTTAGCCTATTGAGTGCATGTGGCTATCATATTATTATTATTGTGGAACTTTACGTTCTATGCAATTTGTCTTTTTGTACAGTTTGTTTATGTGCAATAATAATGTTATTACTCAAATGACTGAGACGCATACTGTGCTTATAAACAGGGAGTTACTTCCTGTCTGACAATGATGTTCTAGAAAGTGTTAGAGTAGGTTTGTGTGAGCCTACAACTATGTATTAGACTAGCAACAATCAAAGTGTATTTATTTTGCAATACAAGAGACAAAATGAGAGGCTAAAGAGTAGCCTCTATGTTAAAAGTACAATGTAAATATACAGAGCAAAGTGAGCTATTGCAGCATTACACCTATAATAAAGATGATATTACAATGAAAAGCTCTTTTTGTCATTTCATTTCATCTGCTTAGTTTAAGTTCAGACACAGCAGGGCACATGTCACATTATCCATGTATGTTATAGTTGATTACTAAGTGCTACTGGTTCTCCAAATCATTATATGTAAATTTTAAATTAAGCTACTGCATGTAGACTCATCTTATCTGTAGGATGGCTAAAGGGTTGCCAAGGCAACCGACAACAAACAATGAGTGAGCAGACGGCGCTCGTGACTGTGCTGTACGGGCCTTATGAGTCCTGTGGGCTCGTGCAGCACCGGACCTACCGACTGCAGGGCATCCAGGGTAAATAAAAAAGTCACTTATTAAACAAACACAAAGATCTGCTTTAGCTTTAGCTTTAGCTTTAGCTTGTGTGTGCTAACGTGTGTTTGTGCGTACCGCGCAGCCGCGCTGACTGCGCGCGGATACAGGTGCGCGCTGAAGGAGACGCGCGACAGGAACCGCGTGGAGCTGCTGTTCCGCGGCAGGATCGTGTTCAGCTGCGACATCACGAGCCTCGAGTTCGGTCAGTGCCTTTAGCCCACGTGACATGTGCCCTCACTCTGGAGGGGCTCTATAGCCTGCTACAGAATAGTACAGAATACTACAGAATACTACAGAATACTACAGAATACTAGACTTCATTTTCTATAAACCTGTTGTGATGTATTTTTCAGGGGGGGACGGCAGACTGGACCCTCTGTGCAAAGCCGCAGTTCTGGCGGTGGACAACGCTTTCTAAGGACACGCACTGATTAAACTCATCTTTCACTCAGCTACTTTTTACTTGCTCACGTTTTTCAGCTATTTGTTTTTGTAAAACACTTTGAAAAATATGCAAATGAGTTAATCTCAGGTTTAACATAACTGCAACTGAAGCTTTATATAAATCCACCATGCATATTTCTTTTAAATATGAGGATTGTAATGATTATAAGTGGACCTCGCAGCCTGTCAGGTAGAAGCCATAGATCCTTGGTTGTAAACATGATGCCAGTCTTGGCGCCAGCTGGCTCTTGTCTCCTGGTGAAGTGAGGTGTGACAGTAAATACCAATCCTTCCTCCACCATCTCCAGCACACGGAGTAAACAACAGCCCCATAAAACTGGTCATGTGTAGTTGTGCCGTCATATCTGTAATTTGTCATTGAGATTCTGGCTCAAACGCTGTAAAATTAGAGACAAAAGAGTACTACTGCTACCTGCTTTTATAGTAGTATGTACAGCTTTAGTCCAACAGTAAATGTATTTTAAACATTAGGAGTCACTGCCTTAACCCACATATGGAAGGATGCATACACATTTTCTCTTTCTTATATCCAAGAGGACCAAAAATGACATAATTGGAAATAAATACATGCAAAGATAAATGTTGGAATGCATTAAATTAAATGGTTGGTAAAAATATAAACGTGTAAATAAATAAATGCACTTATACATGAATACATACATTATTAAAGAGCTAAAATATGCTATACCAATTTTAATTTTTTTAGTACATTTACACTTCCATTTACATACTCACCCATGTCAGCTGTTGTGATTCTCATGTCCCGTCGTCTCAGATGTGTGACTTTCACCTGCTGCACCTGACTGTCCACGGTCCAGCAGAGTCAAAGAACATGATTCTCACAGTGGAGTCGGATGGTCCAGGTTGGTGTAGACTTTGTGGAGCAGGTAGATGATGGCGTCGTCTGTTTTGAGGTGGAGCAGGTAGAAGAACTGGAGGAGGTCCTGTAGATGTTTCGCCAAAGGCTTCAAAATGCTGCTTCAAAATGAGATGTTCCAGAGTTTTCATGATGTGAGAAGTTGGGAGCACAGGCCTGTAGTCTTTGGGGTCACTGGGGTGTAGCGTTTCGGGACAGGAACAAGGCACCAGGAGGCCTCGCTTTAAGACTCGGGTGAAGACCTGATGCAGACCTCCACTAAGCTGAGGAGCACAAGCTTTCAGGACTCTGGGCTCAGTCCCACAGGGCCAGCAGCTTTGCCCACACACAGTTTCTGCAGCTGTCTTCTCATCATTGTCTCTTGTGTCTTGGTTCATCACGGGGCAGCAGTGTGTTTAGGAGGTGAAGGGTGAAGCTCCCAAATGAACCAAAACCAACATGGCAACACTGATGGACCTTTGGCCTATTTTAGTGCAGAAGGAAGCGCTTTGTGTATTTTAGAACAGATTAAGATGCTTGTGCTTTTCTTTTAGTCTCAACTGGATCAATGAATCAATCAAACGTCATTTATACAGCCTTTTATAACACTCAAATTGACCAAAGTGTTTCACATTAAAATCAACGCAATATAAAAGCATACAAAACATTAAACAGTGAGATCAGAGAAATCACATTTACAATATTGGTCTTTATTATATCCTAATATTGGCTGTTCATGAGTGATGTGTGAATTCAGAGTGATACACATATATCTGGTATGGTTAGGTTTGGTTAGAACAACTTTTAGCCAGACATAGTGCGGTCCGAAACTACCTGTTAGTGTAAAATCTGTTCACTTTTTGCTCCACACACACAAACCAAAGATAATAATAAGAGATTTGTGCTGTGCAAAAATCTTCACTTGAGTTAAAACCACACGTCTGGCTTAGTGTCGTCTGGGGCTTAATGTCTGGAGCAGGTACAGCACACACACACACACACACACACACACACACACACACACACACACACACACACACACACACACACACACACACACACACACACCTGCACTGGGACAAAGCAGAGTTTAGACTAAATACAAAAATACAAACTCCTGTGTTCATCCATCCACAGCGTCTTTCAGAACAACGCCCTCCCACAGGCCTCACGCTGCTCATTTACTCTGAGCCATTTTCTCATGGTCCACAAAGCAGCACATCTCCACCAACAGACAGGGGATCAGTTATACCAGAGAGGAAGAGGAGGAAGAGGAGGAGGAGGAGGGAGAGGAGGAGGAAGAGGAAGAGGAGGAGGAGGAGGAGGGAGAGGAGGAGGAGGGAGAGGAGGAGGAAGAGGAGGAGGGAGAAGAGGGAGAGGAGAAGGAGGAGGGAGAGGAGGAGGAGGAGGGAGAAGAGGGAGAGGAGGAGGAGAAGGAGTAGGGAGAGGAAGAGGAGGAGGGAGGGGAGGAGGAACAGAGGCAAGAGGAGGAGGGAGAGGAGGAGCAAGAGGAGAGAGGAGGAGGAGGGAGAGGAGGAGCAAGAGAAGAGAGAGAGGAGGAAGAGGAGGAGGAACAGGTGTAAGAGGAGGAGGAAGAAGAGGAGGGAGGGGAGGAGGAAGAGGAGAGAGGAGGAAGAGGAGGAGGAACAGAGGCAAGAGGAGGAGAAAGAGGAGGAGAAGGTGGAGGAAGAGGTGGAAGAGGAGGAGGAAGAAGAGGAGAAGGAAGAGGGAGAGGAGGATAGAGAGGAAGAAGAGGAGGAGGGAGAGGAGGAGGAGGATAGAGAGGAGAAGGAAGGGATGAAGGAGGATAGAGATGAGGAGGAGGGAGAGGAGGAAGAGGAGGGACAGAAGGAAAAGGTGGAGGAGGGAATGGAGAGGAGGAGGGAGAGGAGGAGCAAGAGAAGAGAGAGAGGAGGAAGAGGAGGAGGAACAGGTGTAAGAGGAGGAGGAAGAAGAGGAGGGAGGGGAGGAGGAAGAGGAGGAAGAGGAGGAGGAACAGGGGCAAGAGGAGGAGAAAGAGGAGGAGAAGGTGGAGGAAGAGGTGGAAGAGGAGGAGGAAGAAGAGGAGAAGGAAGAGGGAGAGGAGGATAGAGAGGAAGAAGAGGAGGAGGGAGAGGAGGAGGAGGAGGACAGAGAGGAGAAGGAAGGGATGAAGGAGGATAGAGATGAGGAGGAGGGAGAGGAGGAAGAGGAGGGACAGAAGGAAAAGGTGGAGGAGGGAATGGAGAGGAGGAGGAAGAGAAGAGGGGGAAAAGGAGGGAGAGGAGGGGGAAGAGGAGGAGGGTAGAGGAAGAAGATGAGGCAGAGGAAGAGGAGACAGAGGAGGAAAAAGATGAGGAGGAAGAGGAGAAGGAGGAAGAGGAGGGACAGCGAGGAGAGGAGGAGGGAGATGAGGAAGAGGAGGGAGAGGATGAAGAGAAGGAGGAGGAGGAAGAGGAGGATGAGGAGGAAGAAAATGAGGGAGATGAGGAGGGATAGGAGGAAGATGTGGAAGAGGAAAAAAGGAAGAGGAGAAGAAAGAGGTGGAACAGGAGGAAGAGGTGGAAGAGGAGTAGGGAGAGAATTGAGAGGAGGAGGGAGAGGAGGAAGAGGAGGAGTAGGAGAAAGAGGAGGGAGATTAGGAGGAGGGAAAGGAGGAAGTGGAGGATGAGGAGGAAAACAAGGAAGAAGAGAAAGAAGAGGGAGAGGAGGAAGAGGAGGAAGAGGACAGGTGGGCGTGATGAGGGTCTGGGCACTGGAAATACACAGGTTTAAATAATTGTTTGATTTCGAGTGACGGATTATTTTAGTAACATTTTAAATAGTTGGATGAATGTGCGGCGGTTAAACACGAGCTCTAAACCGTGAATCTTTGGGTTAAAGGTACGGGGCATTTGTGGTAATACTGCACAGTGCACTTTCGGTCGAGTGTACGTCCACTGACCCGAAGGTTAGTGGTTCTAATCCTGCTCTCAACATAAACATCACTGGGAGAGTGGACAGATCCACTGTGTTGGGAAGTAACTGAAAATACATGTACTGAACATACATATTCTGAATACAAATGTTGAGTAACTGTATTTCAGTACAGTTACTCTTTCATTTGGTGGTATTCAGAATTCAGTTACTTTTCTAAATTAAAAGGAACACATGACAGTACTTTATCATGTCATTTTGTCTTTTAACTGCACATTATCTCTCTAATTAGACATAAATTAATGCATAACGAACAGGGCTACAAAAATAAATCAGTTTGTAGTACTATGTAGTATTTTTCTTACTAGAAAACAATGGAACTCAGTGTGAAAGTATTCCAAGTATTCCGAATACAGTACTCTGATTGGACCATGTAACAGAATACAAAATACATTTTAATTTGAGTATTCAGTATTTTGTAACTAAATACATATTCAAAATATTTTTCCCATCACTGACCCACAGGTTGGCGGTGCGATTCCAGCTCCCACAGACGAATGCTGTCGTTGTGTCCTTGGGCAAGACACTTAACCCACCTCATCCCTAGTGTCTGTGTACACTGGTGTATGAATGTGTGTGTGAATGGGTGAGTGGTTCATTGATGGAAAGTGCTTTGGGCCTTGAAGGTGGAAAAGTGCTGTATAAAAATGTGGCCATGACCATTTAAAAGAAAAACAATATTTGTTTTGTTAAGGAAATAAAAAATATACGTCGAAAAAATGGGGCAGTAGTTGGTCAGATTCTTATAAGACGTTTTAAACTCCATACACCTTCACTGGAATCGTTTGGATGATTTTACACCTGGAATTGCCAATCACTACTGAACTAAAAGTAAAAGGAGCTGTTAACGTGAAAACTACACTCATGACATCACAAGGTGGAACAGAGCATTTTGAGCTTTGATGTAAACAGATGTAAACAGACTAATAATAAAGCATTACTCAGACATGTGTGAATGAAACAAAACACAACTTCGGGTCTGTTTTTGAGGAGGTAACAACACTGTAACATGGCTTAAAGCTCACAAAGTAAATTTTGAGTAATATAGGACCTGTAAGTAAAAATGTACAAGTATATGAAATAAAAAAAATGGTCAGTATTTGGTCAGATTCCTATAAGACTTCCTCCACAGCCTCCCTCACAGTCACTCACCCTGGCCCTAGTGGACAGAGCTAATCCTGGCTTTGCTCCGTCTAACAGTTTGATCAATAGCCCATTTGGAGATGTATCTGGCCGCTCTATGCTGATACAGCGAGGAGAGGTGAACACTTCCCTCTGCCCAGCACCCAAGGGACCCCGCGGACACACTAATGAAGACACTCCGCTCCGGACGAATCTCCAATCAACACTTGGGCTATTAACGATATGGGTGGGACATGAGTGGGGCTGTTACAAGTTTAGGTGGAGAGCTAAATCATTGAAATGACTATGAGTATTTAACTGTGCCTGTCATGGGGTAATATAGCAAAGTGGTTTGGATCATCTCTGCTGATCTTTCAAAAAATGATAATAGGAAGATGCATGGATTGAACTAAATGTAAAGTATTGGCACTATGTCATACTTGACCAATGTTTCCTTTAGTCTCATATTGCTGAAAAACCACTAAACCTACAGTCAATGACGTGAAGTGAAGTGCACTATGTGGTCTACAGTTTGGACCCAGCATGGCTTCCCGCTATAGACTCTATATATAAATGGACTTGGCTAGCCTCCGCAGTCCATATAGGAAGTGAGCATGGGGACACTTCTGGCTCTATCGACTCTCCCTCCAATTTACTTTACATTGAAAAATTGTCACCCCCTCTCTCTGTAATTGCTGCAGAGAGCTTCGTTAAAATGTTTGTATTAAGCTGATCTACGTGATCCTGGTGTTTTTATTTTGCAATTTTGTCCACTTTTTTATACAGTTTATGGTTCCCACAAAAGGACAAACTAAAGGCTCGTATAAGTAAGTACCTTATTTTTACTGTCAGGACTAGTTCATTTTAGAAAGTTTGCAATGGTTCAAAGTTATTCCTCACTTACCTTATGTGCTCCAAGCATCCAAATTATTCATTGCAATGACTTTACAACTTTTAGAGACTAGAGAGGAGTTTTGCCGTCCTAACAGCACACCAGCATTACTTCTTCTCTTTAATGTATAAATGAAGAGGTTTTTTTAATTATCATTGTTGTATCGGAATCAGTATCCATTATTGAGTCTCCTCTAGTATCGAAAATCGAGTTTGAAATATTAGTATCGTGACAGCGCTAGTTGCAGCTGCCACACGGACAATACGGGCAAAGTTTCAGTAACAGAACTGGCTACCTTCCAGTCGATGGGTAAATGCTCAGTCAGTATGCACCAGCTCTGAACCATATCATGAAGGTCAAAAGAATTTCCTGGCTCGGTAAAAAGGTAAAAAGAAAACACATCATTATTAAAAAATGGTGCAGGAAATGTAACTCTCTTATCTTACACCAGCAGATAAGCAGCTGATGAGATCTTCTCCATAATTACAACAACGAGGCCATGGTCTGCATAATTGTATAGTTTGAGCCTCACAGCCCTTACGCTACACAATCCTCCTTTTGTAGAATCCCATTATAGAGCACTAATTGAGATAACATTTGTTTACCATCATTGGACCAACCAAAAAGTAGTATGGAAAAAAAAAAAAAAAAGCTTTCTCCTGGATTGCTTCACATTTTAAGTCTAATTCACACTCTCGCGCATATTCGGATACGCGCAGTGGTCGGGTGCCTGGGGGCCCCATTAGTCAGGGAAGGGGGGAAGGAGGGGATGGAGTCATAAAGTCATTACTCGCCGCGCTTGGGTGCGTCACATAGGCTGGACCAGTCGGCCATGACGGGACAATATGCTCCCCCAAAAACTGGAGGGAGAAAGAGGAAAAAATAGATTATAGGAAGTGCAATAGGAAAGTACATGTACATATATATGGTGTTTGATTTGGTTGGGCATCAGGAGTTATTTTGTGATGGGGAACAAGCATGGGGTTTCATTTTGCTTCGTCCATGGGGTTTAGATGGAAGTAAAGAAATGTTCTACTCTTTGGAGTATCTGAATGACGGAATGTATTGGTGGACCATAGGCCAGATGTCCTTCCTAGGCGCACTGATAGCACTTGACATGATTTGAACAGAGGAACAAGCTGAAAAATCAAATTAATCCAGTTGAGAGAAAAACATTGACATCTTTGAAATCCAGAAATGCACAAAATGCACAAAATAGTCTGTATTTCTGTTAAAATAGGAATAAATACGTTGTAAAGTCTGCACCGACATATTTGTTCTGGGCGCTGGCCTCACAGGCGAGCACAGCTAAGAAGCCCATCCAAACACAGAGAGAAACACACAAACTCTGCACAGAAAGGCCCAGGAGTTGAACCCGGAACCGTTTTGTACTAGATACTCTGTTGCAAAGGTCAAAGATCATATCCAATCACTGTGTTCATGTTGTGACTGCTGCCATTTTTGAAGACAAGCACCTCTTTGTCAATAGCAGGGGACAGAAAACAGAGGAGCAGAGAATACATGGTAGTGGTGTTTAGATAGAATGATGTGTAAGGCTGGAGAGGGGAGAGGTAGAGGGAAAGAGAGGGGCATAGAGAGAGAGAAGAGAGAGACAGAGAGAAGAAGGAGAGAGAGAGAGAAAGAGGAAAGAGACAGAGACACACAGAGAGAGTATGTGCAGAGACAGGTCTGATCTGGGACAGACACAGGCGGAGAGAGGGGCTTCTGTGTCCATGTGTCACTTGTTCTTACCACAACATGACAACACCATGTGGGCCTTGGGATCCCAGGAGCTGCTGCTCACTGTCAGACTGCACCAGCTCCTCTGAGCCACACCAGATCCAGATCAGTCCAGACTCTTCAAAGGGACGCTACGTGCAGATTCGGCCTAGCCAAAAACAAATAGCTTTTTATAGTGTTCTATAGTTTTATTTTGTGTGACAAAGGAACCAGATGATTTGTATAAAAAGCAATCACTAGACGCCCTACCTCCCATAACTAGACTGTAGTAAGCTATATTATTATTGTATTCTTTGAAAATACCAGATTTTGTGCATTATTTAATTTTTTGTCCTCAAATTGTAAATCAGATATTGCATCCTGAGTAATTTCTTAGACCACTACTTTTTACTTGTACTTACAGGTCCTATATTAGACAAAACTGATTCTCTTTAGAATGTTGTTACCTCATTAAGTTGTGTTTTGTTTCATTCACATATGTTTGAGTAACCTTTTATTATTAGTCAGTCTACAACTCCAAAGCTCAAACTGCTCTCTTCCACCTTGTGATGTCATGAAGTGGTAGCTTTCAAGTTAACAGCTCCTTTTACCTTTTGCTATGTAGAGATCGGCAATTCCTGGGCTGAAATCATCCAAATGATTCTAGTGAAGGTGTTGAGACATCACATGACATCACAAGGAGGAACATAGTGTTTTCTGTTTGAGAGAAGAACTCAGCCTAAATATGCAGGATATGTGTTAACCATGTGTGAATGAAACAAAACACAACTCCAGGTATGTTTTTGGTCCTTTAAGTAATATTATTTTGAAGTAACGTTACACTTACTTGAGTACAATCTTTGGCTACTCTTCCACCTCTGACCAGGACCTGCAAAGTCTCCTATGATATAAAAACACCTATTGTCGTATCAGAAGAAAAGCACACAGTTACAAGAATAAAGCCAGTCCTCTTTTACAGCCAGCAGGTCACATGACATCGAGAACTAGCCCAAGACGTACACCCCCTCATATATCTGTGACACTTGCGTATAAACCACACTTTAAACCGGCCATTCAGAAGAGGAAAAACTACGTCTCCAATCCCATTTAGCCTCCATTGCGCAGTACACACCCCACTCACTCACAGTGGCAGTAAATTGGAAGTACAGAGGCACCAGTTGCTTTTAGGCAGTGGGTAATATCAGTGTGATTGAATGCAGACGTAGTGAAAGAGCTTACAGTAGCCAGTATACTGTATACTAACTTACAAATGACAAACAGCTATAGCAGCTCACAGTCGGGCAGAGGCACTTACAACAGCAGGGCCAGAGCCAGGTATAAGCAGGGGGAGGAAAATGCGCCGGGGCCCACAAGACACTAGGGGGCCTTAACTTAAAGTGCTGTAGCCTTCCTGATTTGATCGAAAAACAGAAGTAATTCAGTTGAAAGAGGGGTAGGAGTATTAATTGCTACCACATAACATATTTAGATGATCTTACATTGTTTTGAAAATACTATATTCACCATATCCTGCTATTGAAACTACTGCACATCACATCAGATTGTATTGTGGTTTTTTTTGTTTTTTTTTTTTTGTATATTGCTTTTGTATATTTGTAAATTAGTTGTGTCTTGTTTCATTCACACATGTCTGAGTAACCCTTTATCTGTCTACAAATACAAAACTCAAAATGCTCTGTTCCATCTTGTGATGTCATCTAGTGGTAGTTTTAAACTTAAAAACAATTCTTTTGCATCAGTTGATCTGTTTTACACTAGAATAACCATCATTTGTTGCCTTCAAAAAGGGCAGCAAATAATTCAAATGATTCTAGTGAAGGTGTATGGACTTTAAAAACTCAGAGGAACGTTTCCTGTATCACCCTTCAATGACATCACAAGGTGGAACAGTGTTTTCAGTTTGAGATAAAAAATACAACCTAAACATGCAGGATTTGAGTGTTAAACGTGAGAATGAAACAAAAGAAAAGAGGATACGACATAATAACGTAGATCTGTAGAAAAAAAATGTACGCAATATAGGCGTTTTAAGGAACTAAAACTGGACAGAACCAATGTAACGATCCCACAGAACCCTCTACAACACCAGTTTAAACACGCAAAGACATTTTAGTATTACTACTTTATAAACTACTCTTCCTTAACCATAAAGCATGTCTGTATCTTTCACATTCACTTAAAGAGACACAGCACAGGCAGACTCTGGGTTCCTGCGTGCACCTGACCAACTGGACCTGCTCAGTGTTAGAGCCCACACAAGAGGAGACAGGTGCAAATCACATTAACAACAGTCAAGACGAAACGCAGCAGGCCTATAGGCACAACATCAGCTGCCCGAGCAAGACTCTTATCATTTAAAGAAAACTACAGTGCTTTATTCTGGACTTTTACAGGTCCTAAACTGACTCTTATGAGCTTTAAGCCATGTTATAATGCTGTTTCCTCATCAAATACATACCTGGAGTTGTGTTTTGTTTCATTCACACATGTTTGAGTAATCCTTTATTATTAGTCTGTCTACATCTCCCAGGCTCAAAATGCTCTGTTCCACCTTGTGATGTCATGAAGCAGTAGTTTTTCATGTTTAGAGCACTTACAAAGCTGTCCAAAGTATTTAAACACCCAATATTACACCATTTTCTGATTTGTTATAATGTTTCCTCATCAAAATCATACCTGGAGTTGCGTTTTCTTTCATTAACACGTTTAACATACAAATCCTGGATATTTAGGCTGAGTTCTTCTCTCAAACAGAAAACACTCCACCTTGTGATGTCATGTGGTAATACAGGAAGAGCTCCACTGTGTTTTTAAATGCCATATACCTTCACTAGAATCATTTGGATAAGTTCAGCCCTGGTATTTCCAATCTCTACTGGTCAAAGGAGCTGTTAACTTGAAAACTAACAGTTCATGACATCACAAGGTAGAACAGAGCATTTTGAGCTTTGGAGATGCAGACAGACTAATAATAAAACACAACTCCAGGCATGTTTTGAGGTAACAACATTATAGCATGACTTAAAGCTCATATAGGACCTTTAAACTAGTGTCAGAGGCAACTGCAGTGCATAGACTCATCTCCAACACAGACGGCCTCATACAGTCCTGGAATCGAACCAAAGACCTCCTCACTATGCAGCAATGTTGAGAAGTTTTTGGCTAAATGAATGTAGCATCAAACCCACCAGCTCTTACCCTTGCAAGAGTTGTTTGAACATGAAAACTCCAGCCTGTAGCACAAACTAAAAAAAACCATTATATCATACCGTTATTTCCTCATCAAAAACATACCTGGAGTTGTGTTTTGTTTCATACGTTTAACACACAAACCCTGCGTACCTCTCAAACATTCTGTTCCACATTGTGATGTCATGGGGTAAAACAGGAAGTGCTTCACAGCAAAAAGCAATATCTAGGTAAGTTAAAATGACTTAAATTAAGAACATTTGACTTTATTTGAGTAAGTGTAAAGAGTTGCTGCTTTTCTTTCTGTGTAATATTTCACAGTATGGTATTAAACCTTTCTATCTTCATGGAGACCAAACCAGAGCAAATTATAGGTCAGATCTGTGGGGAGGCAACCCCGCTCACAGTCAGATTGCCTGTTTTTCTAGGTATTTTTTGAGCTATAAAACCACCTGTAATTGAATAAATGTAAGATAGAGCTGTTTAATGTCATACTGTGGAACATTTGAGGCAGAAGAGGTGACAGACCCTTCAAGAGAAAAACGACACAATGCACCTTTAACTTGGCTAGATTTGAGTTTTTGCAGTGTTATAATTAGCATGGACAATAAATGACATAATACTATGATCTCAGCAGTGGGATCACAGCTAAAGACCTTCAGACCTTCTTCTCTCTCTCTCCTCTATAACCCATTAGTGTGTGTTCGATCTGGGGCCCGGGCTGTTCCTCACACACCGCCGGACGCTCTCAAATGAAATGGACAATGACAAGAAGAGGGTAAGATTAATACGAGGCTTTAAAGCAGGCAGAGTCACAGTGTGGTGAGTCATAGAGGACCAAGAGTAATGTTTTATTATGAAACACAAAATCTACGGACAGCTTTATCATGTTAAAGATGAGCAGAGACACACTGCGGTGTGCTTCTTATATCTGTAATATTGTTTGGCTCATCTATGTTGTATGTATTTGTATGTATACGTCTAACACTGGATTTGCTCACTTGGTTAGCAGTGGTTCATTAAAAATGCTCAGTCTCTTAAAAAAAAGATTCTCCACTCATGCTTTCCTGGCAGAGGCAGAGTGGAGTTTTGCTGTCATGGTAATGCTGACAACAACTAGCATGCTGACAGCGCATTTCGTGGATCACAGTATTATTAGATGCAGGCAAACAGCACATAGTGGTTTCATTTTAACCCTAAGAGCTGCTATCACAATATATCTGTACTGCAGCAAAACAAGGGACAAGTCAGGGGATTTGGATGCAGATTAGCCGCTAAAACTGCCTGGATTGGTTGCAATTTGGTTGCAACTGAGCGCTACGGGTGACGTCACACTCGCTTAGTCCACCTTTATTATACAGCCTATGGTACAGTCCCTTTAACTATAGCATCCCAAAGTTTAGGGAAATGATCCTAGTTCTGACCTGAGCATACCTCTGTCTCCTCCACAGCAGGTGGGGGCGCCACCTCTTCAACATGAAGGTGCTCAGAGCAGCTTCAGCATTCAGAGTTTGCACAGTGATTGAGCTAATGACTATAATAACGATTCATTACAAACACTAATTATCAATACTAGTTCTATTTGTACAATTATTACAGCTTGTAAAGGGGAGTGGCAGTAGCACAGCGGGTTAAGCGTTTGCCACTCAAATTCAACTCAAATTCAGATACTTCACCCATTTCCTTACACTGCAGATTTTTTTTTTTTCCAGAAGAACAGGGGAAAGCCAGAACCTATTGAAGCTGGATGAGGTAGTGCTCATTGACAAGACTCCCCTCCTCTGTAATATAAAGGGAATAATATAAATATTTACTGCTAAAGTGGGCCATACAGAGGAATATGCTCATGACTCCAATGCAGAGGTACACTGAGTTAATTAGAAGGACCTGTACACTTGGCTTTCATCAGCACACAGCCTCCAGAATCACTCCTATGAACAGGCTATTTATAGACCTGTAGTTCAAAAGCACTGCACTTGATTTTTACTGTCTTAAAAATGTGAAAAACAGAACTATTTTGACCTCAAGAGCAGCTTATACATTATATCTGGGGACAAAAGACAAATCTTTCTCAAATACATGGAAAATGTAGGCCTTTTAAACATATCTATTTTGTATTTGTTAACTTTTTCATTGGGGGTCCTGTTTGTTTCTATGGATATGTCATTACTCTGCCTTGAATGTTTCCACAGTATGACATTAAACAGCTCTACCTTACAAGCTCAAAAATACCTAGAAAAACAGGCATTCTGACTGTGAGCGGGGTCGTCTCTCCACAGATCTGACCTGCAACTTGGTCTGGTTTAGTCTCCATGATGATAGAAAAGTTTGATGCCATACTGTGAAACATTCCAGACAAAGTAATAACATCTCCACGGAAAAAAGTATTTGACGGACCCTCCACTAGAAAAGTTACACAATACACCTTTAAATTGCAATTGTTACAGCTCAAAAATGTCTTGAAAAATATGCATTCTTTCTTATTATAGGCACAGTCCACAGATCCGACCTGTAACTTGTCCTGGTGGCGCCAATTGCTTGGACAGGTAGAGATTAATACTTTTTTTTTTTTTTACCCTTTTTTTTTTTTTTTTTTGGATGATAGGGGTAATATTATTCTTGTTATTATTGCTATCATTATGTTTTTGTTTTTTTATCTTTTAATATTTTTTGTAATTATATTATTGTGTTAATTTCTGTATATGGCTTATTTTAAGATTTTTTTTGTATGCAAAGTTTTTCCCTAAAGCTTAAAAAATTAAGTATGAAAAAATATATATAATAATAAACAAAAGAAATAAAAAGACCCGTGCTGAGGAGGTCTTTTATGTCAATACACTTACAGTCGTACATAGCACAGCAGGACGGCTACAAGCTGCCAGCACGAGCGCTACTTTAGCTCTGAGTAATCCCTGGGCTAATTCTGCGCATTAATTGGGGGCAAGGGGAAATGTTGCCACCTGTTTTGTTTAGGCAGTCTCTTTGATATTGCGGTTTTCAAAGTACGGAGGTTAAGTAGGTTAGCGATAATCTTGTAATTAGCATAACCTAGCGCTGCGACAAACAAATTGTGTATTCCTTTTAATACGCGGCAGGGTAAACAGCTCTCAGTGCCAGTTAGCATCTGTCGTAGCATGCCAAGTGGGTTTTGTGCATGCATTTTTCAATCAGGTACAAATAGACGGCTAACTGTGGGTAGACGAATGTGATGTCTTACTTACAGATAATGTGTGATGGTTTTAGACTCGAATTATTCACCGCAGTGAGTTTATAAGCGTTGTTCACAATTCTCAACCATCCCACGGAGCTTTTGGAGTTTTGCAGTGACGGTAAAGCTAACTACAACTAGCATGCCAACGCGCACCTCTCGATTTCTAGGATTGTAAGGCGCTTTCGAATTAAATGGAGACAGTACGTGGCTTATTTTATTTATTTTGACCTCAAGAGCTGCTTATGTCCGTACTAGGAAAACTAATTTGTGCACCAATTTTGCACAAATAAAAAAAAATGGTACAAGTGCACTATGTAACTTTTTGGTTGGGGGTCCGTCACCTGCTCCTGCTTGTTTCTCTGGAAATGTCATTGCCCTGCCAGTATACCTTAGATTTATTCAATCACAGGTGGTTTTAGAGCTCAAAAATACCTAGAAAAACAGGCATTCCGACTGTGAGCGGGGTCGCCTCTCCACAGATCTGACCTGCAACTTGGTCTGGTTTGGTCTCCATGGAGATATAAAGGTTTAACGCCCTACTGAGAAACATTCCAGACAAAGCAATAACGTCTCCATGAAGAAAAGCATTTGACGGACCCTCCATTAAGACATACAATCTAAATTTGTAAAATGGATTAAGCTTGACGTACTAACAGCAGTGGCTCAGTGAACAGAGGTTGTGAGTTCAAACCCTTTTACAACCAGTGCATGATGTTGTTGTGTCCTTGGGCAAGACACTTCACCCACCTCGAGAGTTCAACAGTCCCATCCGCTTTGTATTTTTGATCCTCAGACAGACGGTAGCTCTTCCGTGCAGTGGTCCGGACAGTCCCAGCAGCAGAGTGGAGGACGGTCACTTTCCTCCCCACTGGACACACTGGAAATTAGGGATGTAACAATAACAGAAATATCGTGATCGAAAATAATATCGTGGGCCATCACAATATATCGAATTACAAGTCTCTTTGCTTAAATTCACTGTTATGGTGCTGCAATAGATAAAAACAGGGAGAACTACATATACCATGATCCTTTGCTCTGGTTCAATCCAATCTACATGATGAATTAAGCATTTACATGGTCACAATTTTGTTAGCTTCCACAAAATATCACAAAAAATATCGTACAGTGAGATGCATATCGTGAAAATATCAGAGACACAAAGAAGGCACTCAAAGACTTCAGAAAACATTATTGCTGTGGAGTTAATAATGATTTTGCATGGATACCACTTGTCGCTATTTAAAGATGTTATTTTAGCAGTTTAAGAGCATCTGTGGCATTAGCTCATCACTGTGATCCTTGGGGTTCCAGACTATGGCATTATAGGTTCCATATTACACTATTTTATGATCTATGTTATAATGTTGTTTCCTCATCACAAACAGACCTGAAGTTGTGTTTTGTTTATTTTGTTTTGTTGTTTCTTTTCACACATGTTTAACACACAAACCCTGCATATTTAGGTTCTTTTTTCAAACTGAAAACATTCTGTTCCACCTTGTGATGTCATGTGGTAATACAGGAAGTGCTCCACTGTGTTTTTAAACTCCATGCACCTTCACTAGAATTATTTGGATGATTTCAGCCATGAAATTACCAATCCCTACAGAACTAAAGAGAAAAGGCAGCTGTTATCTTGAAAAATACCACTTCATGACATCACAAGGTGGAACAGAGCATTTTGAACTGTG
The DNA here is from genome assembly GCA_029959045.1 of Taenioides sp. WSHXM2023. Taxonomy (NCBI): domain Eukaryota; kingdom Metazoa; phylum Chordata; class Actinopteri; order Gobiiformes; family Gobiidae; genus Taenioides; species Taenioides sp. WSHXM2023. The sequence goes on from CM057094.1 coordinate 26,339,227, forward strand.
GAGATGCAGACAGACTAATAACAAAAGATTACTCAAACATGTGTGAATGAAACAAAACAACTCTAGGTACGGCAAAAGGATAAATTCAATTTGTCAACTGGACAGAGTTTATTTGGTCGAATACGTTTCACAGCTCATCCAAGCTGCTTCTTCAGTTCTGGTCAGACGCTGCTGGACACTGCCTTATATCTGCCTGAAGATACAATGAAATTACTCTGAGACTACCACACCTACTTGTTTACAGTTTCTGTTAGTTCGGTGGGCCTACTGAATATGCACTGAGTGTGGGGTCTTGTTAACAGAACCATTCAGGGCCATGATGGGTGTTTTCACACCTCTGGACATGTCCTGGCTGCCCTATTGTTTTCTTTGTTTTGATTTAGGTTTGAGGATAGAGTTATAGATGGGAGACAAATGATGTCTGAGACCCCCATTTCTGTTCAAGGAAGGATTCTCTTTCTTGACAAAAATAGCTTCTTTAACTCCCCTCTCAAACCAGTTCTTTTCTCTGGCCAAGATCTGTACCTCAACTCTAGGTATGTTTTTGAGGAGGGAACGTTCTAACATGGTCAATGTTGTTTAATACAGGACCTTTAACTGTTCAATTAAAGGAATTCTTAATGCTTAAAAATACCTTGTAAATACATGCATTCTTACTGTGTGTTGCTTGTTTCCATAGAACATTGAGCATGTTTGGTAAAGCATTAACATCTCCATGGAGACAAGCAGGTGGCAAATGGACCCTCTACCAAAAATGTTACAGAGGGCACCTTTAATTCAGTCATATTACTAAACATACTTATGCTACGCTAACCAAAATCTTAATCTGAGTCAGTTTACATAAGGTTATGCTAATTACAGTTTAACGCCTTGCTTTTCTTTGAGGTTTTAATTGAAATTTTATTACATTTAAAACTTGCAATAATCATGTATCATAACCCTAATTAATCCGTTATAACGAAACCACTCAAAATGGCAGGTCATCATTTTAAATCGTATATACTGTATGTCCCCTCATTAATTACATAAGCTAATTAAGCTTTCATAATGGCCGACGGTGAGTGATTGGAGCCAGTGGTTGCAGATGGATGGCCTTCTTCAGTGAGTGGGTTAAACAAAGGCATAATTGGTACTTACTGCCCCCAGCTTTTCCCCCCTAGCTCCTCCCTCTCCTGCCTCTCTTCATCATCATACTCATCCTCTCTGGTACTCAAGGAAGGAATATTATCATAACTATATTGTAACTATAAATGCAAGCCTAGTTCAGAGCCATTTCTTCTAGTCTTCAGTTATCCTGCAATGGGTAGAAAGGTTGTGGGTACGAATTCCAAGTCGTGTGGTTTCACTGTTCTCCTGCGCCTATAGGTAGGTACCCGGAGTTGTGTTTTGTTTCATCCACACACGTTTGAGTAATCCTTAATTATCAGTCTGTCTACATCTCCAAAACTCAAAATGATCTGTTCCACCTTGTGATGTCATGTAGTGGTAGTTTTCAAGTTAACAGCTTCCTTTTTACCTTTTGTTCAACAGAGTGGCAATTCCAAATGTTTCGACTGAAGGTGTATGGAGTTTAAAACACAGCGGAACACTTCCTGTATTACCACATGACATCACAAGGTGGAACAGAGAGTTATCCGTGTGAGAAGAACACAGCTCTGGGTATGTTTTTGATGAGGAAACAATATTATAAAATCGATCAGAAAAGAGCATAATATGGGCCCTTTAACAGTTGTCTGACCTGAGTACAATTTTTGGCTCTGCGATAGGCTTATACATTAACATCTTTACATTACAAAACAGTAGACTCCCTTTTACACAGGGCTTTCCCATTTACTCTGTTTGCGTCTGCATCTACAGCTGCCCCAGAGAACATGGGGTCAGGCAATTATCAAGTAAAATGGCACTGTGTAGCGCTGACAGAGATGGAGTGAAAACCAGTTGCTTTGCTGTGGCTGTGTGATATTAATAGTTCCCGCTGAAGAAAAGACTAGTGCCGCTGGGGCTAACAATCCGAGCCTGGTGTTAAATGAGATCTTGTTTAGAATAATTATAAGAGCGTTCAGTGTTTGGGGTAAGCCATTAAAGCAGCGTGGAGTCGTGATGTAAACTCGGATTATTTTTTGAGTTTGAAGACTAAAATAATAAATAATTGACTGCACCAATGTAACTGTATATTATGAGAAATTGCCGTATTAGTGCATATTATCATTTAGTAATTGTGGGCCCTGGGTACAAATCATCTTGGTGAGACGTATTATTACCTGACCAGACAGAGTCACTCACTTTGACTAACCTTTACAAAGACGAATGGATCTGGAGCTGTAGCCTGTCTCCCTGATTTCAGAGGTGGTGACTGGCAGGCGGATTAACCAATCAGAGAGACGCATGCTCAGTTAGCGTCAAAAGCAAACACGGCTGCTTTAACACATAAGAACGGAGAAAAATCTACATGAAGGACTGAGAAACAGTGCTGATTTTTACACAGTCAATAATTGAAGCACCAAACTATTACTTATTTCAGTTAAAAGAAGTTATATATTTTGTTCTGAATGTTAATTTGTTATTTTCTGAGAGGAGCTGTCTTCTGCATTTGAGGGCCACGTGCTACAAATTAGTGGTGGTGGTTGGATCATCAAAAATTGGACAACAGTACCATTTACCCCTCTCAGTCTGACGCTGTTTATTCCAGGAGACCCCCTCATTAAAGTTCCCATCCAGGTGACTCAAGAAGACAGCCCCGGAGAGATAGACGGCTCAAACCCAATTACTACCGCAGCTCGTTTGGGCAATGCCAGTCCGGACCTGAGCAGCAGATAATGTGTAATCTATTTAAGCTAACCAAGCCTACACACGGTCTACGGGAGTCCACGTCACGCACTGATTTAGGCACCGTAATTCACCTAATAAATGACGTTTGGACCATGAATTCAATTTGAGGTAGAGAGGAGAGGTACATGGGCTATCACAAAATTAGAACACGGAACACGGAAAAGTGTTAGATGAGGGTTAAATGTTGTGAATTGGGAATATTTTTTGTCATTTGGGAAGTTTTGACAGTTTAGGTTTAGTTAGCAGGTTAAGAATTGAAAAAAAAAGAAAATTCAAGGTATTTACGACTGGTTTCAAATGTCCTTTTTTTTTCTAATTTGAAAAAAAGACAAAGGCCACGTGAATGCTATGCTAACAGAGCCATGTGATCTCTTGGAAACACAACTTCACTGCAGAATGAGTCCGGTGATGGTTTATGGACTTAAAAACTGCAGAAGTCTGTCATTTTACCTGTGACGCAACAAAACGGGAAAAAGTTTTTGAGTTTTTGAGACTTGACTTTGGATTAATAAACTTAAATAACCTACATACAATACAACTCCAGGTATGTTTTTGACGAGGGGACAACAACATAAAAGTGGTTAAAAGCTTGGACCATGAATTCAATTTGAGGTATAGAGAACGTGGAAAAAATGTCCAGGTTAAATGGCGTGAATTAAGAAAATTTTGTTCATTTGGGTAATTTTGACAGTTTAGTTTTAGTGGGTTAAGAATTTTGGGTTGGTTTCAAATTTCACTTTTTCTCTAATTTGAAAAAAACACAGTGCACTAACCAAATAATAAAAAAAATAGTCAAAACTACGGAAGTGCTGAGCCAAATGTGGCATCGGATATCGGCGTCAATACTGAAAAATAAATGACGGATCAAATATCAGCTTCAAAATATTGGCTCGATATCTTCGTTGAACATACGAATTTATGTAATAAGACTATTTACTGGTTGTAGTCAGCTCAGAAAGCCTCAGTTTGAATTTGTACCTATACAAAGTTGTTCTATAGTTACATGAATTACAGCTACAGAACACATTTCAGTTAGTTTTGTCTTAGAGAAAGTAAATATATATATAGTATTTTCAGTCTCTGCACTGGTATCGGTTGATATCGTGTATTCACAGATACTTAATGCTATAGAATCGAAATCGGTATTGGAACTGAAAAACACTGATCGGTGCGTCCTTAGTCAAAACCACTCAAATTAAGCAAATTGTTCCTAATTCAAGTAATTTAACTTAAATAAATGTTGCTTTTACCAAAACAAAACACATTATTTTGTCAGTTTTTAGTATTTTTTTTAGTATTAGTATTTTTGAAACACAAAGCCCATACAACTTCAGAGGATATATTTTAATAAAGAAATTATAATAAAAAGAGTACAACCTAAAAGTACAGTTTTAGGCAATATAATACACTCTTTACTTTATGGATTATTAAATAGTGTTCCTGTCAAACAATATCAAAATAAATCAACATAAACAAGTACATTTGTAAAAACATAAAATCATATCCATGTGCAAATTTAAATGATCTGTTCCCCAAATTAACAGAATGGAATGACCTTTTAACACGTTGAAATATGTTGTCTTTTTGGTGACAGTTAAAGGTGCATTGTGTAACTTTTCTGGTGGAGGGTCCATCAAATGCTTTTCTTCATGGAGATGTTATTGCTTCGTCTAGAATATTTCACAGTATGGCATTAAACCATTCTATCTTCATGGAGACCAAACCAGACCAAGTTATAGGTCAGTCCTGTGGAGAGGCGACCCCGCTCACAGTCAGAATGTCTGTTTTTCTAGGTATTTTTGAGCTATAAAACCACCTGTAATTGAATAAATGTAAGGAAGACCTGTTTAATGTCACACTGTGGAACATTCCAGGCAGTTAAACAATTCCACATTACTACAGATGGTTTTATAGCTCAAAAATACCTAGAAAAACAGTCATTCTGACTGTGAGCGGGGTCACCTCTCTGCAGATCTGACCTGTAACTTGGTCTGGTTTTGTCTCCATACCATACAGTGAAACATTCCAGACAAAGCAATAACATCTCCATAGAGAAAAGCGTTTGACGAACCCTCCACCAAAGTTACACAATGCACCTTTAATTAAATAAACGAAAATTTGTGTTTCAAATGTTGACATCCCAGAAGATATCAAAAAGCAGCATTTGATTGTATATTATGAATAATTGTAACCCATGCATAGACTACTATATGGTAAATCAGTTTGCACTCATCACTATGTTAAGATATTCCAAAAACTGAACATTGTATATGGCAGAAGAACCCGCATCATACTGAAAACTGACCACCATGCATATTACTAATATTTGGCCGTTTCTGGATTTCTTTTTTCATATTTACCCCCATTACATCAAGACTAAAAAGGCCTAAAACAGCAACCGGATTTACTATTGCTATAAGTCTTGACACCACTAATACAAGGCTCCTACTGAAGGCAGAAGTGTGTGTTGGGTAGTTAAAGTAGTTAAAGTGCCTATGACAGGTTGAACTACTCATTTGACTAAAACAAACTTAAGTTCATTATATTTAAGAAGGCAAGAAGGCATGTGGGCTTCTTGCCCTGGGCCCCCAAATTTCTGTCGATGCGCCTGATGACGTCACACTAGGAGTATTCTATCTAAAAGCTCGTCACAATTAACAAAAATGAAACACTTTTTATGATAAAATAAAGGTGTTTTCATCTATTTCAATGTTAAAAAAATAAATAAATAAATTTCTGTGTACATAAAGCATTTAAGACCACTATATAGCATGGTTGCTAGGTAACAGTTATGGAATTCCCTAGCATATAATGATTTCCAACCAGGAAGTAAAATTTTAAACCTAAAAAAATAGCCAAAGTGGGAAAAGAATAAAACAATTTTTAGATAAAACTTAAATATAATGACCTTAACTGTGTCTAGTCAAATTAGTAGTCTAACCTGTCATAGACACTTTAAAGGGGAGGTCTGTGTGAGAGGTGAGCCTGGTTTGTACTAAAGTGGTACATTTGAATTGAATTTTAGATTTTTAGTTAAAATAGCACATAAAGGGCCATTACAGATACAAGGTCTTTTTAAAGGTGCACTATGTATTAAGTAGTATAATACAGTAATATTTCTGTAATTGCTTTGCCTGTAATGTTCCATAGTCAGTATTGAAAGTTGTTCCCAAGGGCTATAGCATCAACAACTTGGGAACCACTGGTATATAGTCAAATTCCAGCATTGTCAAGTTTATGGTTAGAATGCCAACAAAATAATACATTCAAGTCTGTGAATTCTATCCGTAACATAAAGTATTTTGAAATTTCTTGCAATAGTTATTCGGAATAGGGATGTACCGATACAATACTGGTATCACATACTGGCACCGACATTTTGAAATTTTGATGGATCAGGTATTGATTCCAAGATATCAGATATTTTGGTCTGCATGTTGTATTGAGACAATTTACAGGACAAAATAGGAACAGAAAAAAACTGTGTGTGTGTATGAAGTCTGAGCTAGGGTTAGTACATACAGTTTTACATGAATCTAACAGAACTACAGCTAAAATACTGTACCACTCAGTGCAAACCAGACTTACATTTAAATGACACATATTATGCAAAATACTTGTGGTTGCCTTAGATAAGAATTTCACATTTTCTAACCTAAAATTATGTCTGCATTTGGAAAACCCACTTTATAAACTGCACCTCAGTTTCCAGTGAGGTATGTAGGTGTTGGTGCTCCCTCTGCTGTGAGCAATGGGGACCATGAGAAAATAAAGAAATGAAGCCCTGTAAATGCTGTACCTACGGAGCCATGTGTTCCATGTGAACATAGTTTGAACATAGAATGAGTCTGGTGATGGTTTATGAACTCAAAAACTGCACAGGAGAAGTTCAGAATTTTACCTATGACACAACAATCAAGGCAAAATGCAAACAGAGCTCTTTTTATGAGTGTTTAGAGAAGACTTGGATTAATGAAACATACAATACAACTCCAGGTATTTTTTTTTGACAAGGTACACTATATCACGTTTTGGTTGGGGGTCCGTCACCTGCTTGTTTCTATGGATATGTCATTGCTTTGCCTGGAATGTTCCACAGTATGACATTAAACAGCTCACCCTTACATTTATTCAATTGGTGGTGGTTTTACAGCTCCAAAATACCTAGGATTTGAGCGGAGTAGCCTGTCCACAGATCTGACCTGTCACTTGATCTGGTTTGATCTCTATGAAGATAGAAAGTTTTAATACCATACTGCGAAACATTCCAGACAAACCAATAACATCCCCATGAAGAAAAGCATTTGATGGACCCTCCACCAGAAAGTTACAATGCACCTTTAAAAATAAAAACATTTTTGCATAATATGTGTCCTTGAAAGTGATTGTAGCGCTATAACACTGTTTTGATTGAAACTGGTTGTGTGGAGCAGACAGTCCTTGTGGTGTTAATGGGAGTCTGAGGTGAGGGAGCTGTGTCCAGGGTCTTTGCAGTGGGAGGAGGAGACCTGCTCGTAGATGAAGCTGTACAGGGTGCGGTCAGGCCTGGAGGTACGGCAGTTCTTACAAACATCACTGAAGTACTGGAGCAGCAGGCTGTACACACGACCTGGGACCAGAGAGGGAACAGTAAAGAGAGGATGGGTTAACAGACCAATAAAGTTTGTCTAAGTCTAAGTCTAAATTATATGGGGCAACAGCAGAAAAGGAGAAGGTATTGATATATATATGTAAAAAAGGCAGATTAAATTCATGATTCACAAGTCGTTATATAAATACATTTTTTCCTAGTCATTTCATAGTAATTTTTTCTGCATAAAGTTGTTTTTACATGAATACTGAATACTGCCCTAGTGTATTTCATAAGGTTTGTGTAGATAGTGGTTTAACAAAGAAATAAAATTATGTTTGTGTCTTTTACAATAGTGGAATTTACCATAAATGTTTTGTTATTAGAAGTAGAGTAATTGCCATTTAGATAGATATTTGTCACATACAATGCACAGGTCAGTAACATGGTTCAAAAATGTCACATACATCACTTAGTTGGTTGCTTAAATTCTAAAAAGTTTTATAGTTTCTGCAGCGAATAGAGCCCATCACAAGCTTTCTTTCATTAAATGTATATTATTCAATCTTGCCTAAAGTGTAACTTCCGCCATTTTGTTTCTCATTTATTTATGGAGTCTGGAAGTTCCAATTTTGAGAAAAAAAAAAAAACATGGCAAAAACAGACCAATTAGAAAGACTGCGTACACATTTTAGCGACCTTCTGAATCACACACACGCACACGCACGCACACGCACGCGCACGCACGCACGCACGCACACACACACACACACACACATAAACACAAGTCGTGAGTCTTCTCTGTACCTCCACTTTAGGAAATGGATGGCTAGAGGGGAATTTCTGTGAAAGGCTTCAATAAATGTCAGTGGAAGAAAAATGAAAAAGAGAGAGAGGAGGGGAGGAGAAGAGTGAGAAAAGGAGGAGGAGGAGAGAGGGAGGATGGCGAAAGAGCGAGGAGGGGAGGAGGAGGCAGAGAGGGAGAGAGAGAGAGGAGGGGGAGAGAAAAAGAGTAGGGGTAGAAAGAGAGGAGACGACAGGAGGAGGGGGTGGGAGAGAGAAGAGGAGGATTGGAGGAGGTGGCTGGGGGGAGGGAGAGGAGAAGGGGGAAAGAGAGAGGGAGAGGAGGAGGGGGAGAGAGAGAGAGGGAGAGGGGAAGGGGATAGAGAGGGAGGAGGGAGAAAAGAGGAGAGGAGGAGGGGGAGAGTGAGAGAAGAGGTGAGGAGGAGAGACAGAGAGAGAGAAGAGGAGAGGAGGAAGAAAGAGAGAGGAGATGAGGAGGGGAGGCCCAGCTGAGGCAGTAATCCACTCTCCTGTGCAGGCTAAATGAATGGGCAGAGACACAGAGATGGTCCATATAGTGGAATAACTTAACATACAGATAGACTGGGCTGTTATTTATGCAGACAGTCCTGGTAATAGAAACAATGAGGAAAAGCCTGAGTGAAGTCTGTGCAAGAACAACCAGCAACCTCCAGCTCGAGTCATACAACTTTATAAACTGAAAAAGGTCAAAGTAAAGTGCATTTGACAGATTGGGCTGAATTTCCTTAAAACATAGCTGACATAATTATATTTAAGATTTTACTGACAGTCTTGGCTAGTTTTTTCAACAGTTTTAATTTTTAAAGGTGCACTGTGTAACTTTTTGGTTAAAGGTCTGTTACACACACATTGCTTTGCTTCAAATGTTCCACAGTATGACATTAACAACTCTACCCAACATGTATGTCAATTACAAGTAGTTTTATTGCTCAAATAAAACCTAGAAAAACAGGCCTTCTGACTGTGAGTGGGGTTGACTCTCCACAGATCTGACCTTTAACTTGGCCCTGTTTGGTCTCCATGATGATAGAAAGGTTTAATGCCATACTGTGAAACTTTTCAGACAAAGCCATACCATCTCAGTGGAGAAAAGCAGATGGCGGACCCTCTACCAGAAAAGTTACAAAATGGACCTTAAGTTTATTATTTTTATTTCCTTGTTGGACATGCGCACTACATATGGCATACATAACCGTTACCTAGCAACCATAATGTTAACAAGGGACAAAACTTTTCTAATTTAGATATAATTACAAAAATGAAAACAGGCACGCCTTAATTTTGTTAAATAAATGCTTAATCAGTCAGAGCAATATTCCTGTTGATGACATAGGTAGAGGTATTCCATTTTAAACAGCTAGAACCTCCTGTATTTTTGTACTTTTCTTCTTAATTTTTTACATATATAAACTGCCATATAAATCTGTCATATGCATTTTAACCTTTGCTTAGAATGACCAAAGTAATTGACAAAGCAGTAGCCCTGTCCCTTGGGGAAAGTGGTGGTTCCCTCAGAGGCCATATTATTAAATAAAACTATTGTCATTTCAAATTGAATCAACATGGGTAAGTGAATTTGAATGTAGGAATGTTAGAGTGAGACAACTTTTACCATCTTTATGTGATCGCAAGGAACAACTTCACCAGACGCTCCTTTCTGGCACTAAATTCAGCTTTACTACAATATCTGTAATGCCGTGTACACATATAAAGCGTCAAATGGCTCTACTTTTTCCTTGTTAAATGCCTTGACAAGTCAAATCATTACTATCATACTCATACTCATAATCCAAAGAATTGAAAGTGCTTAATAACTGTTATTTTATCATGTAGTCTGCACTGAAATGAAACAAAGAATCATGGTGTATGTAGTTCCCTTTCTATATATTGTGGCAGTCTCCGATATTATTTTGAGAGTTTTGACGATACAGTATCACAATATTTCAGTTATCGTTACCTCCCTAGTGCATCTGTAATGAACAGCTAACGTGTGGACTCCATCTTACCCACTGCAACGCGTCTCTCTGTGAGGAACTTGTGCATTTGGTGAACGTCTCTCATCAGCTGTGCGTCTCCGAATGTGAAGTATGCCACGTCCCTCCCAGCCTCGGCTGCAGCCATCAACTGAATAAGAGCTGGAAATGACAACAGTGTTAGCAAACTCCACTGATAATTGGTCAATGATTCTCGTCACACTAAAACATTTGGATGATTTCAACCCTGGAATTGCCCAGTTTTTCTTTTTTATTAGTTTTCCAGTTAATCGCCCATTAACTGGAAAACTACAGCTTCGTGACATCACACGGTGGAACACAGCAATAAACCAGGATAACTCAAACATGTCTGAATGAAACAAAACTCTAAAGAATCTTTAAAATATGAAAACAAGACAGAAAATAGTTCTCTCCGTGAGGAACTCGTGCATCTCCAAATGTGAAGTCCCTCACGGCCTCGGCAGCCATCAGCTGAATAAAAGCTGGAAATGACAATAGCGTTAGCAAACTCCATCGCTAATTGGTCAATAAGCCCCGTATGCTAGCGCTTTAGCCGGAAAACACAAGTGACAGGTGCAATTTGTATTTGAAGAGTGAATAATCCTCCACTGGTCACATTGCCTCATCAACGCCACTCAATTTTTTATCCCACACAAATTAGCTCTAAAGCCTTTAAATATTTACAAGAATGGCTGTTGACTTCAGATTAATGAACGTACAAAACAGAGCAGCGCTTGGAAAAGAGTTGTAATCTTTATAATAACATAAGTAGAATTAAAGCATATTAGCATCTAGTGTAAGTTATAGTTATGGTGCTCTAAAATAATAGCCATGCTAATACAAAGGCTAATAGGAAGGTCATTGAGGAGCTAATGTTACACAGTGACAAGTAGACCATTACAGCGGAACTAAACACTAAATCAGGGCTGGGCGATATGGGGAAAAAAGAATCACGATATTTTCCCCCATAAAGATCAATCTCGATTTTTGATTCAATCTTCTTTGATTTTTTTGGAAATACAGACAGATGGACTTCAGGCATTGAGAGCAGGGGTCAGGATCACTACGGTTTTTATTTCATATTGATAGGAACAATATTTACAGAGAAATCCACATGTAACATGCAGCGACTCCGTTTCAGCACTACGCCCTCTTGATTGGCTGTAGTCCTGTCGATTAAAATGCATTCACCATATCATCAAGATCAGCCAAAGTTTTGATTGCAATCTATCGATTTTTGGATTTTTGGCACAGTCCTACACTGACTACACAACTGTTCTGGCTACTAAACTGTGTATATGGTGTTTTAACAGTATTGTCTACAGTTCCTAGTCCTGCAAACTATTTAAATTTGCAGCTTTCTGGTCAAAAACAGCCATTTTAAGAACTATGTGACATTACGTAGCACTGCCCAGATTAAAGGCACCTGGCTGAGGGAGGAGTTTCAAGTGTGGATACCTGTTAGACCAATCACACTGTTCCTCATATGTACAACTCCAGGTCTGTTTTTGATGAAGTAACATTATAACATGACGCGTAATATAGGACCTTTAAGCAAAGGAGGTTTTATGTCACTCCAGTATTTACACTGACCTGATATGTGGTTACTTAACAGAATTACAGTTGAGAGCAGTAAATATGACAGCAGAAGGCCGTCCTCCAGCTCAGAGTGATGTGTTAAACAGCCCATTGAGAGCTGTTAGGGCAGGAGTTATGGCGTCTTTACCCCAGAATCAATTGGCCTATTAATGGAGCGCATAAACCTATGTCAGCGATCAATACAGAGGCAGAGAGAGGCTGAGTGACGGAGAGAGACATGCTAATTGACCAGGAAGTTTAGAATAGACTAGCAACTGTCAGGGTACTGCAAGCTAGCAAATGAGGAAGAGATGGGAGGATGAAATTGTCTACAAGAAGAGCACATTTTTGTTTTGAAAATATGCAGAAGATCTGAAATACAAATAAATACAGAATACAAAGAAAATAATCTTATAATGTGCAGCTTATTCACTATTTGTGAGAATCTTCAGACTCAACCGAGACAATTTTTGCACATTTCTGATGTGCAAATGTGACTGACAGTATACATTTTTGAGAGGTGCAGATGCTAGCAGTTAAAGGGGTGAATTTGGAGCTGAGTTTCATATTAGGAATAAGTATTTATTTATGGACTGAACACCAAAATAAAAACACCGGGATCATTTAGGGCGGGTTTAATACGGACATTTTAAGACCAAAATGACAAGGCTCACTGCAGTTACAGAGAGAGGTGAAAATTTTGAATGTAAAGTCAATTGGAAACAAAGTAGATGGAGTCAGCAAGCACGCCCATGTAACATGGCAACATATCTTACAAGTTTGTGTTTAATAAAATGCTTCCTAATTAGATGCAGACCACTCTTCTTCTCTTCATTAACTTCTGATAATACCCATTACAGAAAACATGCATTCACTGACATGTAACTGTATTTAATAATTACAGACAAATAAAAAGGCTAAGTGTTATCAAACTTGCCTGTACTGTATACCATTTCATTATTGCACTAAAACTTAAACTCTTCTTACCTTTTAGCCTTGTATCTCCTCCGAAAGCTCCACAGCCCCAGTTGCCCGTAGCGACGGCGGAGAGATGCTGGCGGTTGGCATTGTGGCGGAAGAATCCACAGTATGCCTTGAGGGAATCCAGGAAGTAAGTAGAAACACACTATGTTAATGACGTTTGCAGAAGAAAAGATTGACCCACGAGTGACACTAAAATATTGTACATTAATTAGTTCACCGACAATCGACCTCATGATAAATAAGGAGGATGAGAACGGGGGTTTCTAGGAGTGACGTAAATTAAAAATAATGCGCAGATTGGCGGTGAATGTCTGAATCGTAATTTCAATTACCCTAACAGCCTTGTTAGTGTTAATATATCTGTTGTGTTTAAAGGGCCCATAATACACTGATCGATGTTATAATGTTGTTTCCTCATTGAAAACATACCCGGAGTTGTTTTGCTTCGTTCACACATGTTTAACACACAAACCCTGCATATTCTCAAACAGAAAACACTGTTTTACCTCATGATGTCATGTGGTAATACAGAAAGTGCTCCACTGTGTTTTTAAACGCCATAAACCTTCGCTAGAATCATTTGGATCATTTCAGACCTGGAATTTTCAATCTTTACTAAACAAAAGGTAAAAGGAGCTGTTAACTTGAAAACTACTGCATCATGACATCACAAGGTGGAACAGAGCATTGGAAATGTAGACAGGCAGACAGATTAATGTATCAGGATTACTCAAACAATGTGTGAATGAAACAAAACACAACTCTGGGAATCTTTTTGAGGAGGTAACAACATTTTAACATTTTTCAAAGCTCAAAAGAGTCAATTTTGCGTAATATAGGACCTTTACAATATCACAATATAAAACAGTTCTTATATTGTGCAGTCCTGATTTTAGTGTTTAAAATTCCAACTATGAGATCTGCCGTGTTAATAGTACAGCGACTATTTTAACATCTTTTGACCTGGACACAGATTTCTGCTAATGAGAAGTTATGCACGAGCTGATATTGCTTTAGTTTACAAGCACACTGTTTAGACATTGTAGCTAATAAAGTACATATAATCATTGTCACGTCAAAAACATTGTAATTAGTAATCAATAGACCACAGTATGCTTTAGTGAGGTTGGCCACCTTGTCTTATATAAAAAGAGACCTCTGCTATAATACGGTACCTGTCCAATTTAATTAGCTTTAAATGTTAAAACTTGCTCTATTAAAACAGCCTGGGCTCTTCCTGACAGCACTAAATTGGCACCTCTGTCCCTGTATGAAAACTCAGCACTGTTTTCAGATGCTAAACTCCCATTAGTGCCGCTATATCATGGCTGGAAGTGACAATACAGAAGGGACTATAGAAAACTCTTACTTTTCATATCATTGAGTTTATACTAGGATTTTATATATAAGAGCAATGAGATTATTTATTAGGTTTACTCATTCAAGCCACCATTCATGCACTCAGTAGATCCATGTACATTTTTTGTTTTTTGTAACCCTTGTTTGGAAAAAATTATACATCTTTTGACAAATAATAATCAATTTGCGAAGCCCAGTGAGTTTATGGAATACAGAAAAAGGTTTAGTCTTTGTTACAGTGTATATTTATATTGCTCTGTAGAGGTAATTTAAAAGTGCACTATAGAGATAAGTTAGTGTCTTTATTATTAAATAAATATCACAACATTCACAAATACATTTCTTGGTCCAGAAACAAATATAACAACATTCACAAATATAATTCATAACTTACAAATAAATGTAACAACATATCACAAAAGCATTTCTCGACTCAAAAGAAAATGTTACGCGATTCACAAATGTCAGTGCAGTTACATTTATTTGCAAACTGATGAACCTGCATTTACAAACCACTGTACATATTTGTGACTACCCCTGCATTTATTTGTGGATTTTTGAGACCTTGCTGACAGTGTTAGTTGCACTTTTTTTTTTTCAGCCAATCACATCAGCTGAAGTTCCAAGTTATTGTTTAAGGTTGACAACATTGCACTACTATTGCACGTCGTAGTCGTAGTAGTAGTAGTAGTAGTAGTAGTAGTAGTAGTAGTAGTAGTAAGGTCCATAGTTTCCAGATCATTTTCAGGTTGACTGGCGAAAATGGCGGGGGAAGCCGGTTCGTCAGCTGTAAGTATAACTTGTTTATCTCCTCGTACTTTAACTTGTTTAAAGTCTTTTATTTGTGACTGAACTTAAAGTATTTGAAAGAATTTAGTTAACGTTTAGCAAATGTTAGTCACCATTTGAGTAGCATGGCAGACAGATTACTTTGTAAAACTTCCACAGATGATATTCCCTGCAAAAAACTGGTTTATTGTGTAAAGTCTTTATGCCTCACTACTAGGTACGAAATCATTATAGTTAGCATAGCCAAGTGGCGGAGGCAAGTTTTTTGCAGTCACTGATATTAGTTTCCATTCAGCTTTTCCTTTAGCATAAATAAAATGGTATCCAAATAAAGAAATCATATCTGGAAACGCTTGTCATTCGCTTGAACTTTGTTAATGCTAATACAAAGTGGTCACTGATGCACATTTGGTTTATCGGAAATTACCACGAATGTGCACAGCTCATGCTAAAAGTTAAATGAATGCTAGTGACTAACATTAGCCAGACTTGCTAGTCTGCCAACTCAAATGGCATCTAACATTTGCTAAACGTTAACTAAATTCTTTCAAATACTTTAAAATGAGTTCAGTCACAAATAAAGGACTTTAAAGAAGTTAAATTACGATGAGATATGTAAGGTGGTTTGTAAATGCAGGTTCATCAGTTTGCAAATAAATGGAACTGCACTGACATTTGTGAATAGCGTAACATTTTCTTTTGAGTCGAGAGATGCTTTTGTGAATGTTGTTACATTTATTTGTAAGTCATGAATTATATTTGTGAATGTTGTTATATTTGTTTCTGGACCAAGAAATGTATTTGTGAATGCTGTGATATTTATTTGATAATAAAGACACTAACTTATCTCTATAGTGCACAGTGTAACTTTTCTGGTGGAGGGTCCATCACCTGCTTCTTTGCATGGAGATATTGCCTGGAATGATCCACAGTATGGCATTACACTTGTATATCTCTATGGAGACAGCAGGTGACAACCCAAAGCCCAGTTACATGTTAGATCTGTGGAGAGGTGAGCCCACTCACAGGAAGAATGCAAGATTTTAGGTCAATAAAAGCCCATGTTATTGAGGAAATGTGAAATGGATACGTTTAATGCCAAACTGGGACATTCCAAAAAAAAAAAAAAAAAAAAAAAAAAAAAAAGCAATAACATCTCCATGGAGGCAAGTAGGAGGGGGACCCTCTACTAGAAGAGTTACAGAGTGCACCTTTAAGTCATCTGCTTCTTCAAAAATTTCACACAAATCCACCTCTCAGTCGTTCAGAGCATTGCTGAGGCTGATCAACAGGAGCAGAGTCTTTATTTGACCATAAAACAGTCAAGAGAAAATTTGTGAATCACATTATGGCGGTTTTACCAAAATAGCATAATGTCACTGGAATGAGATCGTGATAAAATCTTTTATCACTGTTTCACTCAGCCCTACTTTAAAGGTGCATTTTTTTTTCTGGTGAAGAGTCCGCCACCTCCTTCTCTCCATGGAGATGTTATTGCGCTGTCTAGAATGTTTCACAATGTGGTATTAAAAGTACCAAAAAAGCCAAGTTACAGATCAGATCTGTGGCGTAGCAACCCCACCAGTACGCCTGTTTTTATAAGTATTTTTGAGCTATAAAACCACCTGTTATTGAATCAATATAAGACAGAGCTGTTTAAAGTCATACTGTGGAACATTACAGGCAGAGCAATGACATATCCATAGCAACAAGCAGGTGACAGACCCCTTACCAAAAAGTTACATAGTGCACCTTTAACAATTTGCATATTTTCTAGTTCCAAAAGAGGTGACAGTGGCTTAGTGGTTAAATCATCTGCCCACCGACCCAAACTTCAGAGGTTTGATCCCAGCTCTAACCTGTGCATACTGCCATTGTGTCCTTTGGCAAGACACCTCTCCAACTGTATGAATAATAGTCGTAATTCAATCCATCTTTATAAAACTAAGTAAAGTATTTGTGTTTGTGAATTGCTAGCTTTCCAATGATGTGATCACGTTCTGCGTGAGAAGTGAGAAGAGGGCAGCCAGAATGATGATTAGTTTATCTGCAAATAAATGGGCACTAAAAATTATAACACCAAGTATAAAAAATAAATATTCTTCCAGGACAGACACATGTTGGCTTCCCCACAGACTAACAACAAGCTGTACAAAATGGTAATACAAATGATACTTTTTGCTTGCAGTTATATCATAAACATAGAAGTAGCTATATTTAATCTGTATTATATTGCCACCAGTAAACAGTAGTCCAGTGGTCACTTGCTTCTAACTCAGTACAGGTCATGTCCGATATAGTTTCCATTACACATCACTCTCACCTTATTAAGTTCTCTTGTAATCTTCTCCGGAAGGAACTGCTCTAAGAAATGTCTGTATTTGTACGCGTCAATGGCCACTATCTCAGTACACCGTCTCTGCCAGTCGTCCCTACAAGAAAAGGAGAGATCAGTTATTCAAGCAATTCAGTGGTGTTCTTAGTTAAAGTGTGTATGACAGGTTTGTTTCATTCACACATGTTTAACACACAAACCCTGCATATTTATTAGGCTAATTTCTTCTCTCAAGCTGAAAACTCTCCAACTGTTCCACGTTGTGATGTCGTGTGGTAGTACAGGAAGTGCTTCATTGTGTTTTTAAAATCCATAAACCTTCACTAGAATCATTTGGATGATTTCAGCCTTGGAATTGTCAATATCTACTGAACAAAAGGTAAAGAGCAGCTGTTTGTTAACTTGAAAACTACAGCCTCATGACATCACAAGGTGGAACAGAGCATTTTGAGCCTGGGAGATGTAGATTTAGTATTAATGCGGGATTACTCAAACATGGGAGAAGGAAACAAAACACAACTCTGGGTATGGAAGTGACATTTTAACATGACTTAAAGCTCACAAGAGTCACAATTTTGTGTAATGTAGATTTTGAAAAGGAGTTTGTACAGAAAATGTAAGTTTCTGTCTTGATGACACAGGTAGAGCTATTCCATTTTAGGACTGTCATTTTGTAATTTTTCTTCTCAAATTTTCCCACAAATTCCCACTTCACTGATGTAAAACAATTAATAATATTTACCATAGGTACTATTCCACCAAACCATAGTCATAGTTTAAAACCACTTTAAAGGTCCTGTATTACGCAAAATTTACTCTTGTGAGCTTTAACCCATGTTATTGTCAGCTGCATAAAAACATACCTGGAGTTGTGTTTTGTTTCATTCTCACATTTAACCCTGGATTATCAGTCTGTCTGCATCTCCAAAGATCAAAATGCTCTGTTCCACCTTGTGATGTCAAGAAGTGGTAGTTTTCAAATTAACAGCTACCTTTTACCTTTAGTTCAGTAGAGATTGGCAATTCCATGGCTGTAATTATCCAAATGATTCTAGTGAAGGTGTATGGAGTTCAAAAACACAGTGGAGCACTTCCTGTATTACAACATGACATCACAAAGTGGAAGAGAGCGTTTTCTGTTTGAGAAGAACTCAGCCTAAATATGCAGGGTTTTGTGTGTTTAACATGTGTGAATGAAACAAAACAAAATTACATTATAACATAGATCAGAAAATACAATAATATGGACCCTTTAAATGAATAAAACAGGATAGACATTTACCTCGGGGTTTCATCTTTATAACTGCCCACCCACTTGTAACTCTCCGCATAACCAGAATATTTACTATACTGCTCGGTACCTGCAAAATACAACCAAACAATACACAAAATGCATTATGTGGTATTTGGCAGTCACAGCACAGAAATCCCAGCCTTGATAATCTCTTTACTGCCCAAATTCAATTGAGTCTATCTGGTTCTAGAGCGTGTACACTGTTGGGGTATTGGATTGTCATAAATAAAGTGCATTGATTGATTAAGTAATTCGCTTAGAGGGTTGAAATAAAAAGCCTTAGGGGGCAATGCCAGGAAATTGTTACACAGGAGAAACTAACCTTGGCAACAAAAGCTTCAGAAAAATGAAATGGCTAACACTTGAATTGACACGCTGGCATTTATACTTATAGGTTACAGTGTTGTTTTTGTTCACTCTCCATCATCATAAAAACAGAAGCTGATTCTAAAATGAGGCCTATTAAAGCTCCCAGACCTGATACATAATGCATAAGGGGAAAGACGTGAGGGGGAGACACATTACTGCAATGATTGGTGCCAGTTACAAACTAATAATAAATGTCTTTGTCTGTTTATGCAATAACAGTTAGTCTAAAGTAAACTGAGAAGAAGTTCTAGATAGAAAATTAACATAATATATTCTACCTCTGTTGCAGAAAATATAAAACATAAAAGAGTCCAATCTGCATCTGGAGAAAACTAAAAGTCAGAAAAAGAGAGTTACGTTTGTAACTACAGTTCAGTGAATCCCAAATGAAACCCCTGAAAGCTCTGATGGTTCATTCCAGGCTTTCAGCACTGCCCTCTGTCAGACAGGAGGATGAAATAGAAACTTCACTCTCAAAAATATTTCATTAATCAGTTAGTTGAGATTAATCAAATTTGTTTTGGTTGTACTGTATGAATAAATCTTTGAAAATTGTTTTCCAACATGCCATCATATTCCATACTTAAAATTTAAACTTGCTTTTGATACAAAGTAAACATCTAACAGTCAATAAAGATTACAACCACCTTCTTAAAAAAGTAGTTTCTGATATAAATCAGGACTGGTCAAACTGTTTCAGGAAAGGTCCGATTTTGTCGTGTGTATTTAAATTTTTGTTTTTCAGCATTGATACTTTCAAATTAGGTCTTGATTGATTATTTTAACACAATACTATGAACAGACTCAAGCACAAATCTAATATTGCTTAGTGTTCTGAAATATAACTGGGCCTGGGATTTCCCTAATTGAAACCCTGAGTAAAGATTCTTTTTAGTATCCTACTCACTGCAATTACTACATAAAATAAAATGCCACAACTCCACCAGTAGGAACATGTCCTTAATCTCGTGTCCAACATAAAACGCAGAGTACATCCTTCAGATCAGGGACTTCCAGTGAACCAGCGACTCCTATCGTCACAAAAACAGAACACCTCAGTCTCTTTATCATGGCCGCCCCCTTTCCTCCTTCACCTCCGTCCCATTCATCCTCTCTCTGCCCCATAACATCATCGCCATTGTAGAATTACAGCATAACCAATAACTGTCTACTGTGTAAATAAGAACTGACGATCTACGGTGGGTTAAAGGTGCACTGTGTAACTTTTCTGCTTGTCTCTGTGGAGATATTACCGTTTTGCCTTGATTAATACACACTTTGGAAATAAACTTGGTAATCACAATGGAGACAGGTTAATGGTCAGATCTATGGAGAAGAACATTCTAAACCACCTGCAATAAACAAATGCAATGGAGATATGTTGATAATGATGATAATGCCCTACTGTGGAACATTCCAGGCAAAGAAATAACATCTCCATGGAGGCAAGCAATTAGCAGACCCACCATCTTAGAAGGTACATAGTGCACCTTTAAAATACAGAAGAAACATGAAAAAACAAGAAAAGCTTAGCAAAAAAGGAGAAAATTTAATTTGTCAACTGGACATAGTTTATTTGGTTGAATACGTTTCGCAGCTCATCCAAGCTGTGTTTAAATATGTGTTGTCTCAGAGTAATTTTCATTGTAATTAAGCTCCTCCCTTCAGGCAGATATAAAGCAGTGTCCGCCAGCATCTGACCAGAACTGAGGAAGCAGCTTGGATGAGCTGCGAAACGTATTCAACCAAATAAACTATGTCCAGTTGACAAATTAAATTTTCTCCTTTTTTGCCATGGATTCTACCTGGACGACTGAGGGATTTTACATACAAGAAAAGCTTAGGCGTGGCGAATTTCTCAAACAGATTTTGAAGAACGGAAATGCGGGCTGGGACCACTGCCTGGTGTTTTAATGAATCTATGGCGTAACTGGCCCATTCCATTAGGGGACCGCTGACCTTAGTTGGGTTATAAATTCCTTTCTGTCCAAATGTAATAAAGTTAAGTGGATAGGAGGCGGGGTGGGGGTGGGAGGAGTGGATGGGGGGGCGGAGACGAGCGGGCGAGCCACTGAAGGTGACTTGTGTGTACCAACGCAGACAAAATGGCGCCGTTCGATTCAGACGAGAGGGAGAGAGAAAGGAAGGTTAAGTTCTTCTTTATCTGTCCGTCTGCCATCTTTGAATGACATCAGAATATAATAAAAATGGATGACTGCTTTGTTACTTGTTCTAGGTTGTCTAATATATACTAATCGATGCCAAAACTCGTACTGAAATAAAGATACTCATTTAAGCAAATATCTGACACTGAGAAAAAAACAACAACTGGATAATATTTGACCATTTCTTCTTTTATCAAGATCACATGGTATAAGACACACATACTTATTTTGTGTTGAAAAAAAATGTCTAAAAAGGAGCTTTTAAAGTCATCATTTGGTTGTCAGAAAGTATCAAAAATCAGATGGTAATTGATACTATGTCAGTGTGAAAAAAAAATCTCATAATCAGGATAAAATCTGACCTTTCCTGAACAGTTTTTTTTTATCGGAACTAGTATAAAATCACATGGCATAATACACATATACTTCTATTTTGTGCTGAAAATTACAAAAATTATTGTTTAAAAAAAAGAGCTTTTAAAATCATAATTTGGTTGTTAGAGTAAAAAAAAAAAAAAAAAGGCAAAAATCCAAATCGGTGTCGAGTCTACTCTTTATCAAAATCAAGTTTGAAATGTGAAATGTTAGTAATGTGACAACACTACTTGGTTCATACCCATCAACTCTAGCATCAAAAATACCCCATATGTTTGGTTATTTAAAATTCACGGACAAATCTTCAAAATGCAACTTCTGTAATACTGAGACAGAGAATTTAAATCATTGATTCTATGAATGCACAAAGTGCCATGATTTCTCAAAACAACTGGAATATTGTCCGAAAGGTTGGCACTATGATCCAAGTTATAATAATGTAATTACTAGGAATGGGACAAGATTTCATGCCACACGAATGTGCACACATAAGGGAAATGATCTTGTGAGATTTTTTTTCTCACATTTTTACATTTGCCTTGGATAAAGATGGTTAACTTGGCTGAGTAACTCCTGTTGAGAAACGGTAATGCAAAAAGGCAGTGCTCTTAAAACTATAAAATTAAATAAATAAAACAATTGTGAAGCCAAAATTCTAAACTGAATGGCACAATTTATTTATGAAAAATTATATCAAAATCTCGACTTGTCTCGTTCTCTTGGGCCGAATGTCTCATCTCGTAGAAACGGTCTCGTCCCACCCCTAGCAGTATTTAATTACCAAAATTACAAGCTAAAATTTATTGTTAATTCTCTTGGGGAAAAAAATCATATACACAAGTGATTTTTTTCTGAAAACTGAACCCGCAGTCAAAGTATATTTAGTTTATAAATATGTATATGAACTCACTCCAGCCAAACACTGGAAATGTATAAAGAATTATTATTTTCTGTCTCGCTTTTGTTTTTATATCTTACATAAAGAGGGGGCGGGCGGTGACAAGGAGATGTAAGTTATAACACATGTCATTTTAAGATTAAGAACAATTAATCAGAGCTGTTAATGGAGCTTATTCTTCATAAAATCACATGGCCTGGCATCTGTAATTAACTTGATGTCTATTTAAACACATCACATATGAATGAATAAAACATGAAAAATCAAAATAAGTCAAGTTAAATGCATTAATTGAAATTGTCTTATTGTAGTTTCAGCAATTAAAAGTTTGAAGTTAGGAGAAATAATGCTTTAGTAGACATCGTTATAGCAACCACTGTATTCATTAAGGGCAGTTCTGAGTCATGGTAAGCAATTAAAATGTATATTTTAATTTCTATTTTTGTACAAATAAATGTAAATAATACAAAAAAATTAGAATAAAAACTGCTTTTATTTAGGCGCTAGTTATGTGCTATAATTTATAGATGATTTAAAGGATTTTGTGAGGATCTTTCCCCATTCAAAAGACAGAATATTTTGATTTTAAATGCTTAATTGCTATGACAACAGAAGACTGTTGCCATAGCTTGAACCCTGTGAATAGACTGTGTAATATTTCTGTGTAAATCATTATTATTATATCATTAATAACAGTTTTAGATTAGATGTGAAGCTAGCAATTCATTTATCTATATTGGACACGCACACACACACACACACACACACACACCCACACACACACACACACACACACACACACACACACACACAAAAGAAAAACCTATATGAATAAATACAAAAAAATTGAGAATTGTTTAAACCTGAAAAAAAAAAACATAGATTAAAAGTTACTTTTTGAAGTTATAGCAACCACTAAATTCATTAAGGACAATTTAGATTTCTGCAAACTAATTAAAATTTCAAATAAAGAGAATCTGTATACAATTTTTTTTAAATTGTAAACAAGTAACGAACACAATTATTTAGGTGCTAGCTAGGTATGTTTGTGCTGTGATAAACAGATTGCTAATTATAGACTGAGTAATGGTTCAGTGTAAATTAGTATTTTTATGTCTATTTCTATTATTAAAAATTGTTAAGTTATATGTGAAGCTATGAATTCATTTATCAGAAGTGAATCGACGCCACACAAAAAACATAGAATTAACACAAAAATATAGAATTGTTCAAACCTGGAAAGACCCTGGTTTTAAACGCAGACTGTAGACCGTGTAGTGAATGTGATTTTGAAAAATAGAGCAATTTTGCTAGAGAGATATGAATGATCACTGGGCAGTCCCATGTGAATCAATGCCATAGATTTACCTTCAGAGCGGATGGAAGGACGAGCTGAAAATGAACTGAGCACAATAAAAGCACAGGGCTTAATAAAGAACAGAAATAACTCAAGAGATCGCAACACAGCGGCAACTCCACCGGACCAGGAGGGAGGGGAGGAGCGCCAGTGTGGAGAGGGGGTAGGTATGGATAGAAAAAAGTGAGATAAAAATAAACAAACTGAGGAATAAAAGGCGGTGGATTTTGTGATTATTACAGTAGTATAAATTAATAGTGTTAAAGTGAATATGTTTAATAATACGTTAATGTGTGTGCTTTCTTCGACTTCAGTTGGCTGGACTGGGGACTGGAGATGGAAATTTGCAATGTAATCGCACACAGTTCACCCTTTACAAATAAAAGAAAATACAGACTGTGTAGAGTTGTGCAAAATGTTAAAATAGGTTTAGTAGAATTGTTGTTATATCACATTTTTGGGTATATGTCACATATTTCTATGAATCTTATTCCACCCCACCCACTTTTGCTGTATATGAGACTAAACCGCGTTTTCTTTGTGGTGGCACCTTCAGTTAAGCAGGAATCTTATTAATTAGAATTAATTTATTTAAACATTTGTTTAAATAAATTAGGCTGACTTGTGCAAAATGTTCATATGAGCAGTAAGTTACAAAGCACCAGTTCTCTGGGAGGCTTTACAGCAGCTTTGTAGTCTGTATAGAACTTATTTGCTGTTATGATCGGCAGCTCCAGGCAAAATAAGACAACATGAATGAAGATGACTGCCGGTGAATACATTGAAACAGTTAAAGCAGTGTTTTGTTGTGCATATGTATGCGTGTGTATATGTATGTATGTGTGTGTGTGTGTGTGTGTGTGTGTGTGTGTGCGTGTGTGTGCGTGTGTGTGTGTGTGTGTGTGCGTGCGCGCGTGTGTGTGACCTGTGATGATGAGGCACTCGTTGCTCTCCAGGGCTTCGGTGAAGAGGCGGGACACGATGAGCTCTGGGTTTATGACGAATCGGATCTCCTCCTGGACCAGACCGTGTCCAGTCACTCCCCCGCCCACTAACCTGTTCGCAAAGTCCACCTGGCAACAACACACACACACACACACACACACACACATACAAGCACACACATATACTATATTAGGACTGCAATCCGTATTCATTTTTATACTTTTTACCCAGCCCAAGGAAAACTTTTTTTTTTTTTTTTGCAGACACTAGATGATTATGATTTTAACGATTTCAATCAAAGTCAGAGCGGGGACTGCTAGTCTTTCAAACAGGGGAAGCTCTTTACATTTTCATTCTCATTCTATCCTATTATTTAAGACATCTGACTTCAGTTACATTTGTATAGATATCTAACTGTAATTGCATAATAACCTTGCTTTGCAAGTAAGTAAGTCAGGAGTAAATTTGTGGCAATTCCAGATCTGAAATTATCCAAATGATTCTAGTAAAAGTTTATGGCATTTAAAAACACCATGCAGCCCTTCCTGTACTACCACATGACATCACAAAGGGGAACAGTGGAGTATTTTCTGTTTGAGAGAAGAACTAAATATGCAGAGTTTGTGTGTTAAACATGTGTGAATGAAACAAAACACAACTCCAGGCATGTTTTTCATGAGGAAACAACATTATAACAGAGATCAGAAAACAGCATAATGTGGGCCCTTTAATGTACAAATCTTCCTGTTATTCTATCATATTGACCATAATCAGATCATTGAAATATTATTCTCGTCTCCACTTCCTACATGAAAACAATTACAGTATATCAGGAGGCAAAAAGATGAAATCTCTGTTCACTACAAATATTGCTTCCCTTGAAATTGTAATTTGCTGAGCAGGAACACCACTAACACTGTAATTATACTGAACTAATTTTGGTGCATACATTTTAACAAAATCTAACAGAAACATCAAATTTTTATGTTTAGTAGGGATGCACCGACCTGACACTGATATCCAATATCAGTGCCAATACTGAAAAATTTGCTGGATCTGATATCGGCTTCCACATATTGATATCCTGGTTTGGCATATAAATTCATGTAATAAGTAAATAATAAGTAATAAGACTATTTACTAGTTTTAACTGCAACAAAAAGTCTCATAATGTTTGAACTTTTATTTATACCAAGTTGTTCTGTAGTTACTTGAGAGATAAATGACAGTTATACAACACATTTGGCTCAGTTTTGTCTTATTTTATTTTTGTTTAAAGTAAAAAATAAATGCTGTTTTCAGTCTCTGTTCTGGTATCGGTTGATATCGGTAATCAGCAGATACTTAAAGCTATAGTATCGAAAACTGTATCGCATCCCTAATGTTATATATATATATATATATATATATATAATTTAAAGTAATTTCAATTTCAACAACTTTGCAAAAATACAAGTCTAATATTATGAGACGTTTTGGGCCAACATTGTCCAGTAAATCGTCATATTACACCAATTTACAGACCAAAATGGGATATCGACTGATCTGATACCAGTATTTTATCGGTGCATCCCTGGTTCTATAATGTATACGTGTATACTAGTACCAGTCACTGTTTTCAGAGTCTTCAGTCGGATCAGAACAACTGCTTTTGTGCAGAGGAGGTCCCACTTAGTAAGCATGTCAGTATTCACAGTCAGAGGTTGGGGTCGCGCTCACTGGCCCATATCTCCATCCGTCTGGTGACAGTCACAGTGTTTGTATGTGTACATCTCCCTCTTCACCCATTCACTCCCTCACCCCTGGCCTCACCCCTTCACCGCTCAATCTCACCCCCTGACAGGATGACAGCTCGCCCACAGCGTCACCGCGTCACCCTGAAGAGCTCTGCGGACACCCCACCCTCTCCCCCACACCCCACACCAAGGGTTCTCCGCAGCACCCTTTCTCTCCTGGAGCTACTCATGTGTGTACATCAGCTGTCAGCAAACACAAATGTAGGAGCTGAAGTAGAGCAGTGGAGTGGTTAAACCTGATGGGCCAATTCAGTGAACAATGTAGCTTCATTTTAGGCCATAAATATTAGCGATTTAAACAGAAACTGGACTTTTTTTGAAGCCAATATTTGAGTCACAGTCACCTACACAAGTCCTGGTGAAGATGTCTGGTTGGTTACAAAACATTGGCTTCAAATTGTGATTCTGATTGCAATTAAACTTGTAGCCTTACTCGTAGCTATTTTTTGTAGCTTGGTTTATACAACTCAGTCTTTGTGCCCTCTTAGGGTGTTTTTATATCTGTAATAATCTGTTTAAAGATGCACTGTCACTACCAGCTCGTCTCAACTGAGATTTACCTAGAATGTTCCACAGTATGGCATTAAACCTATCCATCTCCATACAGGTGGCACTACCAGGTGAAGTTACAGGGAGAGGTGAAAGTATGTTTGAGCGATAAAAACACATGTAATGAAATAAATGTGTGACGTCAGCCATAGCTTTCACTCCAGTCAAATGAAGCTCACAATGTTAGCAGTTATAGGGGCAAATTTGGAGCAGAGTTCCATATTAGGAATAGGAATTTACATATTTGGAATAGGAATTTACTTTAGAAATAGTACAAACATTTTAAGACCAAAATGACAAGGCTCACTGCAGCAGTTACAGAGAGAAGGCTGACCATTCTTCAATGTAAAGTCAATTGGAATCAGTCGATATATACATTATATATACATGTCTATGTGACATGACTGTGGAGCATTCCATGGATACAAGCAAGTGGCGGACAATTTACCAGAAAAGTTCTGCAGTGCACCTTTAAGAGCATCTAACAACTGTGCATCTAGAATCTGTGTGTCAACTTACTTTAGAAGAGTGTGTGTGTTTTGTCAAACAGAGGCGCAGTATTTTGGTCCCATTTGAAAATTCCTGGTTGTCCAATGTGACAAAGTGCATAATGTTCCACAGTATGGCATTAAACTTGTGTCATACTGTGGAAAGCAATAACATTACTATTTATATATTTGCTCTTTATTATTATAATATATTATGATGTGTGAGCTACTGTGTCCAAATAATTTCCCTTGCGGATCAATAAAGTTTGTCCAAGTCTAACCAAGTGGTGGACAACCTATCAGAAATGTTACACAGTGCACCTTTAAAGAGACAGCATTTAGGCATGTTTTTACTCATTGTTCCAGCTTAATTCAGAAGAGTGTGTGTGCTTTGTCAAACGCAGGTGCAGTATTTTGGTCCCATTTGAAAATTCCTGGTTGTCCAATCTGACAAAGTGCATAAAGGAGCGCGCACCTGCAGCATTCCGTATCCATCCTCCTCAATGGTCCCCTTACAGGTGATGTGTAGACGTGTCAGCTGACTTTGAGAGCTAGAGGACACAACAAAGAACTTCAGCTACTGGGAATGACAAATATGAGACAAGTATTCAAAAATCACACTTTGTATCTTAATGTATTCTGGGATAATTGGGAAAATTCTGTGGAAATTTGATTATGGATACTTTTTGGAACATTGCAATTGTATTCAATGTTCATGTGCAACAACAAGTTTATCTGTCCAGCCAGAACCACAGGCTTTGAAAAAACTTTACAAAGACGAGTGAACATGGAGTCACATCTTGTAGAGGTGTAACAATTACCAAAATATCGTGATATTATATCGTCAAAGGTCTCACAATAAAATCGTGGGTTGTCACAATTTATCAAATCTCAAGTCTCTTTGCTTAAATTCATTGTTGTGGTGCAGCAATAGTTAAAAGAACCAGAGGGAACTACATATACAATTCTTTGCTCTGTTTCAGTCCAATCTATACAATGAAATGACTTATTAAGCACTTTTAAATCTTAAGTCTTTGGTTTATGACAGACCCAAAGGCTTGTCAGGGCATTTTTAAAAGGAAAAAGTAGTATACTCACAATTTCGGTAGCCTACACAAAATAAATAAATCGCAATAAATATTGCAAAAGGAGAAATTTAATTTGTCAACTGGACAGAGTTTATTTGGTTGAATACGTTTCGCAGCTCATCCAAGCTGCTTCTTCAGTTCTGGTCAGATGCTGGCGGACACTGCCTTATATCTGCTTGAAGGGAGGAGCTTAATTACAATGAAAATTACTCTGGGGGAGTAGTTAGCATATCCATTCAGGGCCATGATGGGTGTTTTCACACCTCTGGACCTGACCTGGCTAGTCCCATTGTTTTGTACTCCCCCACTCCCACTCCATATTGAATAGACTCACATGACTAACAGAAACTGTAAACAACTCCATATTGAATAGATTCACCTGACCAACTGAAACTGTATTTAAATATGTGTTGTCTCAGAGTAATTTTCATTGTAATTAAGCTCCTCCCTTCAAGCAGATATAAAGCAGTGTCCACCAGCATCTGACCAGAACTGAGGAAGCAGCTTGGATGAGCTGCGAAACGTATTCAACCAAATAAACTCTGTCCAGCTGACAAATTAAATTTCTCCTTTTGCTATGGATTCTACCTGGACGACTGAGGGATTCTACACACATCGCAATAAATATTGTACTGTGAGATGCATATTGTGAAAATATTGTACAGGGAAATGTGGATATCGTTACATCCCTAATATCCTGTCTCCCTGAGGGTGTGATTGACAGGGTGTGATTGACAGGGTGTGATTGACAGGTGAATTAACCAATCAGAGAGATGTATGCTCTGTTCACGTTGAAAACAAACATGGCTGCAACAATCGAAGCGCCAAACTTTTATATTTTCAGGTAAAAGAAGTTATACATTTTGTTCTGAATGTTACAAGAATTTGAGAGATGTTTTCTGCATTCGAAAGACACGTGCTACAAAATGGCAGCTGTGGTTGGACTGTCTCAAGGTTATTCATGCTTTATTGTCTGGTTCTACTCCGGTCTGGATTCAAACAGAATGTAGAAAAGACTGAAAGAAAGAAAAGTCTGCTCAGGCAACCAACAAATCAGCAATGCTGCAGCTCTCTGGTACGCTTTAAAGCAGCTTTGTAGTCTGTTTGGAACTCATTTGATGTCAAGATTGACAGCCCCATTCAAAATAATACAATCCAAATGACGAAAGCAACACCTATGGCAACTTCTGGAATAAGGTGAATACTCAGACTAAAAAATACTGTGGAAAAAATACTGTGTAAATACTGTGTCTAAAATAAGAGGCTTATTTATTTACTAGAAGCACTGCAACATGCATTATTTATGTACATATCCCTTTCATATTGACCATAATTGAATCATAGAAATATTATTCTCATCTCCACTTCCTACATGAAAACAATTACAGTATCAGGGGGCAAAAAGATGAAATCTCTGTTCACTACAAAGATTAAGACTGAGAGACTTGCCTTTGTCTTGAAAATGTGATTTGCTGAGCAGGAACACCACTAACTCTTTAAAAGTTCAGTGAATATATTTGAACAAAATCTCGACACAAAACACAAAATTGAAAGGAACATTGCAAAAATGGATATTTTGTTTTTTCACCAAATCAATATACTTGGAACTAAAGATCAGGATTTTTGAAGACAAGAAGGGGCTGGGAAAAAAGGACTGTATAATGCTTAATATAATACATACCTTTCCCAGTCTGGGGAACTAGTTAGTGTTTGTCTTGTAAAAGTGACCAGACCCTTTGGCTCTGGAAAATAACACAATTAAAGTGAATAACAAAGGATATATAGTAGGGATGGTACAAGATCTCATGAGACAAAACTGCCAGAAGATCGTGCACACATGAGAAAAATGATCTTGTGAGTGTTTAGTGTTTATTTGGATTGGACAAAAAAGGGTCACGTCTCTTTTAACAGTTCCAAAAAACAGTGATAGAATGGAAACAAAAATATGAAATCAAATAGAATTGTAAGGCCGAAACTGGAAAATGAATTGCGAAATTTATGTATTAGAAATTACGTTAATACATAATGTTGTTCTCGTGGACCCAATCTCGTATCTCATCTTGTGGAAATCGTGTCTCGTCCCATTCTTAATATATAGTAAAGTTGACTTACTGTTTTGTGTAACTCTCCTGAAATAACACAACAGGGTTTTCAACTTCTCGATCTTTCGTGTAGAAGAACCTTCAAATAACCTGAAAAACAATGACAAAAATGTAAATAACTCTCATGTATAATAATTAAAGGTGCATTGCGTAACTTTACTGGTGGAGGGTACGCTACCGACTTGTCTCCATGGGGATGTTACTGCTTTGCCGGAATGTTCCACAGTATTGCACCAAATGTTTCTTTCTAACATTTATTTCCTAAGAGGTGTTTTTATTGCTCAAAAATACCTTTAAAAACATGCATTCTTACTGTAAGCGGGGGCTGCCATTCCACTGATCTGACCTGTAACCCCATACTGCGGGACATTCTAAAGCGAGGCAATTACATTTCCACTGAGACAAGCAGTCAACGGACCCCTTGCCAGAAAAGTTGCTCGGTGTTAGATTTATTAAGACTTGACTTTAGAGTGACTGCACTGTGGCACTTTGGGATAACAGAAGTAGTGAGATATTGAACTGTGATAATAATGAAAATGTCTGATACTCGATACTAATTTTGATATCACAATAATTAAACAAAAACACAAAATAAGATTCATTTGTTTATTTATCAAAAACTTTTGTTCTATTTATGTACTTGCCTGTATTGGTACATGTTTAAATGAGCATCTAAAATTGGCATATTAGTTTCAGTAACCATTCTTTTGATAACCCTAGTTAAGTAAAGCTTTTTAGTTGATTCAAAGTCTCTCAGTTAGCTGTTCACAACATGGCGCTGTCCTTGGTCCTGATTCATTATACATTATTTATTTATTTATGAGATAGGGACAGTGCACAATATGCATTAACCTTAACAGGAGAGATGCATTGTGCCAGGTTGTAGCACTAGAGCTAATACAATCATATACATCATATATTCCTTTTTTTTCCTCAGTAGTTTGTCAATCTCCCTACATTTTTTACATATTTTATATTGAGTCGCTGGCTGCCTAAACTGTTTTAATTAAAATGAAAACAATCTTATCATAAATCCAACCATAGCAAGTCACCACTGCATATAATATATCTCGGCATTCCCTTTAGTGCCAAATACCAGGACCTACCAGACCTACTTCAATAACCCTGTGTATCCCTGTGTCATTTTCCACTCAAACTGAAGCAAACCTGAGAGACAGCCTTTTTCCAGCCCTTCCATCTATCCATCACTTAACGGAGGACAAACCCTGACACTTCTGCCAAAACAGCAATCAGCAAATTGCTCCCCGCTCTGCTCGCCCAAGACAGAGTGCTACTGTAGCCGATAAGCAAAGTGATGGACACTCCCTCAATTACAGCGGGCGGGAGGGAGGGGGCGCCGTAACGATCCACACACATTTTCTCACCACCGTTGTCCTGTCTCATCTTCTTCCAAACGCTAAGGCATTTCTTTACTAGGGCTGAATGATTTGGGAAAAAATATCTGTGTTTTTCTACCAAGCATTGCAATAACATTTGAGATTTACAGTATGTTTTGAATAGGATTCTGTTTTAAAGTTGCATTGTGTAACTTTTCTGGTGGAGGGTCTGTCAAAAGCTTGTCTTCATGGAAATGTTATTGCTTTGTCTGGAATGTTTCACAGTATGGTATTAAACCTTTCTATCTTCATGGAGACCAAACCAGACCAAGTTACAGATCAGATCTGTGGAGAGGTGACCCCGCTCACAGTCAGAATATCTGTTTTTCTAGGTATTTTTAGTATTTGACAGACCCTCCACCAGGAAACTTACACAATGCACCTTTAAAGTTCACATTTTAAACAGGTCCAGAAGAAGTGACAAAAAGACTGAAATATGAACTGACAACCTAACTTATTTATTGTTTACTAGAAGCACTGCATTATTTAATGTACATATCTCCCCATTATGCTATTATATTGACCATAATTGGATCATTGAAATATTATTCTCGTCTCCACTTCCTACATGAAAACAATTACAGTATATCAGGAGGCAAAAAGATGAAATCTCTGTTCAGTACAAAGATTACAGGAGCAGAACACCACTAAAAATCTACTTACACTAAATTAATTATGGTACATGTATTTTAACAAAATCTGACTCAAAATTTAAAGGTTTATGCAACAAAGTGATGACATTTTTGAGACATTACATTTTTACGTTGAATGCTGCAAAAATGTTATTACAGTGAGCCCTTTATTTCAGAACATGTTTGGTTGGATATTTGGTTATCTGTGGAGGAAATGGTACTAAAAAAAAAAGGTATTTGCTAATTGCGTCCATTCAAACTGAGTTTTTGATTCATTTGTGTTAATCTTGCAGCCCTATTATTTTATTACCTTGTATTGTATCATGTTTTATTGCAGTCTATTTCATGTAGTATTATTTATTTATATATGTAAAATCCCTCAGTCGTCCAGGTAGAATCCATGGCAAAAAATAAATAAATATTTATTTATTTAATTTTATTTAATTTATAGTTGAAGAAAGAAAAGAAGAAGACAATTGTAATAAATGCAGTAACTGAGACTGAGATGTCTGATGACTGAGATGTGTACATTTTTCTTGAGAGATGCAAATGGTTTTATAATGTGGTATTTTGTGATTTTACAGTTTTGTATTGATTGTGTTGCTGCTATCTTGACCAGGTCTCTCTTGAAAAAGTGATTCAGAATCGCCTGGTTAAATAAAGGTAAGTAAAAAATAAAATAAAATGAAACTTTAAAAAAAAAGCCTGTGGTGAGGGGTCTGTAGCTACTGTACCACCAGCATCAATGCTTACATCGTTAGCTCGGCCCCCTCACCCTCTGCCCGCTGCCACCGCACAAATCTGATGTGGGCCCAGATAGCAGCCACTTACACAGATGAGTGATTGTAACAGGAGGCCAGAGCGGGGGAGGAGTCATGTGAACAAGCGCCATGATCAATATGGCCGTCTGATCATAAAACAGGCTCTGGGGGAAAGGACTCAGGCTAATGGGATTAACAGGAGGACATGCAGATTACAGGGAATATCGGAGCAGGAGATAAAATGGGATCCGTGTATGGACTGAGCTGTGTCAGAATTTGAGGTTATATTAAAACTGGAAAACATATTTAAATTTTTTTTTTAATTATTATGAATAATGTTTGGAATACATGTGGGAAAAACACAAGTTCACCGAATGTAGAATCCAGTGTTTTGAGTTGTCCTTCTTAAAAACATTTTTCACAACACATTTAAAGTTAGTTTTATTGTGTAAATCAGTGATCAGTAAATCAGCCCAATTACCTAAAGCAATCCTGAATAAATGTTTAATTCCACTTTTTACTGGTTCAAAATATGTATTGGGTGAAGTACTGAGGACTGGGCAAACAGTCTCAAAGGGTACATTTGTTTCACTTAAAGGTCCCTGGGCCCCGTGGTGTCTGCCTCTTCTGAGTGGGCAGAAAAAGACAACAGTAATTTAACACTCCTCCTCCTGGCCCCGCCCACAGTCTAGACTCAGTGCTTCAGATTAGGGAGCTCCCAGGGGCCATCAATTACCTATCATGGTACACTGTTGTAATTCATGACCATTTTATTAAATGTCAAATATAATGTCTTTCTTATTTGTGATTTTTGCATTTTTGTTTGATGTTTTGCAACTGAAAATGAAAAACAGGCAAATGTAGGCATTCAGACCAAATTCCTTTGCTCAAAAAACATCACTGACGAGAATGCAGCAGGTCTGGCTAGGGATTAGGCATGCGCATTTTAATCGACTTGTCTACAGTTAATCATGTGGCAGTAAGTTTAACTTCTTGGGTTCTTTTTAAAGACAATACAGTAACGTGTCTTTACCTTGTTGACATGTTTCGGCTGCTAGCTGCGAGCCATCTTCAGAAGTGTCACCGGTGTTGGTGGTGACGAGTCGTATATCAGCTGTTGTTACTTCCTGTAGGCGTGGTCAGCCTGATTGACCTGGCAGGTCGCTCACCACCACCAACACCGGTGACAGTTCTGAAGATGGCTCGTAGCTAGCAGCCGAAATATGTCAACAAGGTAAATACATGTTACTGTATGTAAAGAACCTAAGAAGTTAAAGTACATAAATATAATAAGAATATAAAATGAACATTTTTGGTTTAATGTGGCAGTAAGATGCGACAGTGGTCAGCGGTGCTGACGAGGACTTAAGGCTGTCTTGTTTAGGAAAAAGTAATCAGGGCCACTGTGCGTCTCTGTTTAATCACGAGTGCTCATGTTTCACAAGTTTTAACTTAAATCTTCACAATTTGACTAAAAGTCTTTGTCTCATTCTCTCTGTCTCCTCACCTTTTCTCCTCTTTCTCACCTCTTCTGCTTCTGATCATTATAATCCAAGCTACGAAAAGTTAACGAGTATTTTCTCACTATTTATGAGTGAAACTTAAGTCCTGATTTAGCGCATTGCACGTGTTAGGTTTAACATATTGTACAAACGCATTCCAAACTAAATGCATATGTAATGTAAATGTATATTTCTCATGTAAATGTATGTAGTAAGTTTTGCCTCTCTCCTCCAGCAGCCCTCACTCCTCTTTTTATATCCATAAACTCACTGAGGAGCACATCTCACTATTTAAAAGATATTTCATGTCGATGGAGTTATTTTCTCGCTAAAGCATTAACTCTGCTATGTAAACATGTAAACAAACAGCGCTCTGTATGACGTCATCGGGTCGTGGCTCGGTTCGGTTGTGCAGGTGTGAGTGTGGAACATAGAATCGTGCTTGAGCACAGCACGGTTCTAAAGTCCTTGTGTGAGTGTGCCAAAATCATACCAGTAATCCTGTAATACCTGTAGAAGTTGATCTCGGGGTAGTTGCAGTACTCATACTTGCGCGAGTTGCGTCGGGGGAATGTGCAGAAGAATGAGTTGGCGAGCAGGCAGGCGATCTGCTCCTGAGACAGCGTCAGGGAGTGGTTCATCCGAGATTTTAGTAAAGGAATGGGCTGCCAGAGAAAGAATATGTCACTGGATTAGTTTAAGTAAAGCATAAAGTGTGTAACTAAAGGTTTGTTCTTCTCTAAAAAAAGGAGAGAAGAACACACCTTGTGATGTCATGTGGTAATACAGGAAGTGCTCCACTGTGTTTTTAAACTTCATACACCTTCACTTGAATCATTGGGATAATTTCTGCCATGGAGTTGCCCTCCTCAACTGAACTAAAGGTAAAAAGTAGCTGTTAACATGACATGACATCACAAGGTGGAAGAGAGCATTTAGAGCTGTGGAGATGTAGACAGCCTAATAATCCAGGATTACTCAATGTGTGAATGAAACAAAACACAACTCCGGGTATGTTTTTGAGGAGGTAACCACATTATAACATGGCCTAAAGCTCACAAGAATCCATTTTGTATAATATAGGACCTTTAAACTAAAACCAAACATTTTGATAATTCGTGTACATTATATTACAGTGAGCGAGCAGGCCCACATGACTGTTGGGAGGGTGGTGTGGCTGTTCTTGGGGATAACACATAATTAGTTTAGCAGTCCAGAGCGGAGGAGAGACAAGGCGAGTTCCATTAGGTAAATTGGTGGCAGTAATCAAGGTCCTGGTTTCAGTTAGACCCACAGGGCTCATCCATCTGCACTGATTAGAGCTAAAGAGCCTCCCCAAGGCTGCCCAGTTAGCAGATCAATACAGTCTAATAACACACACATAAACATTAGCCTTGACTGTTAGCACCACACTGCAACCACCTCAGGGCAAAAAGGGGAACTCCAGTGTGCAACAAGTACTTATGAGTTCTAAATATACCCACACATTTTATTGATTTAAAATATTTGTCAATTCAGGCTATGTTTTCTTACAGATGTTTTAAAATTACAGTTACAGTTGCTGTATATTACACAAAATGTATTCTTATGGGAGTTTTGTTTTATTCACATATGTTTGAATAATCCTTTATTATTAGTCTACACCTGCAAAGGTGAAAATGCTCTGTTTCACCTTGTGATGTCATGAAGCTTACAGCTACCTTTTACCTTTATTTCAGTAGTGATTGGCAATTCCAGGGCTGAAATTATCCATATGATTCTAGCGAAGGTGTATGGAGTGTAAAAACACAGTGAAGTACATCTTGTATTATCACATGACATCACAAGGTGGAAGTGTTTTATGTTTGAGAGAAGAACACAGGCTAAATATGCAGGGTTTATGTATTAAACATGCGTGAATGAAACAAAACGCAACTCCAGCTATGTTTGATGAGGACACAACATTATAATATGGATCAAAAATAGCGTAATATGGGCCCATTAAAGTGCCAAGTTAAGACCACTCTTTTCACTAAAACATATAATAATCACATACACTTAGATGCTAAGCCAATGCTACTAACATGATGTTTTAAGCCATTTTTATACACTGTGGTATTCTAAACCAGTGGTTAACAAAGCAGGAATTATTAAGTGAGATTATATGATGATATATATAGGGATATAAATCCGTATTTAAGGGCCCTGTGCCAGATTTTCTTCCATGAATTTGAGAAAAATGTGTCTTGCTCCACTGCAGATGTATTGTATCTCTTGGAGTTCTTGAAGTCAAAATATGTCTGCTGCGTCCTGTCTGCACCTAATTAGAAACCACTTTACTGTCTGATAATCAGGAAGTGCATGGTTAGCATCCTAAGTGTTGTTAGCTTTACCGTCTGCATTGGTCTCAGAGAGAGTCTCTGAGAAATTCATCGTGATGACTAACTTGGATACTTAGACGGTGCAGTGCCTTGAAGCATTTTTAAAATTGAAAATTAAAATTGAAACACAATAAAACTTTTTTAATTAAACTATTTAATAAATACAATTCAACATGATGTTCCATGTTTTGCAACTTAAAATTATTACTACCGTCAATTTAATTTTGCATGGCTATGGGGGTCAGTGCCTACAATTTTTTTTTTTTTTTTTCCCTGCTCTGAACTGTCACTAAATGCGTAAGATTTTCTCCTCAGAATGAAAAGAGTCAACTTTTTTCAGCTTTCTCTGTAAATTGATTTAGTTCAGCTAGGCTTACAAAATAAGGTTTTCTTCTTGTGGGAATTGAATTTTGATATTGATAAGCAGATTAGACAAATACCAAACATGAAGGACTTCCAGCAGTATTTAGTATGAGTGATTGCTGATCTAAAATAAAGACGAATGGACTTGGCATTTAAGGACCTGTGACATAAATCAACTTGAGCTATTTTGGGCAAGAAATCAGCCAACCTTTTCCATGTATGTTGTATTTAAAACTAGTTGTATATAGGTAAAACTATGAACGAAAAATCTTGGCCGAATCTCCCAAAGTGCACAAGCAAAGCACATAAAATGGATGACTGGGCAGGAGACAGACCTCTGCTCCCTCAGCCCTATTATATAATGAAGCAATTTGCAAAGCGGACCAAAAAGCCCTATTCATTACATCCTGGGAGTGAGTCATGAGCTTATCCTGTACTACAGCTACCATTTAATCTTCAATAACTGCTTAGATGCCAGGTCCACTTTCTCCTCATATGACATTTCCAAGCAAAAGTGAGTATGGAATGAGGGCTTTGTGCTTCATTTGCAAGGATTTTTGAAGTCCACACCGAATCCTTTCAGTTTATTTTTAACAATGAAATAGGGCTGAAAGATTAAAGGTACATTAATGTAACTTTTCGGTTGGGGGCTGTCACCTTTTTGTTTCTGTGGAGATGTCATTGCCCTGTTTCAAATGTTTCACATGACATTAAACAGATCTACCTTACAT
This sequence comes from Taenioides sp. WSHXM2023, assembly GCA_029959045.1. Taxonomy (NCBI): domain Eukaryota; kingdom Metazoa; phylum Chordata; class Actinopteri; order Gobiiformes; family Gobiidae; genus Taenioides; species Taenioides sp. WSHXM2023. The sequence goes on from CM057094.1 coordinate 26,377,662, forward strand.
TTATTAAATTATAGGTAGTTTTATAGCTCAAAAATATGTAGAAAAACAGGCATTCTGACTCTCTCCTCTCCAGAGATCTGACCTGTAATTTGGCCTGGTTTGGCCTCCATGATGATAGAAAGGTTTAAAGCCACACTGTGAAACATTTTTGACAATTCAATAACGGCCCCTCCACCAGAAAAGTTACACAGAGCACTTATAAATAATCAAACTGAAATTTGAATGGACACAATTAGCAAATAGCAAAGGCTGTAATATTTAAAGTACCATAATTTCCTCCACAAACAACACAATAAGCTGTTAACCCTGTAGTTTAGATCTGTACAAGTATGTTCTGAAATGAGAAATCTGGGGAGAGGAAATCCCACTCATGCCTGTTTTTAAGGTATTTTTGTCCTATAGAACCACTTGTAATTGGTAGAGCTGTTTAATGTCATACTGTGGAACATTCCAGGCAGAACAAGGACATATCCATCCATATAAACAAGCAGATGACGGATTAATATACTATTTTGGATTTAAAACATACAAAGCAAAAAATCATATCTGATCTTATCCAGATCCAGATTTTACAGATGATTGATCCGTACCATTGTGCAGAGACGTGGGGCGCTGAGGGCCAGGTCCACCATGGCAGGCAGCACCACCTCCAACAAGTGCTGAGCCTCACTGTGCTCCAGATACTGAAACAAAGAAATACAGTAAATACAATGGTACAGTATGAGGATAAGACCATAAAAATGACACTGACAAAAATAAACACTTTTTTCTTAAATGAGAAATATAAATATGAACATTATTTCAAGGGTCAATATTACGCTATTTTCTGTTTCTCTATGTTATAATGTTTCAAGCAAAAACATTCATGGAGTTGTGTTTTGTTTCATTCACACATGTTTAACACACAAACCTGCATATTTAGGCTGAGACAGAAAATACAACACCTTGTGATGTCATGTGGTAATGCAGGAAGTGCTCCACTGTGTTTTTAAACTCCATAAAAATAAACGTAAAAGTTATAGCTGTTAACTTGAAAACTACCACAAGTTGACATCACAAGGTGAAACAGAGCATTTAGAGGTTTGGAAATGTAGACAGACTAATAATAAAGGATTACATAAACATGTGAATGAAACAAAACACAACTCCAGGTTTGTTTTTGATGGTGTAACAGCATTCTAACTTGGCTTAAAGCTCATAAGAATCCACTTTGGGTAATGTAGGACCTTTAAATAAAGAAAGAAATTGAAAAAAATTACACTTTTTTTACAATATTATTTCTTTCACTGACAAATGATGCTCTGTGATAGTAGGTATGGTCTAAGCTTATTGATTACAAAAACACGCCCAGTCTAAGATAAAATTCCTCTACCAGGATCAATAGGTGAAGGGGTCATAATATAATCTCAAGTTGGCAATAAATAACACAAGTTACTATAAAATTCAATTAACTTCACTCTCACATGATTCAATAAGACAACCCAACAAGCTTTTTACACCTACCATAAATATTAGGTCTATTTCAGAAAGGCCCTCCAATACCAGAAGCCTATTGTATACGTATGCAACTTAAAGCCATACTGTGGCACATTAGGTTAAAGAGGGGGTATTTTACTTCTAAGGGGTATTAACTGCTAGCACATAACATATTTAGATCACCATGTTACCTTTTAGTGTTTTGAAAATGCTATATTTGCCTAAAACAATGTATTACCATGTTTTATAAATTATACTAACGTGGTAGAAAGCTTACGAAAAATGATTTTTGCATAATACAGTGTTTTTTTAAGAAAATGAACTAAACACTTTTTTCACAGGCTATAAGTGCTATTTATGCAGTGGATTATCAAAACAATATGGGCAAAAAAGGTTTATGTTCAGGAATAATAAGAACAGCCCACTTTCAGGAAGATACAAGTCAAGTCTGTGGAGAGGCGAATCCACTTTCAGTAAAGACTAGGGATACACCAATCCAATGCTGGTATCGAATGTTGGGGCCAATACTGGCATTTAGCTGGAAGGGATATCGGCTTCCAGATATCGGTTCAGTGGATATCCTCGTTGGACATATAAATTGATGTAATAAGATATTTCCTGGTCATAGTTGGCCAAAAAGTCTCATAATGTTTAAACTTTTATTGATACAAAGTTGTTCTGTGGTTACTTGAGAGATAAATAACAGCTACACAACACCTTTGGAGCAGTTTTGTCTTATTTTATATTTGTTTAAAGGAAATAAATGTTGTTTTCAGTTTCTGCACTGGTATTAGCTGATACTTATCGTAGTAAGTATCGGAATTTGTATAGGAAAAAGCTGAACCGGTGCATCTCTAAGGAAGGAAGCATCTTTTTCTCTGGAATTGCTGCCAATAAACACGTAATAAAATAACTGTTTGCATTTTAGTTTGTTTATTAGGTGTAATATTCCACAGGACTTTAATTGGAAAAAAAAAAAAAAAAAGTAAAAAGCAAAAAGTAAATGAATAACCATAAAGTTGCTCAGCAGAATTGAGCTCGTATAAAGAACATTTATGAATCTCCCATCTCTCGCCTGGTCCATACTGTCCATACTTCACACTATAGCTTACCTCAGCATCCATCTGCAATTCCCTCCAAAATAAACATCCAGTTATACTTTCATAGCTGCAGATTTACAGCGCAATTACTTATGAGTGTATTGGCTTCGAATGTCACTGCTATCAATCAGGCTCCGTATTCCATCAAAGTAAGCAGAGGAGCCTGGTCTGATTAAACGCACCTTTTCCTGCGGTCAAAAATGCAAATGACCAATTATGAATACAGAGAGAAACAGAGAGAAAGAAAGAGGGAGAGAGAGAGGAAGAGAGAAAGAGAGACAGAGAGAGAGGAAGACAAAGACAGACAGAGAGAGACCAAAAAAGAGACAGAGAGAGAGAGAGAGACAGGCAGAAAGTAAGAAACAGAGAGAGAGAGACAGAGACAAAGAGAGGGGGAGAGACAGAGAGAGAGAGAGCGAGAGAGACAGTAAGAGAGAGAAAGAGAAGAGCGAGAGAGAGACTGAGAGAGTGAGACAGAGAGAGCAAGATAGAGAGAAAAGCAGGGGGGCACTTGGTTTGAAACAGGGAGTCTTTGGTGGATAGAGAGAGAAAGAGAGGGGAAGGGAGCACTTGGTTTAAAACTGGCAGTCTTTGGTGGGCGATCCGTCTATAGGGGGAGGTTATATTGCAGGGAGCGGGCCTGACTAAAAGCTGTCAGAAGTAATGAGCTACCAGCCACCATAAAGTAGTCCTGGAGGAGTAATGGAGGAGGTTGGGGATGGGGCTGGTTGAGGAGAGAAAGATGATCCACGCTGTTTGAATTGCTTAACCAGCTGAATAGAGAGAGCAGCGTGCAGTTTGTGTGTGAAATTTATCAGTGTGTAAGCAGGGCTAATACAAGAGCATGTTTAATATGACATGGGGAGTTAAAGAAAGAGACTTTGGGAAATCCATTCTTGTTTGAGGTAGTGTGAAAGTAAATAAGGTAAATCTAGTACGGTTACTAAGTACAATTAAAGAAATTGCTAATAATATAATAATAATATAATATAATATATAATGCTACAAATATTTCAGCAGCAGAAAAAAGTTTAATTTCACTTAAATTTTCAACATAAATCTAAATTAAGTTTGGAGCAAACTAGATGACAATAATTTTGGCCACAGTTAAAATGTGGGAACTTAAAACCTAACTACTCCCTGCTGTCTACTGCAGTTTTAAAGCAAGATTTAAATTAAATTGAAAATAGAATAAGTTGTAGTAGAGTTCCAAAGCAGAAGTTTATAGAGTTTAAAATAACAAGGACTGAGCTGGCAATAAATGTCCTCAGTACAGCACAGAAATGAAACCTCTCTAACAAATATTATACTTTAATTTGTTATAACCTCTGACCTCTGTTTTCATTATATTGTGACACGTTTGGGCTGCACTCTGCAGCCTTCCTCAGAAGTGTCACATGATGTTGCTGTGACATGTCTGCTCAGCTGATTTAAACAGATTTTGGCAGGTCTTCCTACTTGGAGCAGTAGGGCGACAGCGCCATCTACAGTCCAGCTTCTTACTGTATCCCAGGTGTGAAAAAGTTGGCATGCCCCCTCATCCCTAATTACAGTCTGGTCAACATCACATGACACTTCTAAGGAAGACACAGCGTAGTGCAGTCAAAACTGTCAATATGATTCAAATAAATGATAAAAAACAGAGGTCTGTACATAAAAAAAACTAAAGTAGAACCTAATTAGTTTATTAAATACGATTTTGAATGTTAAACATTTTAGTTATATATACTATACATGTTTTTATTACTATTTTCATGATTCAATTACTAAATGTGTTAGACTGTTACAATCCCAGTTTAATGAGTTAAAATCATGATTAAAGGCTGCATATTGTACTGCCTGCTGGGTGCTGCCTGTTGACTCGGCAGGTGTCGCTTGTTGCCTCGGCAGGTGTCGCTTGTTGCCTCGGCAGGTGCAGCTCACTGGCCTGGCTCCGGCTCGTCCCTCACACATTCATCAGACACAGTGACACTGACAGTTTCATTTGGGCAGCCATAGCATCACTAAGACAATTTATAGACATGCTCTAATTTGGCTAACTCTTTTTTTTACCTGCAGCCATTACTCGTGGAAGTGCCTGTCAATCACCCGGCCGAAGCTACACAAATTCTACTGCTTATTTAATCAAGCATTGTTGGTCGAATCGTGTAAAGGGAACGAAAACTGTTGAATTTTACAACGTGGAGCTAGCTAGGGATGGTCTGATACAGATTAGATTCTGTTTTCAGACCAAGGTTTAGTTTGTTTTCATACCTGACAGTTTCTTCTTCCTCATACTGATCATGTTATGTTTTTGTGATGTGTCTGGTCAGCTGATTTAAAATTTATCCTACCGATAGAAGACAGCATCATATAATGTGACCACTCTGAGGAAGACCACTAGTCGAAACTGTCAGGTATGAAAACAAACCAACCCTTGGTCTGAAAAAAGAATAAAATAATTCCAATCAAATAAATTATCTGAAGACCAAATTAACTTTGTTGGACTATATCGATAACTAATATTTGTCTTGCTGACAGTCCAACCAGAGCTACTTAAAATACTATGTCTCTCAAATAGGGAAAATATCTCCTCTTCAAAATTCTCATATTATTCAGAACAAAATATATAACAAAATCAAACCTAAGATAAAAAATAAGAGTTTGGTGCTTTGATTGTTGATTCTTCAGAAATCTGTGCTATTTCTCTGTGTTTCACTGTGTTATTTTTTTCGCCATTGTAGCGTAAGCCGCCATGTTTGTTTTTACCCAAACGGAACACTCTGATTGGTTCATCCACCTGTCAATCACACCTATCTGAAATCAGGGAGACTGTTCCAGACCCAAAAGTCTTTCTTTTTGATCACATGTACACTTAAGACATTTTTAAAGTTTTGTAAAAATAATTTCTGAGAATACAATTTGATGATGATCGTATAAACAAACAGCTACCTATTTTGTCACATTATTTTATCTCACTAGTTTGTTTAAATAGACATCTGATGCACTGAGCTCAAATACGAAATGTCTTATGGAGTTTGGGGCAGCTTAGAAACAATATCAGCACAAAATAACAGGAACTTCTATTATATATTGTACCAATACGATGTAATAAAAATAATATGAGGGGTTATAGGGGTCTCTTGCACATGGACAAAACAACAGTGTGGACTGGGTCAGAGTGGAAATCAAACTGCCAATCTCTTGGACACTGGGCAATCCACTGAACTCCCTACACCACTGCCCCATACTGACAGAGATATCAAAATTAAAGGTCCTACATTAGGCAAAATTGTACTTGTGAGCTTTAACCCATGTTAGAATGTTGTTACCTCATCAAACAAAGTTGTGTTTTGTTTCATTCACACGTTTGAGTAATCCTGTATGATTAGTCTGTCTACATCTCCAAAGCCCAAAATGCTCTGTTCCACCTTGTGATGTCATGAAGAGGTAGTTTGCAAATTAAAAGCTACTTTTTCCCTTTTGTTCAGTAGAGATTGGCAATTCCAGGGCTGAAATTATCCAAATGATTCTAGGGAGTGTTTTCATTTTGAGAGAAGAACACGGCCTAAATATGTGAAAACAAATCACAACTCCAGGTATGTTTTTGATGAGGAGACAACATTATAACATAAATCAGAAAAGATCGTAATATTGGCACTTTATGTAATAATGTTGCAATCAAAACTAAATTAGAGATAACAAACCGAATCACCCTCTAAAATGAGTCACAACAAGTAAGACAATTTGTCCTAATAATTGCAGTACTTATCTGAACGAAAAAGTCATATTTGGTCCTTATCCAGTTTAAGAATCTAAAATGTTTCTATAGCAACGTAAAAGGGGTAACAGGAATGCAGCTCAGATGCACTAAGTGAATGGGCACTTAGGAGCAGCAGATGGAATTAGCCTCTGTGTGACGGAGGGTGACTTTGTTGCTGGCAGTACTTAGCATCTTTATGGATTTCAAGTGCTCCTTTTAATTAAATTGGATAAAGCCATAAAAACAGGCACAGGGCTATTGATCAAGCCAGCTCCCTTCCCCACATTGAGATATTGTTTTACACCAGAGAGAGGCCAATTTGTCTTATTGTTATAAAAAAGCTCTTTAATTCCAAGCAATCTCAGGCAAACTATAAGGCTGTTATGAGTGTGAGAAAAGCAAAGGGAAGTAGGACAAAACTGTGCCAACTTCTGCAGAAAAGTGAAAAGAACAAGGGTTGTCAAAAGTATCAAAAATCATAAACTAATCTATATTAAAACTAGTATCGAAAGTAGAGAGTGTAAGAGAGCACGTATCGATACTAAAAAAGTCACATTCACAGGACAGAAATGAACCTTTCCTAAATAGCTTTAAAATGATCTTGAGCTGTATCAGAACAAGTATAAGAGCACATAGACTAGTATACGCCCATGGACCATTATGGAAATTACCAGTACCACAGAGGGATTACACAGCTATAAAGGCTACATGGCAATTAAAAAAAAAAAAAAGACATTGTAAACTACCTTAAATTACATTTGTATAGATATGCATTTGCAACTGCACAATAACCCTGCTTTGCAAGTACAAAAGTCAGCAGTAAACTTGTTTCATAATAATCCTTGATTTCACGATTTTGCAATTTTTCTAAATTAAAAAACATAATTAATCAAATTAATTAAATTAATTGCCCAGCTCTGTTACCCATTGTAACACACCGCTTCAATCTACAAAGTAATATAGAGACAAACAACGTGGCATCTCTAAGGGAAAGTGTCTTCAGTAAGGCATTATGTTCAGATAAATATTTTGACACAATGTGATGAATAACAACACCACTGGGGAGAAATACCTGAGCCAACAGGTAATTACCAGCCTAAACTGTCAGATGATGCGGCGCTGGAGAGACAGCCACAGGAAACGCACTCCCCAGGTTCATAGCACCAGCTGCTGTCTCCATGCTCCAGGCCCATCTGTGCTAACTGTGAGGTGCAAGTGGGTTCCTCTGAGATCCACAGGCAAAACCAGAGAGGAGGGGAAGTGTTGCTGTGAGGGGGAGGGGCTAAGCACTAAAGCATTTTAGACATCGATGGAAGTACGGTTTGGTGGGCAAGGCACGACTTGTAAGAGATTATATGATATTATGTATATGGTATTCTTCTGTCAGTTTTCTGAAACTTATAAAATAGTAGCATCTTAAATGAGCTGAGTTTCAATATTTTTTCACATTTATATTAATATAAATTCACACAATATATTAATATTAAGTGAAATACAATTAAGTGAAAAGACAATTATCAACAATGTTATTTTCCATAGCAAATTTGGTTCAGTTGGTTTAAAAATGTTTGGTTTTGTTATGTTTTTTAAGATGGACTAGCTTTTGGAGAGCATGTCACCTGATAGTCTCCATGGAGAATGTTCAAAAACATATCTCCAAAGAGACAAGAAGACAATGGCACCAAGCCAAGTTACAGGTTAGATCTGTGAGAGGCAAGCCTAATCACAGTAAGAATGCGTATTTTTCAAGGTATTTTTGAGCAATTAAAACATTTGTGAATAAATAAAGGCTGGACAGAAAACATTTTTTTGACTCTTCCTGGTTCAAGAATATAATAATATAATATAAATAATAACATAAATAATATCAGAAAATATAATAAATGAATATATTAAATGAAATATAAAACAAGCTGTGCAAATTTGTCTGGAAAAAGGGTCATAAGATTTAAGTGTGAACTAAAAGTACTTCACATACATCACCCCCACCTCACTTACCTCAGTACAGAGCAGGTTGAGAGCAGTGAAGTCCCATTTCTTTGCATGGGCAGTGTTGTATCTCAGAATGGCATCCTAAGGGGGTACAAAAAGACATTTAAAATAAAAAAATATACACAAGTGAAATACACACAAGTCATAACACAGATTGAAGAGCTTCAATCAGACAGTGAAAGTTTTTAAGATCCTCTTTAAGTCTTGTGTGTCTAGTGTTGTGCAAACCCTGCCATCTAGTGTTTATTTATGGAATTAGTTTTGGATGCCAGATTTCAAAACAGTTCAAATACTGGTTACTTTTCTTTTCTACTTTTTAAGTTTTCTGTTCAAATTTAGTTCACAGAATAGTATTTGCATAATGAATGGTGGTTAGGTTTTCACAGCAGGTACAGGCCTCAAAGTATTTGGCTTTGGCTTTTAATATTTGGGGGGTAAACCACCTCGAAACCAAAACAAGCAAAACAAAAACGCCAACAAGAAATGTAGAATACTCCCAGATAAAAATATAATGTTCCACAGTTTAAAGGCCCTATATCACGCAAAATTGACTCTTGTGATCTTTAAGCCCTCTTATACTGTTGTTACCTCATCAAAAACATACCTGGAGTTGTGTTTTGTTTCATTCACACATGTTTGAGTAACCCTGGATTATTAGTCTGTCTACATTTCCAAAACTCAAAATGCTCTGTTCTACCTTGTGATGTCATGAAGTGGAAGTTTTCAAGATAACAACTACCTTTTACCGTTTGTTCATTAGAGACTGGAATAGAGGGCTGAAGTTGAACAGAGTGTGTTCTGTTTGAGAGAAGAACTCAGCCTAAATATACAGGATTTGTGTGTTAAACATGTGTGAATGAAACAAAACACAACTCCAGGTATGTTTGTGATGAGGAAACAACATTATAACATATCAGCAGATCAGAAAATAGGGTAATATGGGCCCTTTATTAAAATAGCACTGCAGTAGAAAACAGACATTTACATGAACTGCAATGTATTTTTTATTGTGTCTGTTAGGCTGTTTAGTCTAGCTCCTTATTGTAGGATAAAATGTAATAGCCTGAGTAACCCTTGTCCATTCTAGTCAAGGCTATGATTCCATTGTAGTGAGTATTATATCTCTGATGACATAGGCCAAGATAACAAGGACTGCGCGAGCCCTGTCCTTGAAGCAAGGGTGCCTATTACACTATTTTTTGATCTATGTTATAGTGTTGTTTCTTCATCACAAACATACCAGCAGTTGTGTTTTGTTTCATTGTTAAACACACAAACCCTGCAAACAAAACACAACTCTGGGTATGTTTTTGATGAAGTAACAACATACTGTAATAGGGCTTAAAGCTGAAGAGTCAATTTTGTGTAATATAGGACCTTACATGTAGAAAGGTGTATATTCTATAATTTTTACTATTGAGCATCAAGCTGCATTTGCAAATGAAAACAATGTGTAGCTGGGTTTACAGTGAATTTACTGTATTTACACCCTAATACAAACTGCTGCCTCACCATGTGCAAAGAAAATAAGGGAAAATAAGTAGTACTTTGTTCCACTTACCCTCACATCCAGGCTGCTTTTGAACCCTCCATGGAGGGCAGTGCGAATTAGCTCCCATCGGCTCTGGACTCCTCCCCCATCCTGTAACAACAACACAATACTCACTGTCTAATATTTCATGCAACAAATGATCAAACTCAGTATAGTATAGTATTCAGTATAGTTCCAACCTCGGTCTCCATAGGAAACAGGTTTTTGTCGGAGCAGGGCATTTTCACAGACACGTCGTCCCAGCTGTCCTTGAATTTGGTGGGGAAAGGGACAGGAAGTTCACCTTCTTTAAGCAGATCTGTCTGTACAAAGAGCAAACGTGCAAACATGAAATGCAATACTCCCTACAACTGTACTCCAAGTTAATCCCAAGTAACGGATTACCTTACGCCCTGTCAATCAGCATAGTATTTGCACTGTCGTTCTTGTCTCTTGTATATAGCTGTGACTATATAGTTTATTACTTTATTACTTATATTTCTATTTTATTTTGACTTGTACATATACATTTTATAATTATGTCTCATTTGACTCCTGTCTCTTACTCTTTTTGCTATACCATCTATTTTTGTTACTCTCTTATTATATTATATTGTGATGTCTGAGCTACTGTATCCAAATAACTTCCCTTGTGGATCAATAAAGTTTGTCTAAGTCTAATATAATGGTGGTACTAAGGGCTTAGGAGACACGAGACTCATTTAAAGGGCTTATTTTACGCTATTTTTATATGTTATAATACATGTTTAACACAAACCCTGTATATTTAGGCTGTGTTTTTCTCTCAAACACTCTGTTCCACCTTCTGATGTCATGTGGTAATACAGCAAGTGCTCCACTGTGTTTTTTAAATCCATGCACATTCACTAGAATAATTTGGAGAGCAATAGCAATACAAACTAAAAATAGCTCATACAGTTACATATAAGGCAAGTATACTTACCCTGATGGTGATGGTGTGGTTGGGCACTACCTTCAGGTGAGACAGGGGAGGAGCGCACTGAGGCATTCTGTTCAGCTCATCTATAGGCGTCCCCTGCCATCCTCGGTCCATATTATGCAGAGCAAAGGCTATACTGCAAAATCACAAGTGACTCACATTTAAATCGCATTTGTTTTGTTTAGTTTCTTTTGTCCAAAAAGTGAAACTGATTCATACAAACCTTTCTGCCTGGCATAGGAATTGAGCTGACCCGGTTGATCCAGTGTGCACTGGTATCTGTGAATGGTCTGTTCCCATAGAAACAAGGCCTTCTCTTTCTTTGGCTAAACTTTGACACTCAGACTCATCTGAACAAGCACTGCCTGCATGAGTCCCATCTGTGGAGCTGTGGAGGGTTCTACACCCCGGGCTGTCTGGACTCAGCATCTCCACATCATTAGGCGTTCTCACACCTTTTAAAGGACTACTACTAAGACACAAGGTGAGTTTGGGGCTTGGTGAGTGGCCCACAGAACAGCTGCTGGCACCAGGCTGGGACACAGGTGAACTGGCACTTGTTGCTCTCTGTCCTTTGGGACAAGTCTGACTTCTGCTGCAGGACTGAGAATGACCAGATGCTACATCATTCTGTACACAAGCTGTTAGCAAGTCATTTGGAGTGTCCAAGAGCCCCTCCTTTACAGCTGTTAGGCTTGTGTTTGGGATTGTATGGTTTACAATGTCTGTTTTGGCGTCAGCGGTGACACTGAAATAGAAGCACCTGTTATATCGTGGTCAGTAATACCAGCAGAGCTTAGAACAATAGCATGTATCCATAATATATGTGCTCACCTTGTGTGAGGATCCATCCTTTCTTCTTTATTGATTAATCAAAGATGATTTCTATGGGTTTCTACAGAAAGAGAAATGCATCTAGTTAATGTAGACGTTATAAAAAATATATATAAGCAACAGTAAAAGAATGGAAAAGGCTATATTTTACGCTAACGCCATAACATAGGGTCTCTTTATCATTATGTCACTCAGAAATTCTAGTAAACAATAAGCTAGCTAGTGTACATAGCTTTGAACACCTCTGCAATTTACTTTACGCTGCTCGCCATGTCAAATGAATAAATTGGCCGTATAGAAGGTGTACACGTTGTACAGATTCTGTGGTCCGGGACAGGAGGTCCGAGACAGAAGGTCCGGGACAGAAGGTCCAGGACAAGAGGTTTCAAGAACAGTCTTTTGTAGCTAGCATATTTGGATGTAAAGGTTAGCGTTGGGTAGCTAGCTTATCCACAAAAACATCGCAGGGAGAAAGACGTGGACTTACAAGCATACCGCTCACTGTGAGACTTCTTGGGGAGTACTTTACATGTTTTTATTTGAATCCGTTATTTCTGCAGAGAGGATAACGCCACATATTCCACCGTTCTGTTATTGCTTTACTTCCATCTGGTTTGCAGCTGCAGTACAGTACGGGGAATCCTCTCGCCAATCAGATCAGCGCTTTAGTGAGAAGAGGCGGGACCAAGTGCTCGTATCTAGGCAACGCAGCCGTAAAATTGTTTATAGTCGTGCCACTTTTAAGGAGGCAGTGAAGAGTAAAATGACAGCGCTATTTGTATAAATATATAAGAAGAATTTCGACATTACTTTTTGATAATAAATAAATACCAAATACAGTTTTTACATAATTTATTGTATTCATTATTAAAACAATAACATACATACAAAAATACTGAAAGTGCAAATGTTACATTGATAAGCTAAATACTGATTTGGCAAAGTATAAATTTGTTAAAAGCATCCAGTGACAGGGACTATAGTTACTGGCAGATTTCTGAAGGAGGAGGGGTTTTTTTTGTTTTTGTTTTTTGTTTTTTGTTTTTTAGGAGAAAGGTTTTACAATCTTCATGGAGATGTAATTCTGTGAACATAAAGAGATAGGTTAGAATTACGTTTAAGAAAAATGATTATTTGTGCCATTTAATATAACTTATTTACAGGCAGTGAGTAGAACAGGATCCCTAAGAACAGGATGACCAGCAGAAGGAGAACTCCTATGATGAAAATCCATTTGAAACGCCGCCACACTATAAACTTCATGGTCTTGCAAGGGTTGGTAAACCAGAAGAAGGATGTGTCTGGACGACTGCAAAATGAAATAGTGTCATACATCAAAGTCAATAACAATATCATGTTACTTTGACATTTGAATTAGTGTGGTACTACTAGCAGTAGTAGTAGTAGTAGAGTAGTAGTATAATAGTAATAGTATATAGCAGAAGTGATAGTAGTCATATCGTAGTACTAATAGTAGCAGCGATAGTACGTTAAAGTCAATATGGCTCGAAATAAAAAGTAATCAATCAATCAATCAAAGTAACAGCAGTCACAGTATGAGAAGGAGTAGCAGTAGCAGCACTAGACTAGTTAATATTAATAATAGTAGTAGTAGTAGTAGTAGTAGTAGTAGTAGTAGTAGTAGTACTAGAAGCAGCAGTAGTAGTAGTGGTAGTTAGTAGTAATAGTAGTAGCTGTAAAAGTAGTAGTAAGTAGTAGTAGCAGTAGTGTTAGTAGTTAGTAGTAACAGTAGTAGCTATAAAAGTAGTAGTAGGTAGTAGTGGTAGAAATAGCACCAGCAGTAGTAGTAGTAGTAGTAGCAGCAGCAGCAGTAATAGCAATACTAGTAGCAGAAGTTAAAATGGTAGCAACAGTTGTAGTAATAGTAGTTGTAATCGTTGTAGTAACATTGAATAGCTCTTACTTGGGTGGCTCTAGTCTGGGATTCATGTTGGGCTCATCTCTGCCTTTCCCAGCTGGTCTTTCCATCATTTCCTTCTCTTCCACTATTTCCAAAGTCATTTCTACTTTGCCCTGAAGAAATACAATCTCTTTATTATGAAATGTACTTTTACTACAGCACTGTATTGTGATAAACATACTCCAAGTGTACGTTTTCCATCCTGTTCAATGGCACAGGGCCACCAGCCGCGCACAGACTTTTGGATGAATAGAGAGTTTGGGGTGGGAACAGAAGTAGCCTTTTCTCCAGGCAACATCCGAAGACTGCACTTTTCTGGAGTTTTGGATGGTGGGATGAGATTCAGAAGATCTAACTCAATGGAACCTATGGAAAATGATAGGAAAAGTTCAAAATAAAACTATGTATTTAAGAAAGTACATAGCATTCAAAGATTTAATTAAAAGGCGAGGCACTGCAGGTGAATAGGAAATAATCTAGAGAAATATAATTACTCTGTTACATTTACTTGAGTAACTTTTTAAAGAAATTGTACTTTTCAGGGTACTTTTCTAGCAGCATACTTTTACTCGTACTTGAGTAATATTTTATTGAAGTAACAGTACTATGTCTACAAGTGACAAAAGCATGTTGACAATATGAAATTATTTGAATATTTGTGTTTCTTGCGCCGCTCCTTCAGATATAATTTAGTTTTTCTCATCTTTATGTCTATCCTTTGAAAGTACCAGATTTTTTAGTTGTTGTTTTTTTTTGCATGAACAGTTACTCTTTAAGTTATAATATGAAACTTATTCTGTTGTACAAATACATAAATACCTAAAAACACAAATGTAGAAAAATATATTACATTTTCTGACAGTTGTTATAAGTGAAGAGAGCAAACTGAACAAAAACAAAAATGAAAAATAAAAAAAAAATAAAAATAAATTGACTTTAGTTGAGAGTGAAGTTAAAATAACAAATCATACAGTATCATTACCCAAGTAGTCATCCAGAGAGAATTTGTCATTGTCCCAAATTTGAACAGTGAGTTTTGGTGGGATTCTGAATTCAGTTTTGTCAAGATTCCAAAAGTGCTCCTACAAAATAAAACACATTTTAACTTTTAGCATCTAACTGATTTATACACAACTGTCGGCATGGCAACGCTTACTTTTCTTGACACCACACACAGCTGTTCTGCGGGGAGGTAATCGAACCCAAAGACGAACCTCCAGTTAAAGTTGCCATCACCGTCCAGGGACCTATAGTGGACATCTGTCTTCTGCTTGTCGTCCTCCATCCCTGGCATCCAACTAAACCAGAATGGCATGAAGTTTACAGGTGCACTGTGTAACTTTTCGCTTGGGGGTCCGTCACCTGTTTGTTTCTATGAATATGTCATTGCTCTGCCTGGAATGTTCCACAGTGTGATATTAAACAGCTCTACCTTACATTTACTAAATTACAGGTGGTTTTATTGCTCAAAATGCCTAGAAAAACAGGCATTCTCACTGTGAGCGGGGTCGCCTCTCCACAGATCTGACCTGTAACTTGGCCTGGTTTGGTCTCCATGAAGATAGAAAGATTTAATGTCATACTGTGAAATATTCCAGACAAAGCAATAACATCTCCATGAAGAAAAACCTCTGACGGAGCCTCCACCAGAAAAGTTACACAATGCACCTTTAAACATAGCATACTAGCAGCATACTAATATATTAATATTTTGCAGCTGATGTCATCAACATTCCCTGAGGGTATGATGCTAACTGTAGGCTCAGCTCTGTCTGAGGCGTTTGCTCGTACTGAGCATAGGTTGCTGAAAATCTGTTGTTTAAATCCATTTTGTGTTATTTCTTGAGTTTTCAGACCATAAAACTTTTTCAACAGTGTTTGCTAATGTGTGCACTGGGTCTCCACGGTAACTGCTGAACCTTCCACCATAAAGAAACATGTAGGACACCCCCAGCATGATCAGATGCGTTCATGTTCTAGAATTTGAGGAAAAGGGAATTTGAGGAAAAGGGAGATACACTGTTTTTGAAAGAAATATCCAAACATATGATCCATAAATGTTGAACCTTATTATTTGTTAGTGATCAGCTCCACAAACCATTTTATAATGGCACAGACTTCTGAAGATAAAATGTATTTCACTTTTGTTTATTTATACTGGCAGAGAAGACGCTGAACTTTGTGCTAGTTTTTGTTTCATGTGGATAGCCCCAGTACTTACAGAGATGTTAACCATAAACCAGGTCAACGAATCTGCAATCTGACAAAAACAGTAAAATCTACCACAGAAATCTGACCTGCCCTCAACAGAGTAGTGCTTTCAGTTAGCTTCCCCTGCAAAGTATCAATGTAAAATAAACTATAGTGTTAATAAGATATGTAAATGAGTATTACCCTTTAACATAGATGTCGCTCATGTTTTCTCCTGTGACACTAGTTTCGTCCAGAATGACCTCAGTGGTGTTCCAAATCACAGCACGCAAGTAATATCTGTTTTCAGGTTTAGAAGTTGTTAGTTAAATTGTTTCATTGAGTGAGTTATGTTTAAATAAATATACAGTGGAAGTGCGTATTACTTTTTGGCTTTGCGTGGGGTGATGTCAAAAGGAGGCCCTGGCAAACCGAGACTTTTAGGAAATATGTCCACCCACATCTGTATTTTCCCCTGTAAATAAAAAAATATATATTACACTTTTATTTAATTTAATTAATTTTTTGTGTATACTTATGTTTTTGTACCTGTGAGAGGTTGGGTTGGTGAGAGCTGTGCAGGTTCCTAGTTTCCACGTGCTCTGGCACTAAGTCCTGTTTTCTCAGCACATGAAGGGCCAGTCTTTCTCTCTGTGGCCCCAGATGGGAGTGGATAACAGCGTTGGCTTCTGTAAAAACAAAGTAGAACTTACTGCAATAGGCCATGTGTGCAGAGAAATTATTTAAAGTGCCTATGACAAGTTAGATAATCATCCTACACATATTTTGTCTCAACTACAGTTCATGGACATTTTGCTTTTTCAGACCAAAAAACTCATCACAGATACAGCAGAAATACATGTAATATAACATAATCACGGTAAAATAATCACACTATCGAAGTGAAACAGCTCACCAAACTCTTGTAGAGTGTATTGTGTTCCAGCAAAGGTCATTGATGTCCCATCTGCGTCTACAGTGGGAGCAGTCACCCCTCTTATCTTTGCCACATTCTGGAGAATCTGAGACGGCTTCAGCTGGTCTCTCCATTGATTGATTCCTGAGCTGAAATTGATGGAAAAGGTAGAAAAAGTGTTACCATTTGAATCCCAAATCCATGTACTTTGATTAGTGAAAACCACAGACATTTTAAAGAAGGAGTATTACACTTCTATGGATTAATTTAATAATTTATTTATTGTTGTTTTGAAAATTATATATTTGCCAAAAAAAATGTATTAACATGTTTAATAAGTTTCTGTTTAGTTTTTGATGCTCTGAGTCTCCCCATCCTTTGTTCTTGGTGCGAAATCATCCCTCTAATGAAAGTACTGCACCAGGTTTGTGAAGTTGTAGTGTATTGTTTTGTATCATGTTTTTCTATATTTATGGAAAATTGTGAAAATTGGGCGGCACGGTGGCTGAGTGGCAACACTCATGCCTCACAGCAAGAAGGTTACGGGTTCGATCCCCGGGTCGCCCGGGCCTTTCTGTGTGGAGTTTGCATGTTTCCTCCCCGTGTCTGGATGGGTTTCCTCTGGGTACTCCGGTTTCCCCCCATCAACCAAAAACATGCAACACCCCTATGAACAGTTTACAATCAAGGACCGTCAAGGAATTCCTCCCTCCTGTGGGCTCACCACCTGCAGAGGGGTTCATAGGGGTCTGGGTCTGGTGCACAGAGTAATGGGCAGTGTGCTGCCCCCGCGACCCAGCCGGATTAAGCGGGAGAAGATGGATGGATGGGAAATTGTTGTGTGGGAGCATGGGTGACATAGGCTAGTAGATTGAAAATTGGACAGAATCTTACTGCTAACTGTAAGGAGGGTTTGAATAGGGCCCGGGAGAGATCGCTAGATGACTGAAACATGCATGGATGTTATCTAAAACTCTTCAGGCATGTTTTTGATATTAAAATATGGTAGAACGCTTCAGAAAGTCGATTTTGCATAATACTCCCTCTTTAAGAACATTTGACATATATAGGTTCAGGTCTAGATATACTCACATACAGTAGGTTTCAGGCAGACCACAGGAAGGCCGAAACCGTGACAGAAGTCTGTTTTCTAAATCTATAACTGTTTCACCGACTTTTTCGTCTCTGCTCAGTAAGTCAAAGTCATAAACAGCAATCTTCAGGTCCTTATCTTGAGGCAGAAAGCAGGACATCTCGATCATCCTAATTGAAAAGTATATTTTTAAAGTTATCCAAAATAGCATAGCAGCGTGTTTTTATAGCATTTTAAGTGAATTTATGAACTACAGCTCACCTCCCAAACTCAGGATTAAGTGTATTTGGTTTGTAGTGATCTCTGTCATCCACAGTTTTCCTGCCCAAACTTATCTTTAGGTATGGATCACACTGAAATACAAATATGGATAGCAAATAAACAGGTATAGGATATAATATGAATCTCTATACTGTACATTATATATTAAAGGTGCACTATGACACTTTCTGTTAGAAATGTTATTGATACTTTACAGCTTATGTCACCAACACAGCTGCTTGACGCCATGGAGACAGATACGTTTAATGCTATAATGTGGGATGTTCTCTCTAGGAAAAGTATTGCCCCTGCTGCTGTCAGGCTTTTCATTTTGGTCTTAAAATGTCCTTATTAACCTGCTGTATATGATCCTGGTGTTTTTATTTCTCTATTTTGTTCATAAATCAATTCCTATTCCTAGTATAGAACACAGCTCCAAATTCACCCCATAACTGCTAGCCTCAGTGAGCTTCATTTGACTGGACCCAACGTCACGTTCCCTTAGTCCAGTTGTTTAGCTTCTACTTCTTCTATACAGTCTCCGTTAAACCCACCATGCCGTTGGTGTCTTTGGGCTGTAGGTCTGTGCAGCGGACCACATAGATTCTGACCAGGCATTCCTGAGGAGAACTTTCAGGAAGCTCTCGGAACTGACGAGGAGGAGAGGGCACCCTGGGGTCATCAGGGAGAGGGTAGATCCTGAAGGAGCCCTGTGGTACAGCAAAGACAATGTAACATCACTATCTTATGTTAGAGCAATTACTGAACTGTTGAAGATTTGGCACATATTACGATATTTTCTCATCAATGTTATAATATTGTTTCCTCATCAAAACACAACTGGAGTTGCGATTTGTTTCATTGACATGTTTAACATATTGACCCTGCACATTTAGGCTGAGTTCTTCTCTCAAACAGAAAACACTCTGTTCCACCTTGTGATGTCATGTGGTAATACAGGAAATGCTCCATTGTGTTTTAAACTCCACACACCTTCACTAGAATCATTTGGATCATTTCAGCCCTGGAATTACCAATCTCTAGTAAAAAACAAAAGGTTAAAAAGTATGTGAACTTGAAGACAAATGCTTCATGACATGACTAATAATAAAGGATTACTCAAACATATGTGGCTTAAAGCTCACAAGAGTCAATTTTGTGTAATTTAAATGACATTTAGTACTGTCAAGAAGACTTAAATTATTTTTTTACGTTCAAGAATGGAAAGGGTTACTTTATTTAGGACATATAATACATATTTTAAAATATTTATAAATTCTAAAATTGTCAAAGATTACATCTAAAAATACACACGTACAATTATGTTGTCTTTTGAATGGGGCTCTACATAACTGTTTGCACAATGGAACTACTCTACAATAACTGACCCTTATTGTCCACCAGAGGGCAGACTGGTTATAACATCTTTTAAAGGTCATATATTACACAGAATGAATTCTTGTGAGCTTTAGGCCATGTTACAATGTTGTTGCCTCACACATGTTTGAGTAATCCTGCATTAATAGTCTGTCTCCATCTCCAAAGCTCAAAACCACCTTGTGATGTCATGAAGAGCTAGTTCTCAGTTAACAGCTGCCTTTTACCTTTTGTTCATTAATGACAGGCAATTCCAGGGCTGAAATCATCCAAATGATTCTAGTGAAGGTGTATGGAGTTTAAAAACACAGTGGAGCACTTCCTGTATTACCACATGACATCATAAGGTGGAAAAGACTGTTTCCCATTTGAGAGAAGAACTCGGCCTAAATTTACAGGGTTTGTGCGTTAAACATGTGAATGAAACAAAACACAGCTCCGGCTATGTCTGTGATGGAGAAACAACACTATAACACAGATCAGAAAATAGCGTAACATGGGGACTTTAATTGTAAACTTACCTTAAACTCTCCGACCACAGATGGATCCTCCTCCTCATCGTCAGTTTTGCCTCGTTGTAGTTTGAAAGTGCAACAGAAATCGGTGAGATTCTGAAACTCAGCCACTTCCTCCAGCTCACGGTCATACACCTGGAACCACAGAAAGTTGCACTGTCACTGCTTCAACCGTAATTGAGTGTGCTACTAGACAGACTAACAATAAAGGGTCCCTCAAACGTGTGAATAAAGCAAAACCAACTCTGGGTTGGTCCAAAGTAACAATATTCTAACATTCTAAGATCACAAAAGTCACTTTTTCTCAATATAGGACCTTTAAAGGTGTACTATGTTACTAAGTACACTACCAATCAAAAGTTTGGACACACATTCTCGTTCAATTTTCTTTCCTCGGAGTAGCCACCTTTGGCCTTCATGATGACTGAGTCAGGAAATGCCAAAAGTGCAAAACAGTGTCAAAGCAAAGGGTAGCTATTTTTAAAAATCTAAAAAAAACAAAAAAAAAAAACAAGTTTGGAGTTATTTTGACTTTCTGCTGTCATTCACAGTCATTCATAGTTTTGATGTCTTCATTGAGAATCTACAATGTAAATAATCATGGAAATATACATTTACATAAAAGTAAAACTGTGTCCAAACTTTTGACTGGTAGTGTAACTGTTGGAGGGTGCTGCTGCTTTGCTTTGTCTGGAATATTCCATAGCACGGCATTAACTGCATCTATCTTTATACAATTACAGGTGTTTTATTGCTGATAGAGTCACTTGCTTGTTTCCATGGAGATAAAGAGGTTTTTGTCATAGTGTGGAACATTCCTGGCAAAGCAGTAATATCTCCATGGAGACAAACAGATGGCAGACCCTCCACAAGAAAAGATACAGAGTAGGGCACCTTTTAAAAATGTTAATACAATCAAATTTGTCATATGTATCTAATACAGTATATCATGTTGCATGTTGCATATTGCATCTTACTTATTGATACTTTGCAGCTGGTGTTATCAACAGTCCATGGGGGTGTGATGCTAACTGGAGGTTCTGCTCTGTCTGAGGCTTTATTAGATTTTAATCTTTATTTAACGCAATTTCACCATAAAGAACTGGCTTAGCTAGAACAATAACAGGTGATCTGATTTGTACTGTTAAACAAGTCTCTCACACATAAAATTACAGTCACAAGCTAGCTAGCATTAGTCAACAGTTTTTCACTTAGTCACCCTCACCTTTTTCTCAGTTTTGTTTAATGTAAGTCAGAAAAACACACTGTCCTGTTTGGACATGTCCTTACCTGTAGTGAATCATATCCTTTCCTAAGATAGGGCCCACATTTTTCCTGCTGTCCAACTGAGGCAAAAAACTTACTCCACCAATCCACTGTCTCTTCCTCCTGTGTCAGAATAATCATATAATTTTACAGTTAATATTGTGACATAAAAGGGCCCAATGTTTTAAAATTTTCTTCTATCCAACAAATCTCTTACCTTTTCCTTTGGAAGCTATAACAAAAAGAAAAGAACATTAGTAATAAAACTAAAAAGTATATGGTAAATGGTCATGGTCACATTTTTATATAGCGCTTTTCTACCTTCAAGGCTTTCAAAACGCTTTACATCAAGGAATCACTCACGTATTCACACACACACGTTCATACACCAGTGTACTGATGTTTTTCCAAGTTGAAAAATGCAAATGAACACAGCATAAGTCAGAAAAGCAACTCAGGAACTCAGGCCAAAACCTGCCCGAGTTCCACACTTCCTCTTGCTCTGAGGAGATGAACAAAAATCAGCTGTGTCTATTGTCTATTTATCGACTATCTATTTACGGTTAGTTATCCAGCACATAAGAGCAACAGATCTACACAAGAAAGACCTGAGACTACAACTGTTTAATAGTCTCTATGCGCAATGATACACTAGCAACAGTCAATTTTTATGAAAAAAAAATCGTAAAATATAGTATAAAATACACAACCTGTTAAAATTCAAATTACCGTAATTAAAATAAAGACTATCCAATTATTTTTATGTGTAGAATACTTCAGTTTGTAGCATTGTTTTAATATTTATTATGCCTCAAAATTAGCATTAGCGTTGCATTCAGACACAAACATCTCTCTTTCTAAACACAGAAGTGTCCTCAGGTGATATATTCATTCGATTTGTGTACTTTTTAACATATTGTCAGTCACATCCACCTACAACTTGCTGTCCAAGGCCTTATCTTTAAATATTTATTAATTTTAGCACTCACTTCAGCGACTCACCAAAAAAGTTATACAATTAGACAGGAAGTAGTGATGCTAACAGTGTGGTTGCCAGGCACTGTTGTGTATAGAGCCTATTGATTACTGATGTAACCTTAATTAGCGAAAGTACACAAATAACCTAACGTTCAGAAGGCTAACAGCAACAATTATCTCTGGGCTCAGTGATTTTATTGATGCTGAATCCAGAGTCTCCGAGGACTACATGAACGCAGCATTATTTACCTCAGTTTTCACAACAGGACTGTCTTCAATGTTAATGAGCACATCTCCATGGGAAGCAGCTATCATTGCCACTGAAATACACAATAATTCAATAACTACTATAAAACATGTATAATCCAAAAACTACTGTAAAACGTGTAGTCTTGTGTGACACTTTCAGACGCTTTGTACCTCGAGCTGCCATGACCTCATTGTTGACACGGTGGGGGTCACAGCGGAACTCCTCCAGGCAGTCGATGGTGCACTGGCCGACCACGGGCTTCCTGCCAAACGGACGGTGATCTATAACTTTCAGCACGATGGGAGGAGTGTACATGTCCTCTTTGGGCAGGAGCTAGCAGGGGACAAAAATATAACAAGACCTCAAAACAATATTATCTTAGAAAGTGTGGGTGAGCAAAGTTGTAATTCTATCCAAACGCTTGTATTTCCAAATGTGCCAAAAATTAATTTAAGGTTCTCTATGAAACTTTTCTGGTGGAGGGCCTTCTTGTGTCCATGGAGATGTAATACTTTCCTCTTTCTGACTCTTGTGAGCTTTAAGCAATGTTAGAATGTTGTTACCTCATCAAAAACATACCTGGAGTTGTGTTTTGTACCTTTAACTAACCTTTTATTATTACTGTCCACATCTCAAAAGTTCAAAATACTCTGTTCCCCCTTATGAAGTGTTCATGTTAACATCTACTTTTTACCTTTAGTTCAGAGGAAATTGGCGATTTGTTAGATAAATTCCTTTTCCTAATATGGAACTCGGCTCTAAATTCAGTCGTATAACTGCCTGCCTCGATAAGCTTCATTTGACTGGAGCCAAACGCTATGGGTGATGTCACACTCCCTTAATCCACTTCTTTACACAATATTATATAGTATTTTATTGTCCTTCTGCATTTGACCCAGCACCCGGGGACCTTTCTCCAGACCAGAGGCTAAAGGCTAGTTTAGGACCACCTTATAGCTGGAAGATTTTGCATATAGTGCAAGTTTTAAATTGTTATGTAATGAAAGAAATCCAAACACACATACCACTTTTAGCATCAACACTGATCCAGGAAAGTTTGGGTTCTTCTTGAAGTTCTTGATAACAGCAGTTTGTACAATTTCACCTCCACACTCCACTACCAGACTGGGAGAGGAGACTGTGGCCAGCTGGTAGGTCTTCATATTCCTCAAACCCCAAGTCAAGACCTTACAACATAAAACAACAGAACGTAAATAAATCCAAAACATACTGGTGGTTTTCAGATTCTAGTATATGATAGCCCCATCTGTATTAAATATTATTGGCCTATAGAATGTTGTGATGTCAACTGAAACCCAGCAATTAAAAACGATATCATAACTAGGTTTTGTGTTTTCATTCTAAAACATCTTTAACTGTACCTCGATGGCGGTGAGCTGCACCACAGGTCTGATCCCCTGTGGAACCATATACAGCGACTCCCCTCGACGGGCAGGAACCAGGGGCATATTGCTGTCATTTGTCTACAATGAACAAGAAAGGCTCTTTATTATGTGTTACTGCCACTGGAATTAAGTCATTACCTTTTCTGGAGGAGGGTCTGTCACCTGCTTGTTTCTATGGATATGTCATTGCTCTGTCTGGAATGTTTCACAGTATGACATTAAACAGCTCTACCTTACATTTATTCAATTACAAGTTGTTTTATTCCGCCAAAATACTTAGAAAAACAGGTATTCTGATTGTTAATGGGGGTGCTTCTCCACAGATCTGACCTGTAATTTCTGGTTTGGTCTACATGAAGATACAATACTGTGAAACATTCCAGACATTCCAGACAAAGCAATAACATCTCCATAGAGAAAAGCATTTGACGGACCCTCCACCAGAAAAGTTACACAATGCACCTTCAAAGACACTGTTCCTGATTGTTATAGTTTTAAAAACAAGATATTTTAAAGGTCTTATATTACACAAAACTGACTCTTGTGAGCTTTAAGTAATATTATAAGGTTGTTACCTCCTCAAAAACATAGCTGCAGTTGTGTTTTGTTTCATTCACACATGTTTGCAAAATCCTGTATTATTAGTCTCTGTACATCTGAACTCAAAATGCTCTGTTCCACTTTGCAATGTCATGTAGTTTAGTATAGTATAGCAGTAGTTTTCAAGTTAATAGCTACCTTTTACCTTTAGTTCAGTAGAGATTGGCAATTCCAGGTCTGAAAACATCTAAATGATTCTAGTGAAGGTGTATGGAATTTAAAAACACTTCGGAGCACTTCCTGTATTACCACATGACATCATAAAGTGGAATAGGTGTCTTCTGTTTGAGAGAAGAAATCAGGCTAAATATGCAGGATTTGTGTGTTAAACATGTGTGAATGAAACAAAACACAGCCCCAGGTGTGTTTGTGATGAGGAAACAACATTAAAACACAGATCAGAAAATAGCGTAATATGGGCCCTTGAGACAGCGGCAAAACAACTCTCTACCATTCCTATCATCATCCATCACGGTTATGCAACAACAAATATGATGAAGGGCTGAAACGTCACTATGCACACCTTTTTTCTTGTAACAACAACTAGCATGCAAATTTAACACTAAACTTGGAACTAAACTTGGACTTAGACCAAGACTAAAACAGGACTATTACAAGAACATCAGAACAAAATATCCACAGTCCTGTACCGAGTCTTTGAGTAGGAGCTCTGCAGCCACCAGGACCTCTCCAGAGTTCCGTCCCTTCTTCACCACGGGAAACCACAGCAGCTTTGGAGCCACAGGAACAGCCAGGTTCAGCTTCACCAAAGGGGGGCAGGTGCAGCGGCCCAAAGGCTCATCTTTACCCTGGGAGAGAGAACAGGAAATTATGGTAAATGGTAAATGGTCAAACACATCACACACCACACATCACTGTACACAGACACTGGGGGCAAGGTGGGTTAACTGTCTTGCCCAAGGACATAATGACAGCATTCAACTGTGGGAGCTGGAATCACACCCCCAACCTGTGGGGCAGTGGATCTGACTGCCCAATAATGGCTCCTCAGAAACATACCTGGAGCTGTGTTTTGTTTCATTCACATGTGATTGAGTAATCTGCATTACTCGGACATTATTAATCTCCATATATCAAATTGCTCAGTTCCACCTTGTGATGTCATATAGTAGTAGTTTTCAAGCTACAACAGCTACCTTTTGCCTTTAGTTCAGTAGACATTACAATTCCAGGCCTGAAATCATCCAAATGATTCAGGTCAATTTGTATGGAGTTTAAAAACACAGTGGAGCATTTTCTGTATTTCCAGCATGAGATCACAAGGTCTCAGTTTGTGTGTTAAACATGTGCGAATGAAACAAAACAGCTCCAGGTCTGTTTGTGATGAGGAAACAACATCATAACATAGATGAGAAAATAACGTAATATGGACCCTTTAAGTGAAATCACATACCACTTGGTCACTATCATACAGCTCCAGGACGACATCGGGGGGGTTGTGAGCGACGGCCTGGGGGTCTCCGTAGATTTCGATGTCTTCAAAGATGAGTGTCTGGTCCCAGGTTGGGTTTAGAGTGGCTCTGATCACCTCTGTAGTCTTACTCACATGGAGGAACGACACATGTGCATAGGGATCTGATATGAAAACAAGTATTTAGCATTCAAGCTAACCTGTGTACTTCAATGATTCTCAAATAGATTGCTATTAGCTTATTTCACGCATTTAGTTTTAGTTACACATTATAATAACATTGTGCAATAAACTGATATTTCAAAATAGTTTAATTAAACTGGGTCTCAAGCAGATAATAGACTGGGTTTTAGCAGCTCAGATTTCAAATGCTGATGTTTTGACCTGATTTATGATGATTACAATTACAAATGAACCTGGGGTGCCTGTGCTAAACCTGCAGATACATACAAGCTTTAGTCATTCTCAGTATATGAACAGCATACAGGAGAGACATTGATTAATGATTGGCTGCAGGTTCTGGGGTTTCGGTAGTGACATTTGTGGATTTTGTGTTTGGTTAGCCTTCCATCTCATACTGCTATTATATGACATAAAATTCTAAACCAGCCTACTAACAGAATAACAAATTGATTTACCTTATAACTTCAAAAAAAAAATGAAATGATCATACCAGAAAAGCTGTCTTTATCCATGGCACAGAGATTCCTGGCTTGATACACGTACACTCTCAGATGATAGCGGTGGGAGGCTGCACAACATTTGAACACACTTACATTAAAGGGCCCATATTAAGCTATTTTCTGATTTATGTTATAATGTTATTTCCTCATCACAAACATACCTGGAGTTGTGTTTTGTTTCCTTCACACATGTTTAACACACACACTTTTCATATTTAGGTTGAGTTCACCTTTTATACAGGAAGTACTCCACTGTGTTTTTAAACTCATTCACCTTCACTACAATCATTTGGATAATTACAGCTCTAGAATTGCCAATCTCTATTGAACTAAAGGTAAAAGGAGCTGTTAACTTGAAAACTACCGCTTCATGACATCCCAAGGTGGAACAGAGCATTTTAAGGTGGAGATGTAGACACACTAATAACAAATGGTTACTAAAACATATGTGAATGAAACAAAACACATCTCCAGGTACATTTCTGAGAAGGCAACAACATAACTTAAAGCTCACAGTATGATGTAATACAGGACCTTTAAACAATGAATTTCCGTATCCCTTTAAATTAACGCTGTGATTACATGTTATTTTTTCAGTCAGGAAATGTTTTAAGAGCAAATAGCTTTTAATCAAAACCAAAGAATGTCCCTTGCACTTACAGTTGAAGTGGCAGGAAACCGTGGGCGTGTTGACACCAAAGCTCTTGGCACCATCAGTTTTGCTGGTCTTATCGTCCACATCAATCCCCTGTGAACAAAGTGGGTCTGGGTGTCATTAAAAAGTTCCCGATATGATACATACCTCGATACATTAAGGATGTAACGATATCCAAATCTCTCTGTAAGATATTTTCACAATATGCGTCTCACGGTACAATATTTATTGCAATATTTTATGGAGGCTAACAAAACAGTGGATATGGTACTTTTTCTTTGGTTTTGTCATAATCCGAAGAATTAAAGGTTGTATAGAGGATTTTCCAAGGAAAAAGAAATCCAGTGACTGTTTGTCCTTTTTCAAATGTTGCGCATTTGAACAGCTCCCTAAGTAGAAACGCCTCCTCTCGCCTCCTCCTTACGTTACAAATCATGCTTGTGTACAGCCAGTGCGCATTCAGAGTCGCTGAACGAATTACTGTTGAAGTTACCTGTCCAGAAGGACAGTGTTTTGCAGCTAACTGGTAGTGGATTCTTGTCTGCCATTGTAACAAAGTTTGTGCAAACTGCAAGGAAGCTACAGTTGGAAAAAGTGCTAAGAACCGCTGCGATGGTCAAGTAAATGTAAACCATGTAATCCCAGTGCACCGGCAGTTACACTAGAAGCGTAGGGAGTTTGACTGACAACCTAACAGTTATTAGATAAAGAGGTAGCCTCGTTATCTATTGGCTAATGTTTAGCTGGCGCCACCACATCCACAGTTGATGGATTTGCATTCTTAATTACATAATTACAAGGCTGCTGCATCTCTTTAATGCTATTTTGAACTTTCATTGACAATTTAAAACAAAACAACAATCCTCCATACAACCTTTAAGCTTAGAAAGTACTTAATAGTACTTAACAGTTATTTCTTCATAGTTGTAGTCTGCATTGAAACAGAGCAAAGGATCATGGTCTATGTAGTTCTCTCTGGGGTTTTTTTATTGCTGCACCATAACTATTAATTTATGCAAAGAGACTTATGATTCAATATATTGTGATGGTCCACGATATTACTGTAAGACGTTTGACGATAATTTTGTTATTGTTACATCTCTACAATACATAGGCCACTATACGATACGTTTTTCATTACCGTGTACTTTCGATTCAATACATTTCAATACAAAATATTTCAAATCGATTCAGTATGGTTCAGTAAACAACTAAGTCTGTGTCCAAATGTCCACCCAAGTCCCTAACCCCTCATTCACCACATAGGCCCACACTCTTTAGCGCACATAGAGTGCACTCATTCACAGAGCAGTTCGGACACGCAGCTCACTACTTTCGGGTCACATGGCTCAGGTGTCTAGGTGAAAAAAACTAAACTCTGATTTCTGTCATGAATAATGATCAAATCAGACTGATACCCAAGTATTTATGAACTAATAATAATCATCCAAGTTTTTGTCAAGTTAGATTTTTGATGTGAACAGACTGGATTATCTGCTTTAAAGTAAACAGCTAACGTTAGCACCGTTAACACCATAACACTTTATTTAAGAGTGTTTTAGACTGAATCAGGCTTAACAGTGCGATAAACCTGCTCTTCTATCTGCTTCATTCAGACGTGTTATGACCGGTTAAACACCTGTCGCTGTACGCCGTTGTTTTCCTGACTCTCGCAATGCATTGTGGTCAATATTGACCGGTCTAGTGACCACCAATACCCACTACTTTTTAAGGTGCATCCTGGGAAATTTTGTGTGCACTACTTTTTCACCTGCTGATCATATGGACAGCACTAAAATGGCATGACCACTAAACAGTGCCCTAACTAGGGAATAGTGTGGACATTCGGACACAGCCTCTATCATGGCTGTGATAATAAAAGTCTTTATTAAACCACTAAGTTTGTGCAAAGTTAATATGAAAAACACCCATTTTACTCAAAATAGTGAAAATGTATTGCATAAACAAGTTTCCTTTCTCCAAACAAGCAACACAATTGTAGTTCTTTCACAAAATAATTTAGTAAAATATGCCAAAAAAATACTCTTGGCAAAGTATTGATACAGCAGCCCACGGTATCGATACTGTATCACCAAATTAAACTATATGACATATCGATATTTCAATATTTTTGCACACACCTAGAACGGAGACAAGCAAATTCAACCCAGGTCTATATTTCTGATTTCTCAATAGATTAGTCATGTTAAAATGCAGAACTGACTAACTTTGAGATGCATTTCCTAACAGCTGCTGGGGAGGGGATATGCTGGAAAATACTTGAAATGAGGATATGAATCAGTGAGCATAATGAAACATGGTTGCTATGACTACCCCACTACATTTTTTTCACCAGTACAAGCAGTGGCAAGATTAGACACTGTATTTTTCAATTAGTATTTTGTTCCATTGTGTCTTCGCCAGTCACACAATAAAAATGTTACCAGCCACTCATATTGAATCTTGTATCTTGTGTTTGAGCAAAAATCTGTTTTAATTGTCCGATAATCAGGAAGTGTGCAATAGTATTAGGATGCTCAGAATGTACATAAAGTGAGGAATAACTTTTGTTAAGGCAGTAAAAAACAGGTACAGTGCCTTTAAAGGTGCACTATGTAAGTTTTTGGTTGGGGGTCCATCGAATGCTTGTTTCTATGGATATGTCATTGCTCTGCCTGGAATGTTCCACAGTATGACATTAAACAGCTCTACTTTACATTTATTAAATTACAGGTGGTTTTATTGCTCAAACATACCTAGAAAAACATTCTGACTGTGAGCGGGGTTGCCTCTTCACAGATCTGACCTGTAACTTGGTCTGGTTTAGTCTCCATGAAGATAGAAGGGTTTAATGCCATACTGTGAAACATTCCAGACAAAGCAATAACATCTCCATGAAGAAAAGCATTTGACGGATCCTCACGCAGAAAAGTTACACAATGCACCTTTAACTATCCCTGATTTTCCCATTCTCAGCTGTCAGCTGTATGTCAACTCCTCACTATACTTAGATGTATAAATAACATTTGGATGTGCAGTTACTCACTAGCGCCCCCTCTAGTTTAAAGATGGCAGAGGCCCCAGTGCGATCAGATGGGACCATTTTCCTCCTCCAGCGGCGCCGACGAAAAATATCAGCAGAGCGTTCCTTCCTGTGAAACTTCCAGCCAATCAGAGACGAGTATTCCCATCCTTCCCCCGGATCTCTCCTCTGTAACAAATAATGCAACTTCAAAGGTCCTATATTATGCAAAACTGACTCTTGTGAGCTTTAAGCCATGTTATAATGTTGTTATCTCCCCCAAAAACATACCTGCTGTTGTGTTTTGTTTCATTATGCATATTATCTGCATATAAACTTTACCTCTGCAGTGGCCACTTTATCAGAGATCTTCTTTCTTCTTCGGACGAGTCTTCTCCTGCGATGAACGTGGTACATCTTTTCGGCAGCGACCCAGGATCTGGGCTTGTCATCGGGAGGGATGGTGACTCCGTATTCCCAACCTGGAATTTTAAGTAAGTTTATATACTGACTAATAGACAGACAAATGTAATTAAAGTCTTTCAGTACCAAATAGCCTCACCTTTCTCGTCAACAGCCCTGTTGGTGTCAAAGGTCCATTCATCTTCCCAGGACCATCCAGGTGGGCACTCAAACTCTCTGAAGCTTTGGGCTTTTTCTCCATTCTATATTAAATGAGTAATAGTACATACTTTCAAGTAACCTTTGTATAAAAACATATATTTTTAAATGCATACATGCTTCTGGAAATGTGGAAAATATATTTAATATAGCTGGAAAAAGTCCAACTAGGGCTGCAATATTAATCCTGATTTAATAGAAACTGCTCTTTAAATTATTACATTTAAGCAAATGACCAAAGCTGGAAAGATTTTGGGCACAAAAAATTAACTTAAAACATTTGCCCTGACTTTGGTTGCTGGTAACAAGTCATTCTTTTCAGAAAGAGTATTGTGTATGTTTATGTATGCATATGTATACTTTGCAAATTATGTCATCAACATTTCCTTGGGGTGTGAAACTAACTAGAAGCACTACTATGTTAGAAGTAGTGTTACTCATATTAGACTTTAATCAGAGCTTTATTTATTGCAATCACAAAGAGCTCACTTAGCTGGAACTACACAAGGTGAGATGTGTATAATTGAATTTCTCCTTTGCTAAAAGGTGAGATGATTTGTGCTGTTACATAAAATTCATAGAAGTACAATAAAATCTGGAAGGTGAACTCAAGATGGTGTTGGATTGTTTTCAGTGGCCTGTGCTCATTGGCTCATGGTCCCAAAAAGTCTTACAAAACTGACTTTTAGGCGTTTTGAGGATTTAAAAAATTAAAAAAAAAGTTTATGTTGTGAAAATAGAAAAGAATCCCTACAAAATCTGACCTTTGTGAAAGTTGTTGATGCCCTGTCAGCCAAACACGGGCAGTTTGAATTCCCAAAATGCATTGAGCTCTATGAGAGAATTCTTTCTGGGCCCAAGCTCCCAGGAGCTCCCAGTGTGATGTCACTGTAAATTATCAATTGTAACCCATACCAATAAGAGACTGTGTCACTTATTTTAACAATATTAAAATATAAAGGTGGCAGGATACTGTACAAACACTGTGACTGCTAAGGCTTACCTGTGTCCTGTTATCTTTCCTGAGCTATTTGAGATATTGCCCCTTACAGTCATTGTTTGTGTGTGCGTGCCAAAGTGTATTATCCTCATACCACATCTGTGAATGGCTCTGCTGCAGGTTTCCACTCTCCCCCAGGAAAACGTGTCTCATTCTCAAAAACTTCATCTGTAAACTCTGTGTGGCCCGCGTCCGCCTCCGTCAGTAAACTGGAAAGAGATAGGGCGGGGGGAGAGAAAGAGAGAGGGGGGTGTCAGACTATTAAAAGATATATGTCAAAGTTTAAGTTGGAGAATGTAAGCACTTAGTCAGAAAAGATAAAGGAAGGGGATGTGACCTTCCAGTAAAATACGTTTTCCATTGTGTATTGTTTTTTATAATTATTTTAAGGTCCTATATTACACAAAATGGACTCTAGCTTTAAGCCATGTTAGAATGTTGTTACCTCCTCCAAAACATACTTGAAGTTGTGTTTTGTTTCATTCACACATGTTTGAGTAACCCTGGATTATTAGTCTATCTACATCCTCAAAATTCAAAATGCTCTGTTCCACCTTGTGATGTCATGTAGTGGTAGTTTTCAAGTTAAAAGTTACAGCTAACAGCTTTTATCTTTTGTTCAGTAGAGATTGGATATTGTAGAGCTGAAATTATCCACATGATTCTAGTGAAGGTTTATGCAGTTTAAAAACATAGTGGAGCACTTCCTGTATTACCACATGACATCACAAGGTGGAACAGAGCGTTTTCTGATTGAGAGAAGAACTCAGCCTAAATATACAGGGTTTGTGTGTTAAGCATGTTTGAATGAAACAAAACACAACTCCAGGTATGTTTGTGATGGTCTGTGAGGAAACAACATTATAGTACAGAAGAGAAAATAGCGTAATATGGGCCTTTTAAGAATTGAAATCATGACCTACATTTCACCACCAACACCAATTTACAAGCTAATTAAATCCAAACAGAGAAAGAGGTTGTATTACAGAGTGAACATACCATCTCTCTGGGTCAACAAACCAGTCATCCTCCCACTCCCAGTCCACAGGCGGCAGGAAGCGCTCCTGTTTCAGTTTCACTTTGCCCGTCACATCTGAGAATTTATGGCGCCCAACAAGTCCCGTGGTTCCCCATTTTCCAATCACCTTGGCTTGATTCTCATACTGCAATGAGAGAGAGAGAGAAAGACAGACAGACAGACGGACAGATTGTGTGACTTGTCTAGTGGAGGGTTTGTTAAATGTTTTTCTCCATGGAAATGTTATTGCTTTGTCTGGAATGTTTCACAGTATGGTATTAAACCTTTATCTTCATGGAGACCAGACTCAGTTACAGGTTAGATCAGTGGAGAGGCGACCCCGCTCACAGTCAGAATGTCTGTTTTTCCAGGTATTTTTGAGCCATATATGTAAGGTAGAGAGTTGTTTAATGTCATACTGTGGGACATTCCAGGCAGAGAAATTACATATCCATAGAAACAAGCAGGTGACAGACTCCCAATAAAAAAGTTACATAGTGCACCTTTAATACATTAATTAAAAATTATTGTCAGACTGAGAACCTTGAAGTTATTGCAATATATATATGGATTATCGTATTATACTTTTGCCATATATTGTGCAGACCTATAAGAGCTATGGATATGTATAGGAAATGTACATTACCAGTTCAGCATAGACACTGAAGTTCCCCTCTGAGAAGCTGTTAAACTTCTCCTCGTGGACTGACAGGCCAAGCCACATGTTGAGACGCACTTGGACTGGGATCTTCAGGCCCTTGTTTTTATCCATGGGGTACTGGACAACAACAGTATATATTAGTGTGACCACTGGGGTTATCAAAAAGGAGGGGGAAAAACTATTTGCACTTGATTTTGAATTATATCCAATTGGCTGTGTTCGGCACAGTGGCTGAGTGGCAACACTCATGCCTCACAGCAAGAAGGTTATGGGTTCGATCCCCGGGTCGCCCGGGCCTTTCTGTGTGGAGTTTGCATGTTTCCTCCCCGTGTCTGGATGGGTTTCCTCCAGGTACTCCGGTTTCCCCCCATCAACCAAAAACATGCAATACCCCTATGAGCAGTGTACAATCAAGGACCGTCAAGGAATTCCTCCCTCCTGTGGGCTCACCACCTGCAGAGGGGTTCATAGGGCTCTGGGTCTGGTGCACAGAGTAATGGGCAGCGTGCTGCCCCCGCGACCCAGCCGGAATAAGCGGGAGAAAATGGATGGATGGATGGCTGTGTTCCATCGCATTTTAAAGGGTCCATATTACACTATTCTCTGATCTGTGAAAATGTTGTTTCTTCATCACAAAGATACCTGAAGTTTTGTTTTGTTTCATTCACACATGTTTAACACACAAACCTGCATATTTAGGCTGACTTCGTCTCTCAAGCAGAAAACACTCTGTTCCACCTTGTGATGCCATGTGGTGATACAGAAAGTGCTTCATTGTGTTTTTAAACTCCATACACCTTAACTAGAATCATTTGTATAATGGAATTGGAGTTGCCAATCTCTACTAAACTAAAGGTAAAATGTAGCTGTTAACTTGAAAACAGTACAGTTTCTGACATCACAAGGTGGAACTGTCTCCAGAACTGGAGACAGACTTATAATAAAGGATTACTCAAAGAAGCGTGTATGAAACAAAACACAAGTCCAGGTATGTTTTTGATGAGGTGAGAGAGAGCTGACATGGACGGTGTTGTCGGGATAGGCTGTATAAATAGGGCATCTGAGTAAATGAAAGGCTGAGATGAGCTGTGGTTGGCTGGCGAGGAGGTTGAGGCGTACACACCCTGAATCTAAGTTAATCATATAAACTCCACTTATGTATATTTTCAATGTATGAAAAAAATGTAACTGAATAAATGCTGTGCACATTTAAGCCTTTATCAGGACTGAACATGTGTTTTATCTTGTATTTGTCATAATTGGATAATTATGGAGAAAAGCATTTGACGGACCCTCCACAGAAAAGTTACACAATGCACCTTTAAGAAAATATGGGTCAATTTGTCTGGTAGGCTAAGGGCTATGAAAAATCAATTTGTGGGCCACATTTGGTCCCTGGGCCATAGTCTGGACATGCCTGATGTAGAGATTAGAAAGTACCTGCATGAAGATAGTCTGAGTTCTTCCACAGTATTTGCCGCACGCTTGTTCACTGAAGCTGGAGTACAAAACGTGATTGGCTGGGATCCTTGAATAGGCCACTCTCTTCTCTCCTCTTAACATCCATATGACGACATCAGGCAGGCTGCTCTGGGGCTGTAGAATCATAAAGTCAAATATTTATGTCTGATAATTAAAGAGGGGGTATTATTACATTTCTTTTGTATTAACTATTAAAGGTCTCATATTAAGCTATTTTTTGATCTATGTTAAAATGTTGTTTCCTCATCAAAAACATACCTGGAGTTGTGTTTTGTTTCATTCAAACACGTTTAATACACAAACCATGCTAATGACCATGTTAGCGTTTATTGTTTTGAAAATGCTATATTCACCGAAAACAATGTATTAAAATGTTTAATACATTTCAGTTTAATTTTTGACGCTCTCAGTCCCCCCTCCCTTCACTCTCTGTGCTAGGTCACTCCCCCTTCGGAGCGCAATCACAACCAATCAGTGTGCATCCCACTAATGAAACTACTGCATATCCGTTTGTGAAGTTGTAGCGTATTGTTTTGTATACTGCTTTTGTATAAATATGGAAAACGGCCTTGCAGCTACATGAGTGATGTAGGCTTGTGGGTGGAGCCTTGTACAAAAAGCATGGGCTCGTACTTCTGATTGTTAGGAGAGTACGAATAGTGGCTGAGAGAGATCGCTCAAACATCCATGGATGACATCTAAAACCTCTTCAGGCATGTTTGTGATGAGGGAACAACATTATAACATCTGATTTTGCATAATACACCATCTTTTAAAAACAGGAAATATTTAGTCTTTAATTCCTGGACCTCTTCTGCCAGTTGCTTGATTCGGTCCAGCCAGTCTTCTATGTCGCTGATGGTGGCTTTGATATCAGTGGCCTCCTCTCTCATGTGAGATGCAGCCTGCTTTATGCTCTCTAGAGTAGCATGGCGCAAACTTTTCAAATGCAAATCCAACTCTGTCAGATTGGGCTGTCCCTCCTTCAGCGGGAACTGGACACTGCTAAAAAAAATATGCGAAATAATGTTCATACAAGTCTGATTTATAAAAGGTTTAGAGATTTTGTGCATTTCATTTTAAACCCACAGAAAAGCCATGATTAATGTAGATGTCGCAGCTTGTTTGAAATGATGCACTGCTGCACGTTTTTGTATGTATTTAATTTTGCTATAAAAAATATATGTGTAGAATCCCTCAGTCGTCCAGGTAGAATCCATAGCAAAAGGAGAAATTTAATTTGTCAACTGGACAGAGTTTATTTGGTTGAATACGTTTCAGAACTGAAGAAGCAGCTCGGATGAGCTGCGAAACGTATTCAACCAAAAATATAATATAAAAAAAAATATAATGCTATAAAAAATATAATTAAAATAGTAAAGTTTCATAGATTATAGTATTGTTGGAGTAATAACTACAGTGTGTAATAACTACAGATGGGCCAGTATGGATATTTGGTCCACTAATTTATCTTAAGTTGAAGCAATGATGTTCACGTTTTAAGACAGTAAAAATCAGGTATAGTGCCTTAAATAATGGAACATATATACTCGGGAATGCTGATACTTGAACCGAGATATCCCCCATCTCTCCCCCATCTCTCCCTCTCCGTCCCTCAGTATTGTACCAGTGCATTCCTAATCCTTACCTAAGATCATCAATGAAGTGGTCAATTAATTTAAGCCAAATCTCTGCCAGGCGTGTCTCGGGTACTTTAGCCAGGACAGCTGTCTTCAGAGATGTGAGATGGGACTCCTAAAATCACATTAGACACTTTCTTTATTACTGAAATTATGAATAGATTGTCATTTGCTTTTGGAATGATTCTCACCAGTCTATCTGCGATGTAGAGGAGAAGGTTCACTGAGTCTAGACGGTGGCTGATGTCTTCCCAGTATGACGTCAGGATCACCACTGGCTTTGTGTCGGCCCATGGGAGGTAATAGTAGTGATTACCTGTGGGGCACAACATAAATATACAGCTAGTCACTAAACCACTAGCTGTGAGTAAACGTCAGCCGAGCCTACACCTGGACTGTGAAAGAACAATGTCACATGATGATAATAATGCATGTGTTTTTCATACCATCAAAAACTGCAAAGCTGTACTGTGTGGTGGAGGCCAGTGGTTTGCAGGTGGAGTCCAGCTTGTTGCCGTAGTTGCCGATGCTCACTTCAAACTGGATGGGCTCTCCGGGTTCTTGGAGCATGCACGCGCTGTGGAAGGTGGCACATAGAGAGAAACGCCTCCGGCGCTGGTATTTCTGAAAACATGAAGGCAGACATGAGAATATGACCCTCACCTATGGTCATGACCTTTGGGTAGTGACCAAAAGAACAAGATGGCAGATACAAGCGATCAAAATGAGTTTCCTCCGCAGGGTGCTCTCTTAGTGATAGACAGAGGAGCTCAGTCACATGGGAGGAGCTCGGAGTAAAGCCACTGCTCTTCCACATGGAGAGGAGGAGCTGAGGGGAGGACATCGGTCCCTGGAGAGGTGTTTCGGGCACATCCCACTGGGAGGAGGCCTCAGGGAAGACCCAGAAGGCACTGGAGAGACTATGTCTCTGCCAACAACCCTTCTCCATATCAACCAAAATTAATCAAATTATGCCAGTGCCTTTAGTTCAACCATTATCAAATTATTTAATTTCCTGAACATTTCCATTGAAAACAGTGCTTACCTGAGCGACCAGAATGTCATCGCTGCAGATGTCCTCCACAGCCTTCTCCACCTTTGCGTCCAGCTGTGTGGACAACTCCACCAGGACTCTACCTCTGTAGGCCACACCTTCACCCTGCAACAAAAGGAGAACAAACAGTAATATTCACATAGTAATTCACTGAGAAGAGATGGACAAAGTATCAAAAAAGCAAGGGTATCCTTCATTTAAAATAAAAAGACTAAAAAATAATAATTTAAATAATAATGCAAGAAGTGTGTAGAATCCCTCAGTCGTCCAGGTAGAATCCATGGCAAAAGGAGAAATTAAATTTGTCAACTGGACAGAGTTTATTTGGTCGAATACGTTTCGCAGCTCATCCAAGCTGCTTCTTCAGTTCTGGTCAGACGCTGGCGGACACTGCTTTATATCTGCCTGAAGGGAGGAGCTTAATTACAATGAAATTACTCTGAGACATACATATTTATTTACACTTTCTGTTAGTTAGGTGTGTCTATTCAATATGGAGTGGGAGTGGGGGAGTAGTTAGCATATCCATTCAGGGCCATGATGGTGTTTTCACACCTCTGGACATGTCCTGGCTAGTCCCATTGTTTTCTCTGTTTGTTTAGATTTAGGTTTGAGGATAGAGTTATAGATGGGAGACAAATGATGTCTGAGACCCCCATTTCTGTTCAAGGAAGGATGTTCTTTCTTGACAAAAATAGCCTCTTTAACTCAAACCAGTTCTTTTCTCTGGCCAGGATCTGAGTAATTTCATTGTAATTAAGCTCCTCCTTTCAAGCAGATATAAAGC
This sequence comes from Taenioides sp. WSHXM2023, assembly GCA_029959045.1. Taxonomy (NCBI): domain Eukaryota; kingdom Metazoa; phylum Chordata; class Actinopteri; order Gobiiformes; family Gobiidae; genus Taenioides; species Taenioides sp. WSHXM2023. The sequence continues at coordinate 26,416,126 of CM057094.1, forward strand.
AGTGTCCACCAGCGTCTGACCAGAACTGAAGAAGCAGCTTGGATGAGCTGCGAAACGTATTCGACCAAATAAACTCTGTCCAGTTGACAAATTATATTTCTCCTTTTGCCAATAATGCAAGAAAGAAAATACTCTTAGTAGAAAATACTACTAAATATTGCACTCAAGAGTAACGGTACTTCAAAATAATTTTACTGAATTACTTACAAAGAACTGGTTCAAGAAATTGGGAAAACTGTGTAATTTGTGTAACTTTTCTGGTGGAGGTTCCACCAGAAAAGTGCACCTTTAAGTATCGATTAGTATCTGATTTTCCCTAATTTGGATAGGAGAAATGTGCTTGTTACCTTGCCAAAGTTCAGCTCCTCATATGGGTCACCAAAAGCACTGAACTCCCGGGGGCTTCCATAAAGGTTGACGTAGCAGGGGCCAAACGCAGGAAGAAACCCAACCTCTGATTGAGCTGTACAGCGCAAACAAATGTGATAAACACGATATTATTTCCTGTTTCACTTTATAATAATAGTCCAGTAGTGCATGTTATACTTACATTCAGATATAGTGGTGCTGTTTGAGTCTACAACAACAAAACCAGAATTTCAGTTATGTTCATTATTATTGGTACTTTGCAGTTGATGTCATCAATATTCCCTGGGGGTGTGATGCTAACCGAAAGCACTGCTCTGTTACAAGCTCTGTTACTCGAGCTAGACTTAATCTGAGCTTTATCTGACCACAATCGAACCAGGAAGAGCTGATCTGGTTGCAACTGCAACAGGTGAGATGATTTGTGCGCTTAATGATGCATTGTGTAACTTTTCTGGTGGAGGGCCCATTAAATGCTTTTTTTCCAATGGAGATGTTATTGCTTTGTCTGGAATGTTTCACAGTATGGTATTAAATCTTTCTATCTTTAAAGAAACCAAATGAGACCAAGTTACAGGTCCGATCTGTGGAGAGGCGACCCTTCCCATACTCAGAATCTCTGTTTTTCTAGGCATTTTTGAGCAATAAAACCATATAATTTAATAAATATGAGGTAGAGCTGTTTAATGTCATACTGTGGAACATTCCAGACAGGGCAATGACATATCCATGCAAACAAGCAGGTGACGGGCCCCCAACCACAAAGTTACATAGTGCACCTTTAAAGAAGTTTCTCACATGTAAAATTACTGTCTCAAGCTAGCTAGCAGTTTTTCAGTTACACATTCTTTTAGTTGAAAATCAAACACCTAAACAGGACCATGAATGCTCATACTGATCACAGGCTCCTGAAAATGTGTTGTTTAAATCCATTTTCTATTTTCCTTAAGTAAGACAATCTAAAAAAAATGTGGCAATGTTTGCTAATGCGTGCACTGTGTCACCGTGGAAACTGTTGAACATTCCACCAATAGAGATACATGTAGAACACCCCCAGCGTGTCACTGCAAAGTATCAATATTGGCTAAACAAATTTAAAAAATCAAACATTAAATATACAAGAACCTCCAACTTCTCCGCCAGATGAAGACATTTTGCTCAGATTTAAAAATGTAGTTCCAACAGCATCATCTTTGGTTGCACGGTCCCTGGCAACAAAAAAGTATTCCCCAAATATTATGGGATGTACCTGGAAATCAGTTTTATAATAGGAGCCACTTACCAGTCATATATCGTGAGTTTGATGCGTTCACACATAGAGGGAAACTAAAAGAAGACGTACTTAATTATTGGTTGAAAGAGATAAAAAACAGTTTAATAAATTACCTTGCTGAAAATTAAAGGGGCATTATGTAACTTTTCTGGTCCGCCACCTACTTGTTATTGCTTTGCCTGAAATGTCCCATGGTATGGCTTTAAAAGTCCTATATTACGCAAAACTGACTCTTGCGAGCGTTAAGCAAAGTTAGAATGTTGTTAGCTCCTCAAAAAACAGACCTGGAGTTGTGTTTTGTCTCATTTGCACATGTCTGAGTAACTCTTAATTATTAGTCTGTCTACATCTTCAAAGCTCAAAATGCTCTGCTCCACCTTCTGATGTCATGAAGTGGTAGTTTTCAATTGAACAGCTACCTTTTACCTTTTTTTCAGTAGAATGATCAAAATGATTCTAGTGAAGGTGTGAGGAGTTTAAAAACACAGTGGAGCACTTCCCTTATTACCACATGACATCACAAGGTGAAACAGAGTGATTTCTGTTTCAGTCTGACAGCAGCGGTCACAGAGAGAGGGACGAGTCAGTGGAGCCGGAAGCGCGCCCATGCTCACTTCCTGTTTGGAACGCGGCTATGTCCATGTATATATAAGGTCTATAGTTTAAATATACAATTTTCATGATGAGCAGAGTCATATGAGGAACATTCCAGGCAAAACAGAAACATCTCCATGGAAACAAACTTTGTGGAAAAGGTTACATAGTGCACCTTTAAATATTTTTTTATGTAAGAAAGAGCCCAAAACAAGGGGGATGTTGTAGTGTATATTTTCCATACCTTTACTTGTAGATTTATAAGCTGATTCCACTCTGGGTTTGCATTTCTTTCTATTATTTTGGTGCGCAGCTTGAAAATAAATTAATCCATTTAGCAACATTATCTACCAAACTAAAGAATTTGAATTTTGTACTACTTTTCTTACCTTCTTTCCAGCAAAACTAACTTCTAAATATGGATCCACAAGGTTTTTCCTGTCCCCCTCTCCTCCCAAAACCTGCTTCATGCTCTGAAGGAAGGCGTCATCCACTGTAAAAGGGAAGATTTCAGAATTTGTACTTCAAAAATATTTAGAATTTTAAATTTTTTTGCTTACTTTGAGGCATATCTTCAGCGCGGTGCACTTTTAAAGCAAGCGTGGCCCATCTCATTGTCAGTCCAGCTGGAACCAGTAGATTGCTCTCTACGTCGTCCTGTTCCTCATTTGAATCTTTCTTCTCAGACTAAAAATATAAGATAATTTTTAACTGCTCTCCATCATGGACACACCTGCTCACCCACTGCACCAGACTATAGAGGGTATGCAGTTGACGTCACAGGTTTCCCCTGATCCACTTCCGGCGGTCCAGATCTCTGTAGGCCGCCATAGTAAACACACTGTTCAATTCTAAATTACGCGTCATAAAGTCACAAAATGCCCGAGAAATGTTGTGCCTATCAGTGTTCTCAGACAAGGGACAAAGATAAAAACATTCAGCTGTACAGGATTCCTGCTGAGTCTGATCCTGACCGCAGAAGTAGGTGGATTGCTGCGATTAGACGAGCCCATCATAAAACTGCTGACAAGCCCTGGGAACCAACCAAACACTCCAGGCTTTGTAGCAGACACTTCATATCAGGTGTGGTTTGATTTGATCTTTACAATTTTACTAGTAGGTCAATCACATTGAGTGGTTTCACATTTGTAAGCAAGAAGACTTAATTACTATTAATACAGTGTAACTATCAGATGTTGCAGTGTTTTTGTATGTTTTTGCACATAACTATCACTTTATTGGTCTTTATTCACAAAGTTTTAACATATCATTACCTCCGCCAAGGAGATTATGTTTTCGCCTGCGTCTGTCTGTTTGTTTGTTAGTTAGTGTGTTTGTTTGTTTGTTTGTTAGCAAGATAACTCAAAAAGTTATGGACGGATCTTGATGAAATTTTCAGGAAATGTTCCTAATGGTAAATCCAACAGATGATTAAATTTTGGTGATGATCCAGAAGAAATCCTGGATTCTGGATCACTTTGAAAATTTCATTAGCATTGCGTTAAATGGGGCTTGGCGGAGGTCTGCGCTCTCTGAGTGCTTTTCTAGTGTATGTTTGTATTATTATATATTTATTTATTATTCATTTAATGGTTAATAATTAGCCATATGAAAACTATAAATTTATACTCCCCGGTGAAGTGTGATGGGAAATTTATTAGATAGTTGTAAATATCTGGCCACTGAAGGTCTGGGACAGAATCTACCGCTGTTAGGGCTGTAAAAAGGACCTGGGGCACACTGTAGGGGTCCGATATGTTCAGATTAGCAAACTTGTCCTCATATCTTTTCTTTTGATTACTATCTAGGTGATTAGTGAAGTCAGTATGAGTAAAAGACGTTTTTTTGTTGTCACTAGAGCACTGGCGGTCAGTCATGATTAGACCGTCAATATGGCGGATTGACAACTTCCTGTCACGTGACTGCATACACTCTATAGAGGGACAGAGGAGCTCATTCTCCAACAGGCTCCTTCAGCTCCGCTCAAACAGTGAGAGATACAGGACGATATTCATACCATACTCCATACAACTGTACAACAACTATTATATTATATAGCTATTTTTATTACTTATTTTCTATTTTATTTTTACAAGGCCTACAAGTACGGTAATAAACCAAACGAAGCGGTAAGCGAAAACTACTGGCACATCACCCTTGCCCACATGACCCCTGTCCCTACTGCATTACTATAGCAACCAGTCACAAAGATTATGGCTCTGTGTCCAAGTAATTCCCCTTGTGGATCAATAAAGTTTGTATAAGTCAAAGCCTAAGTCTAATTTAGCTTGATTAATAATTTATTATAGATTTGTACTGTGTGCTACTGTAATACCGGGGGGTCGTCTCCAGTGGCGACTACGATCAGGGTGACTTTGAGGTAACCTTTGGCCCCAGATGTGGCGTCATCCGGATCACTCAAAAGCAGCCATTTTCTCATCACAGCATGACCTACACAGAGACAGTGAAACTTTATAGTGTTAAATATATGTTAATTTCCCAGCATGAAATCTAGTGTTACAATTATGATGATAAATGGACTTTTGTCCATTCAAAAGATATAATATTTAGTTTTAAATTCTCAATTGCTATGTTTTAGAATGTAGTTACCTCCTCAAAAACATACCTGGAGTTGTGTTTTGTGTGTTTTGTTTCATTCACATATGCTTGAGTAATCCTTTATTATTAGTCTGTTTACATCTCCAAAGCTCAAATGCTCTGTTCTACCATGATGTCATGTAGCGGTAGTTTTCAAGTTAACAGCTACATTTTACCTTTTGTTCACTAGAGATTGGCAATTACAGATTATTCTAGTGAAGGTGTATGGATTTTAAAAACACAGTGGAGCACTTCTTGTATTACCACATGACATCACAAGATGGAACAGAGTGTTTTCCGTTTGAGAGAAGAACACAGCCTAAATCTGCAGGGTTTGTGTGTTAAACATGTGTGAATGAATCAAAACACAACTCCAGGTCTGTTTGTGATGAGGAAACAACATTATAACACAGATCAGAAAATAGTGTAATATGCACACTGTAAAGACACTAAATTGTGATCATGGCTCTAGAAAATTAGGTTTTGTTTTCTTTTTCTTTTTTATTTTGGCTAATTGCTTAACACAAACTATTCTTGATAAATTGCACACGATAACCATTGTTTCTATAGAAACACACTTACCAGGTTCATCATAAATGTAGCCAACATCCAACTAAATAAGAAAAGACAATCAGTCAACAATCTATAGTGGTGGAAGAAGTACTCAATTTTGTTACTAAAGTAGAAGTGCAGAGTAAAGAAATACTCAAGTAATACTCACATGAAAAAATCTACTTATGTAAAAGTATTAAAGTACCCATTGTACCCATACCCAAAATGTACTTAAAGAGTAAAAAGTAAAAGTATTTTGCGTATATTTTGAGATCTAATAAAGCTTCAAATGCAGTGATTTTGATACAAATTTGAGCTGAATTTTGTACAACAGAAACAAATGAATCAATAGTTTTTTTCTGGTTAAAAATAAACCCCCTTTTCGGCAGGTCTCAATAAAAAAATACTTTTACTTTTAAGTTCTGTTCAAAAATTTAGAAAGTACAGATACATGCTCTCAAATGAAATGAAGTGAAAGTAGAAAATATCCACTATAAAATGTACTTAAGTAGTAGTACCTAAAATGTATTCTTAAGTACAGTAATGTGTTTTAATCGTGATATGAGTAGAGCTTAGAAAAATGCTCTAAAATGCTGTTGGAATGACAAAGACACACCTTGAATTCTCCCAAGAGACTGTCCGTTCTGAGGGAGTAGGAGTTGTAAACCTGTCAAACACATAGAAGTGTAGCTTATGTAGTCATGGTTATCATTATAATGACTATGTTTGGTTTTAATGTGGATACTTTGCAGAGACATCACGCTGGGGGTGTTCTACATGTATTTCTATGGTGGCATGTTTCTCTAGTTACCATGGTGGCACAATGCACACATTAGCAAACACTGTCAAAAAAGACATATAAAAAAGAAAATATACAAAATGGATTCAAACAACACTTTCGGGAGTCTGTGATCAATACAAGCGTTCATGGTCCTGTTCAGGAGTTTAATTTTCAACAAAAAATGTGAGAGTGATTAAATGAAAAACTAATTGGCTAATGCCAGATAGCTTGTGACTGTAACTTCACAAATCATCTCACCCGTTGTAGTTCCAACTAAACCAGCTCTTTATGGTCAGATTGCGTTAAAATAAAGATCAGATTAAAGTCTAAGAAGCCTCAGACAGAGCAGTGCCTACAGGTAGCATCACACCCCCCAGGTAATGTTCATGACATCAGCTGCAAAGTATCAATAGTGTATTTTTGACCAAACCCTGAGAATGACGCTCTCATCAAACAGCTCTGAGGGAAGCATGTTCACGTTGTAGAAAAACATCTGTAAAAAAGTGACACGTCATTTTATTACTTTTACTTAATTATTCACTTGCGTAAAGCTTTTATTTATAATTAGACTGGCTGACCCCGCCCTTTTGTATCCTCACATATCACCACTAGATGCTATCTATGTTACTGCAGTCTGATAGTGCCAGCTTTGACCTTTGAGAGCACAGATGAGCCTGAACAAAGGTCAGGGAAGGGGGATCTATTAGTGAAAAAGAACGGTCGCTTGAAAGTGCATATGACACGTTAAACTACACTTTTCATTAAAATGCAGTTAACAAGACTGTATTAAAGATTTCACTATTAATCTTGCCTTATTTTCTCTATTTTAACTATTTTTCTGAAGGTTATAATTTTACTTCCTAGCTGAACATGGATGTGATATATGTATTTAGGAATAAACAATGAGGAGCAGTTCAAGTTGTATAATCTGCTTATACCACAGTCCTGTCATGATAATTACTATATTTACTATACTAACTTATCATTCGATATGACAGATGGAACAAAAATCATATCTTTTCTTTGCAATGATGCAGAGATTTTTGTTCTTTTTCTGTTCTGTGATGAGATTTGAGCTGTAGAAGTTTGAATTATGAACATCTATGACTCATTATAGACACAGACTAACTACTCAAGTGTTGCATTCTGTTATTTATTTATTTATTACAGCTGATATTTTTAACAACATTGCATTTTTTTGTGTGTGAATAATTCTGCTTCATGGTTTGGTTTCAATAATATTGTTTACCAGAAATATATCAATGATTAACTGTTGCTGGAACTACCTGTGCGGTTATACAAAAATAATTTAGCCGTTAGCAGTGAGCCGTTAAGAGTTCTCACTGACCATGGTATAAGTAAAGGTAAATTCCGTTCTGTTACCTAGCAACAATACAGTAAACAAGGGCCGAAGCTTTTCTAATTTGCATAATAGTTAATATGTGATAAATAAACATGACTACACCTTTGTTTTGTGTTTAAACTGCCAGAAAATTGTGTTCCTTGTGCGTAAATTTCCCCTGCATTTTGGATGGAATTTTCTGTGATGACATAGGTAGAGGGATTCTGTTTTCGGACTCACTGCTACTTCCTGTATTTCTTCCACAAACTGCCACTTATTGTCGCTCATGCAAAACTATGATAAATATTTACCACAGGCAATATCCCACCAAACCAAGTCATAATTAGGAAAACATGAAAACCTGTAAAATGCACTTTAATGATTCATACCTCATCAAAGAAAGGGTTATTTCCTCTTCTGATTCTGGTCCTGTGGGTCTGTCCGCACACACTGGATTTCACCACCGGCTTTATGTTGTTACCAGGAAGCTGTCGCGCCTCAATTATCCGAACGCGAATCTGGTTATAACAGCACACAGTAACAGTAACAAAAACGTGGATGGTACCAGACAGGTTTAAATAAAGGTGAAAGCTAAATTAAAGGTGCACTGCGCAACTTTTCTGATGGAAGGTCCGCTACCTATTTGTCTCCATGGAGATGTTATTATTTTGCCTGGAATGTCCATAGTACGACATTAAACATTTACATAGAGCTTTCATTCATTACAAGTGTTTCTATTGCTCAAAAATGCAGTAAATTTTTCTGCAAATGCGAGCGACTCCGCAATAACATTTCCATGGAGGTAGCAGAGCCTCCACCAGAGAAGTTACACAGTGCACCTTTAATCTGCATTCTTTTTTTGTTTTCCAATATTCTTTGATGTTGTTGTTGCTGTTGTTGATGTACCGATAGTACTATACTGTAAACAAATTAATGTCTATAAATTCTTTTTTTAAAAATACCTGGAAGTCCTGGGGCTTATTGGCCAAAGCCCTATGTCTCTTTCTGTTGAGGCGCACTGGTTTGTGGCCAGGTTTCGCAGGCTGGTGCGATGAGGAGGTAACACCTGGAGTCGTACCCCCAACCCCTCCATCTGCACCTGTGTCCCCTTCATCTCCATCCTCTGTGTGGTCTACTGAACCTACTGATGGCAATACAAACAAAATAAAAAATAATAATAATAATTAAAAAAAAAAAGTTAATAAATACAAAATAAATAAAAAAAATAATAAAAAAAAAAAAAATAAAAAAGATGAAATGAAGAACTTTTAGAACTAATAAATAAATCAGATTGGGTTGAAATTGAACTTGTAAATGGTCACATTTTTATGGTCTACCAAACCATGACGATACAAACCAAAAAAAAAAATAAATAAAATTAAATTAAACGAAAAAATAATATGTAAAAAATAAAAATTAAACAATATGAAATCAAAATAAATCAGAATTAGTTTATATAGCCCTTTTCCACCTTTTTTTATTTTACATCAAGGAACCACTCCCCCATTCACACACACATTCACACACCAGTACAGACATAGACTTCGGGTAAGGCAGGGGGCAAGGTGAGTTAAGTGTCTTTCCCAAGGAGCTGGATTCAAACCACCAACCTACGGATCAGTGGACAAACACTCTACCAACTGAGCTGCTGTCACCCCCCACTTTTTTTATTAACAAATAATCCCACTTACCTCCATCAGTTACAGACATGGCTCCATCTGCATTCTCGTTCATATTCGGAGCGTCGTGGGAGAGTGGTTCATATGCAACTAGCAAATTTATGGTTGTCTACAAAATGGATTAAAAAAATAAAAATGACTGTTATTGTGTTATACTGTAATAATCACATTTGCAGTTTAGGTTTTCAATACACTACAATATTTACCCCAATAGCCTGTTGTTTTTCATTGATCAGTGGTACATTCCTGTATGGGAGGGCCTTCACCTGACCGCTGGCCAGTTCTCTCAGATAAATCTTTGCAGAACCAATAAACCTAAAAAAAAAAAAAAAAAAAATAGAGAAAGAGTTTGTACAGAGACATTAAAGAGCCTATGACATATTTCCCTAAAACAAATATTTATCTAAAGGGCCCATATTACTCTATTTTCTGATCTACGTTATAATGTTTCCTTACCAAAAAGATACCTGGAGTTTAGTTTTGTCTCATTCACATATGTTTGGTACAAATCCTGCATATTTAGATTGAGTTCTTCTCTCAAACAGAAAACACTCTGCTCCACCTTGTGATGTCATGTGGTGATAGAGGAAGTGAGCCAGTGTGTTTTTAAACTCTATACACCTTCACTAGAATCATTTGGATGATTTCAGCCCTGGAGGTGCCAATCTCTACTGAACTAAATGTACAAGGTAACTGTTAATTTGAAAACTACAGCTTCATGACATCTCAAGGTGGAACAGAGCATTTTTGAGCTTTGGAGATGAAGACAGACTTATAAAACTGAATAAAACAAAACACAACTCCATGTATGTTTTTGATGCGGTAACAACATTATAACATGGCTAAAAGCTCACCAGAGAATTTATATAGGACCTTATTTGACTAAAAATATAGAACAACCACAGTTATTTTGTTAAATTAATGTTTGAACTGCCATAGATTTTGTGTGTTGATGACAAAGATAGAGGGATTCCCTTTTAGAATTCAGAGCTACTTCCTTTAATAACTTTTTTTTGTTAATGTTTCTTCTAAAAATACCTCTTGATGGTATAAAACTATGAATCATAACCATAATCACCATCATATGCACTTTAAGTAATCACAATCTCTCATCACTCATGTGTTTGGTGTAGGTAGAGATGGCTGCATCAGTTTTTCACTTCCCAATTTCACTTCGTTCTTTGTTAATAAATGCTGTGGGCACTATATTATTTCTATGTATGTTGCCAAACAATGGAAACCACCAGTCTTGTCAGCTGGTGTTAGTGGTAAAGGAAGGGGAAAAAAAGAAGAAAAGAATGAATGTTATATAGTAATAATAAATCACCAATGACAGTGTGTAATTTAAATGGCCCATATTACACGACGTTCTGATCTGTTATAATGTTGTTTCCTCATCAAAAATATACCTGGATTTGTGTTTTGTTTCATTCTCATAGGTTTAACACACAAACCCTCTATATTTAGGCTGTTCTCTCAGACAGAAAACACTCTATTCCACCTTGTGATGTCATGAGGTAATACACGAAGTGCTCCGTTGTGTTTTTAAACTCCATACACCTTCACTAGAATCATTTGGATCATTTCAGCCCTGGAATTGCCAATCTCTACTAAACAAAAGTTAAAAGGTAGCTGTTAACTAAAACTACCATTACATGACCTCACAAGGTGGAACAGAGCATTTTGAGCTTTGGAGATGTAGACAGACTAATAAACTAGGATTATTTAAACATGTGTGAATGAAACAAAACACAACTCCATGTTTTTGATGCGATAACAACATTTCAACATGACTAAAAGCTCACAAGAATCCCTTTTGTGTAATATAGGCCCTTTAAACATGCAATAAAAGAGTAAATAATTAAAAGTAAAAGACTGGGATGAACTAAAGAGATACCCTACGATACTTGGTTGAACTAGCTGTAACTATACACAGATGGTAACGATTTTGCCAAAGCTATGCACTGGGCGTTCTGTGCCAGTATAAACAGAATGACGAGACCACAAAGCATTCATCTGAGTTACTTCTGGTCTACAGTCACTTTAAGTACACTGCACCATCATACTGAGAGACTCAAAACAGGAGTCTATTTTAAGCCCTGGAATGTAAATAAATGGCAAAAAGCAGCATAAATCTTCTCACTTAGAGTAAATGAACAAGGAAAACGTAAGAAAACTGAGTTACTGAACTGAGCAAATAGTATTACTGTAAAATGCTAAGTTTAAAGGGCCCATATTCCGCTATTTTCTGATCTATGTTATAATGGTGTTTCCTCATCACAAACATACCCGGAGTTGTGTTTTGTTTTAACACACCCTGCATATTTAGGCTGTGTTCTTTCCTCTCAAACAGAAAACACTTCAGTTTCAACATTGAAATCCAGTTGATTCAAACCTAAAAGAATGACATGAATCCTCACTACCTAAACCCCAGTACCTGCAGCCAGTCATGAATCAGTGCTAGTGCAGCCTCTGTAGCTCAGTGAGTGAATTCTGGAGCTTCTGAGCTTTCACATGAGGAATTTCCTGTCCATATACGGAGAAAAACTTGTATTTGTTCTCTAGGGTCTGTTCAGTTGTGATTATGGAACCTTTTTTAAAACAGTCACATTCTACATACAGTTCCTTTTTTCTGATCTATGTTACAATGTTGTTATGTTATTTCCTCATCTCAAACATAGCTGGAGTTGTGTTTTGTTTCATTCACACATGTTTGAGTAATCCTGGTTTATTAGTCTGTGTACATCGCCAATGTTCAAAACACTTCATCCTCATGATGTCATAAAGCAGTAGTTACCATGTTAATAGCTACCTTTTACTTTTGGTTCAGTAGAGATGGTCAATTCCAGAGCTGAAATTAAAAACACAGTGGAGCACTTCCTGTATTACCACATGACATCACAAGGTGGAATAGAGTGTTTTCTGTCTGAGAGAAGAACTCAGCCTAAAAATGAGCTCTGTGCTCTGTGGGGGTATGTTTTTGATGAAGAAACAACATTATAAATCAGAAAATAGCGTAATATGGGCCCTTTAAACACGACATGTGAACGCCTTAATGCCCACTGTGTAGATGAAAAGACTTGTTTCTTATAAAGTGCTGATTGATAGTGATGACAAGCCTGCGCAAGCTTTGTAGCTGAGTCCTCACTTACAGGCAACAACGCGAAACAGAACAGATCATGCATAACTGAAACACCCTCCACCATCCACCACACGTTCCCTAGAGCCTTCCTTAAAGTAATTATAACTGTATATGAAAAGAGGAAATGCTGTGAATATAATAAGCAATAGCACCAAAGATAAGAAATTCAATGTAGGTGAAGCAGCTTACAACACTATATGGGACATTCTTTCCTAGTGTAAACAGTGTAAGATTAGTGTAGCGTGTTAGCGCAAGTCTGAACAGTGAGCAATGTAGAAAGTAGCAGTGTCTCAAGCTTGGATAAAAGATGTATTAACACACAAACTCTGCATGTTCAGGCTTCTCTCAAACAGAAAACACTCTGTTCCACCTTGTGATGTCATGTGGTCATACAGGAAGTGCTCCACTGTGTTTTTAAACTCCATACACCTTCACCAGAATCATTTGATGATTTCAGACCTGGAATTTCCAATCTCTACTGAACTAAAGATAAAAGGTGGAACAGAGCATTTGAGGTTTGGAGATGTAGACAGACAAATAATAAAGGTTTCCTGAAACATGTGTGAATGAATCAAAACACAACTCCAGGTCTGTTTTTGATGAGGTAACAGCATTATAACACGGCTTAAAGCTCACAAGAGTCAATTTTGTGTAATATAGGACCTTTACCCATGATTATATAGCTGCTGCTACTATTGCTAGTTCTACTTTTGAAAACAACTTTAAAAATGTACCAAAACCTTACTACATAATTTTCTGCAAATTCATTTCTGGGTGAACTTAACCAGTTTTCACCACAAACTAATAATACTGCAGGTAAACACAATGTCCTTACTGTAAAATATCATTTAGGTCATGGTGGTTTCACTTAGCTTAGCAGTTACCACATCCCTACTGCAGCTTGTATTTATACTATATAGATTTTTAGTACTTACTTGTCCTTTCCAATTGTTTCAAAGTCCTTCACAATGACATCAAAAAATGAAGACGCATCCAGCGGACAATTTTTCAGGTCAAACTCCAGCACCTGTTCACAAAAAAATAGGAAGTATTTTAATTAAAGGGCTCACTATTATGCCATTTTCCCATCTACAGTTTCCTCATCAAAAACGTACCCAGAGCTGTGTTTTCTCCCATTCACACATGTTTAACACATAAATCCTGCATAGTTAGGCTGTTCTTAAACCCCATACACCTTCACTAGAATCATTTGGATAATTTCAGTTCATTCAATTGCCAATCTCTACTAAACAAAAGGAGCTGTTAACATGAAAACTACCACTTCATGACATCACAAGGTGTAACGAAGCATTTTGAGCTTTGGAGATATAGACATAGACTAATAATAAAGGGTTACTCAAATATTTGTGAATTAAACAAAACTAACAATAAGACCAGGTATGATTTTAATGAGGTAATAACATTCTAACATGGCTAAAAGTCAATTCTGCATAATATAGGACCTTCAATAAAATAAAAACACTATAAAAACACTATACTATATTTGCACTTTATACCTCATTCCAGACAGGATTCAGCTCGTTGTCAATAGCTTTGGTTTTCTTCTTTTCACCTGGAACCACAGAGACAAATGTTGCAGCAAAGTATAGCCTAAAGGTAACTTTTAGTTTCTTAAAATGAATGGTGTTTATCTTAGACTAAACTTAAGGCAGCTGTTACAATAGCGCTGGCTACAAACACTGTAAAGCTGATTCCTGACCTTTTAAGGACATGCTGCCAAATGAATGACTAAAAAAATATGCTCTCATTAAAGTTTAGAACGACTGTTATAAGTTAGGTCACAGGAAATGAAATAGAAGAATTAGAAATGTTGAAAAAGAAAGAATAAAAGACAGGAAGAATTACAGATGAATTGAAAGAAACAGAAAGAGATTTCTTACCCCTGAATAAAATTCCAACAATCGGATCAGGAATTCCAAGTTTCCTTTTGGGTATTCCACTAGCAGACTCCACAGTGACCCGTAGCATTTTGAAAAAGTTTGGTTTTCTTTTTCACTGATGAAGCATATTCCACGGAGAGAATGCAGCCAGTCAGACAGCCACACATACATACAGCTAGGGGGAACTGTAGAAGAGGAGGAGGAGGAGGAGAGCAGATGTGAGGAGGAACAACAGCACAGCCCAGTGAGTGAGTGGTATAGTAGGTGTTGTTGATGGGACTGGGAGCTTGGCATTGTCTGCAAAAAAATAAATAAATAAATAAAATAAAAAACATAAATAAACTCCACCATTTACACATTTCTAAAATTAAAATTAAAATTAAAAATCATTATTTAGAAAGTCTAGAAATAATTTACTAACAATTCCTTTCTCCCGTTATCCTCACTAATGCAACTTATAAAACAGCGACATCTGGTGGTGAAAATTAATATTGTCTTTGCATTTTACCCGTCTATTTAAATTATTATTGCGCGTATTTAATAAAATTATAATTACACTATTCTCTTTTGAAATACTTTTTTGGAAACCTTACCTTAATCATTTCACGTTTAATAATTTAAAACTATAACTCCAAGCACTGACTGTGTAATAAAGCAGACTGAGCCACAATCAGTTAACTTGGACCTCCATTTCACTGGTAAACCAATTGTAATATGATCTTTATATCACGTTACCACATTTAGATTTATTGAAACGACACGAAATTTGCTTTTAAACATTTTAGGTAACTAATCAGCAAAACAAAACTCAAGCATGCTAAATTTGCTAAATGGTATGCTAAATGAGCTAATTATGCTAACTTTTCTCCATAGAAATAACACGGCTTTCCTCGTTAGCCACAGCTAGCTTAAAAAAAGGTACTGATCTAACAATTTATTATTTTTTTTTTATTATTATTTTTTATTACTATACAGTAGCCTATCATGTAAGAAAGACTGTTGCTTTTATAGTAGCATTAATTTACTTTATTTGACCATTTTGCGAGTGATCAATGAATTAACGTAACCTAATATATTTTTAGGTTTCTTGAAATGTTTTTTCTTGAAACTAATCAACTTTATTTTTTCACATGCAGCCAGCAACTTACTTAACTGTGAAGATGCTGCGATCGTGTACAAATCACAAAAAATTCTGCAAAGCAAAGGCAGTTCCCCGGGCTCGTATTATAATAGGTAATCTGAAGAGAGAAAATGCGTTTTTGTTGAAGACTTTAAATGAGTCGGCTCGACATTACAATGACCACAACAGGATCATAGAGGTGAGTTCAAAAGGAAAACATGGTGCAGCTGCTTTGACTGGAGTTTAATCAATTTTAGAATATTATATGTATTTTATATAGGTTTCAGATGACTTCCTATAGGCAACATTTTGAAGATTTTTCACCATTCAAGAGATTTTGTTTTGTTCGTTTTGTCAGTCGCCATGGCAACTGTATAAAAAATATTGTCACTGTCAAATATATCACTCAAGTTATCTACAACTGGAGTAACATTAAGCATGGTGTCTGAAAACTACAAAGAGAAGTACAATTTTACCAAAGTTCTCAAGTAAATGAGTGGTACCCCCCTCCACATAGGAGATTATAAAATTCCAAAGATCCAAACTAGAATAATTGAATTATAATAATAAAATGTAATACTGTTAAGCATAAAAACAATATTTTTTAGTCACTGAAGGAAAAAGGTTCTGACACATTTGAATGGATGCAATTACCAAATTGCAAAGCAAATCGCAAAGGCTACAATTTTTTAAATTATAATTTCTTTCACAAACAGAATCTCATGTTTTATTCTGCATAAAAACTGCCACCCTTGTAATTTAGATATGTACAAACATATTCTGAAATGTGATTCTTGTATTAACATTAGTTCATCAGTTCACTTTTCATTCTTTTTGTCAATGAGCATTACTCTGGACAAATTTAAAATGTTAACTTTGAACAGAATTGTATTCTTTAAAACACATATCACAAATAATTGCAAATCTAATCGCAATGCAATGTTTGTCTGCTACTATGATGGGAAAAATTGCAATTACATATTTTCCCTTAATCGCGCAGTCCTATGTCCAATCATACCATAGAACATCTCCCACTTTTACTACAGTCTAAGCCTAGAATTGCCTAGAATATGTAATTAGCAGTGCCATTACCATCCCAGAGTATCTATTGCATATTTATTATTATTATCTCTGTGCAGAAATTTCTTGCCCTAATAGCCTACCGCCCATCATCCCAAGAGTTTGAAGAAGAGGGTTCAAACTGTGGCGGAGAGGAGCAGAGGGGCCATGAAGAACACCAGAGCAATGGGGTGAACGTGAGAAGACTGATCTGTTATGCTGATGAGATAGAGGAGATAAAGGACCAGCTTGTAAACATCTCAGCCAGGTGTCAGTATCTGGAGAACAACACTGTACAGGAACAGGTAAAGTAGTAGTAGTAGTAGTCATAGTAATATATATACAGTATAATTTGTATTTTATTTTGTTTTTTCACATGCAATTTTTTACTTATAGCTTAGTTTTTACTCACTGTGCTTTAGTAGTAGTAGTAGTAGTAGTAGTAGTAGTAGTAGTAGTAGTAGTAGTAGTAGCAAAGGTAGTGGTGATGGTAGTAGTAGTTGTAGAGGTAGTGGTGATGGGAGTAGTATTTGTTTTGGAAAAGAAATATACAGATGTCAAACTTTTTTTTTTATTTTTTATTTTTTTCACATGCAATATTTACTTTTTCCTTATAGTTTAGTATTTTACTGACTGCATTTTAGTGTTTTATCATTCCCTTACTGAACATGTTGTGAGGTGGAAGGGGAGGAAATTTTATAACAGGCACAGGAACAGGTGAGCAGTAGTAGTAGTAGTAGTAGTAGTAGTAGTAGTAGTAGTAGTAGTTTTGTTTTGGGGAAAAAAAACAAATGTTCAAGTTTTTGCAATATTTACTTAATATCTACTTTCTGTACTTATTTACTATTTTACTTATTGTGTTTTATAATGTTTTATCAGTGCCTTACTGTTCATGTTATAAGCAATCAGACCATAAGGACTTGTAGCTCTGTACTGTAGCTTTATTGACACCCTCTCAATACTAATATATTTTAGATGTGTCTTGTCCACAGTATAATAGCAAGTAAATTTGCTGTTTACAAGACACCACCACCACTCTATTGTGTTTTACCTCTTCACCACTATAGGGCAGGAGTCAGCGGCTATAGAGATGGATTTCAAATTCGGAATAAGCAACCAACATTTTAATTACATGATAATAACCACAGTTCAATTCTGTTATGAGCTATGGTGACAGTATATTTATATGAAAGCCACATGTGTTGTATTTTGTACAGGAAAGTGCCACTGATGTACAAGGTGAAAATGCCATGATAAAGGAGCTTCAAATGAGCCTCAATGATGTACGTATTTTATTATATTTTAATGAATTTATTTATTTCATTTCATTTAATACATGTTTTCTTGTAAAATGTCCACGTAAACCCCCACTTTCTTTCCCTAACCCTTCCAGGCCATTGAGAAGAATAAGCGGTGGATAGAGTATGACCAGCAGAGGGAGCACTATGTGAAGTCCATAATAACCAGAATGTCGTGGCTGGAGAAACATCTGCAGGAAGTCTCTGAGGCCGGGGTCACTGAGCGTAAAGAGTTTCTATCAGATGGTGAGATTCTGTTAGAGGTGCACTGTGTAACTTTTCTGGTGGGGGGGTTCATGATGTGCTTGTCTCCATGGAGATGTTATTGCTCAGCCTAAAATGTTTTACAGTAAAGCATTAAACGTATCTGTCTTGCATTTATTCAGTTACAGGTGTTCAAAAATACATTGAAATTGTGTATCTTTACAGTGAGCGTTGCCTAAGTAACTTGCTGCTTGTCTCTAAATATGTAAATAAATAAATAAATAATGCAGTCCTGTGGAACATTCCAGGCAGATCGATAACTCCATGGAGACGATCACCAGAAAAGTTACATGTTAGAGCAGTGGTTCTAAACCTGGGGATCGGGACCTCCTGGGAGTCACAAAATTATTACAGGGGGTCCCCAGATGATATGGAAAAATGTCACTGACTCTTGTGAGCTTTAAGCCATGTTATAATGTTGATACCTCCTCAAAAACATTCCTGGAGTTGTGTTTGTTTCATTCATACACTGAGTAACCCTCTGTCTACATCTTCCAAAGCTCAAAATGCTCTGTTCCACCTTGTGATGTCATGAAGTTATAGTTTTCATTCAACAGCTACCTTTTACCTTTTTTCAGTAGAAATTTTCCAAATTATTCTAGTGAAGGGGTATGGAGTTTAAAAACACCTCCACAGTTTGTCTACACATCATGTATCTAAGCTTGGCCTAAACCTAAATTAAACCATGACTAGATGATTAGACCAATATTAAACCAGGACCAAACCAGGACAAGGGTGAAAATGAGTTGAATTAATCCTCCTCTTCCGATTCTTCCTTTACAGAAAAGAAAAAACTCAAACAGATAAAGGAGTACTATGAAGGCCTTATGCACAAAGCCAGTCAGGAGTTAGACGTACTCAGAGAACATGTGTGTCTCATCGAGAGCGCCCTGACCGAGGCCCAGAGAGAGTAAGTACTGTTTAAGGTCATTCCATCTTGGGCTGTGAAATCAATAGAATCTTAATCATGTCCACAAGCACTAAATTAATTGAAATAATAATGAACTAAACATGACAAAAATCAAGGGCCTATATTACGTTATTTTCTGATTTACAGTATATTATAATGTTGTGTCCTCATCACAAACATATCTGGAGTTGTGTTTTGTTTAATTCACACGTGTTTAACATGCAAACCCTGCATACTTAGGCTTAGAGTTCTTCTCTCAAACTGAAAACACTCTGTTTCATCTTGTGATGTCATGTGATAATACAGGAAGTGCTCCACTGTGTTTTTAAACTCAATACGTCTTTACGAGAATCATTTGGATCATTTGAGCCCTGGAATTTTGAATCTCTCTTATAACCAAACAGTAAAAGGTAGCTGTTATGTTGAAAAGTACAGCTTTATGACTTCACAAGTTGGAACAAAGCATTTTGAGCTTTGGCGATGTAGACAGCCTAATAATAAGGGATTACTCAAGCGTGTGAATGAAGCAAATGATGATGAGGTAACAACATTATAATGAGGCTTAAAGCTCACTAAAGTCAATTTTGTGTAATACTGGATTTTTTGATAATACTGGATTTTTGGATATTCTGACGCGCAGGTGCAGAGAAAAGCAGTGTGAACTGGATGAACTCAAGCAGCAGCAGTTGCAGAGAGACAGGGACACACAGAAGCTTGCAGCCATCAGGAGGGGGGACGAGGAGGAGTATCTGCCCATAGAGGCTGAAGATCTCCAGGTGAGGCTGAACAAGGAGAGGCGCAAGTCAGCTACCCTAGAGCTGCAGGTATGCATGATATGAGACCGGATATGTACTGTTTGAATGTGTAAAAGTGATAGTTAGACTGAATTATCTTTCAGTCAGGACATCTGCAGAAGTACTTCCTCAATCACTATCACAAGGCTCAGAAGCAGATAGCCAAGTTTAAACGCATGGTAAAAATGTTTTTACTTTTATTTTACTTAAGGCACTGTTGTAGCTGGAGACTAATATAAATGTTGTGTACAGCTAATTTGCTTCCATCCTTAAGCATGCACAATAGACCAATCCAACAGCTAGATACTCCAAATACTTTACAAAGATGTGAGTCTGGTCACCGATGAATCTCCCTGAGTTCAGAGGGGCATTATTGACAGGTGGATTAGCCAATCAGGGACACGCATGGTCCAACTGTATCAAAACAAATATGATATGGCTGCTTATGGGGGTGGGGGGGGTGGGGGGGGAGAAATTTGATTTAGTTTGTAAATGATGGTGACCAGGGCCATTCTGGATTTGCCAAGCAACCGGAGCAGCACTGAAGCAGGAAAAAATCAATATTATAAAGCTACTTAGACAGAGATTATGTTCTTTTAGTACATGAAATTATTTCATCATAGTAAATAAATGTAAATAAATGAATAAATAGTCGCCCCATATTTAAGTAAAAATTCCCAAAACACTGCTGGTAACAGAACAGTAATAAAATAGAATAGAAAGTACTTATACAATAGGTAATCCATGGCTACAGCAAATTCATTGTTTGAACCCTGAACTATCCCCTTACTTCATATAGCCCATGTAACATTTTGGTTTTCAGATCGAGATTTTGCTTCAAGATCTTCACGATGAGAGAGAGAACTGTTCGTATCTGAAGCAGCAGCTGGAACATGTCCAAACTCAACCCGAGGAGAAAGAGGCCACTGAAAAGGTTTGAGTGAAGTGAACACTTCATATGATTGTGTTTTTTAATTATTATTTAGTCTCTATTTTTACACCAGTCAGGTGTCAGTTTGTGCAGAATGTCCACAAAGATGTCATGTGACCTTTATGGGGCGATATTACGCACAATATATATTGATTGATTTTTGGGTTTTACCTCTTTTTTATATATTTTTGATAATGGGTTTGTTTACATGCAATTGACATTTTTTTTACTATAGAGAAAGTTGAGATGAGACGATTTCAACATAACAGTTTGGGTCCACGCACTGTATTTGTTTATTCTTCTGTTGTTTTTTTGTAGGCCCCAAACTCAGCTCTGCCCTCAGACCTCCCCCCTCTCCCTCCAAAGACCCGTCCCCCCCTCTCCCCCCATAAGAGTGTGCTGGACGAGAGCCTCATGGAGTGTCCCATGTGCCACAGCACCTATCCTGCCAGTCAGTACAGCGAGCTCATCGAACACCTGGACTACTGCCAGATGTGAGCTAAGACCAAGGACATCATCTCCCATATGAAAAAACACAGATTTGAATGAAAAAAATAAACCATAACCCTAACCTTTTTTGTTGAAGCTCCTTAAATGTGTTGGTTAAATCCATTTTCTTGAGATTTCAGATGATCTAAAAACTATTTGGCTGAGTTTGCGAATGTGTGAATTGTGTCACCATGGTAACTGATGATGTTTCCGCCAGTAGAGATCCATGTGGAACAATCCCCAGCATGATGTCACTGCAAAGTATCAATAGTGATTTTTCTGACAGGTACTGTGATTGTGACAGGTACTGTGTTTTTTTGTGTTTAGTGTTTAGTTTCAAAGTGGAACACAGCGTCCACCTTCTTGCTACTGTGTATATGGTGTTTTAATAGCATTATCTACTGTTCCAAATAAGTAAATTTGCATCTTTCTGGTCTAAAATGCCTAAGTCTAAGTTTGTGCTGCCTTCAGTGGCCTCTGCAGTGTCAAGTAGTTGGTGACATCACTCATGACTGACCCCGCCCCTCACTCCTCCCCCCTCACTCTCCCCTTTAGTCGTCCAGGTATGACAGCTCTATTCAAAATGTGGTTGTGAGCGGAGTTTAGGTCTTTAGTCCACTTTAATGTTTAAAAAGTAGGATTCACTTTAGATTTCACATTGGGACTGAAATATGAAGTGCTTAACTAATACAATAACCCCATGCATTTTAGAACATGTTTAAAGGACTAAAAACAAATGCAGATTTTATTGTTTACAGTGGGCATTTTATTATGCGAATAGTGATTTGATAATTGCAGCAACTTCAATTGTGATTCTGATTCCATTTTGATATATCATGCTGCCCTAATACAAATATAGTTCACAGGTTGTGTAAGTTAAGCCTTTTCCTGTACTATTTAAAGACAGATTAGTATGCTGGCCAATACAATACAGAGAGAGAGGAAAGAGAGACGGGGGGAACAGAAAATAGAACTGACCTGTGCTCTGGGCTTAAAGCATGCTAGGCTCTTTCAGGATCTTTTCATATAATGTCTCAGGGAAAGTTATTATAGGAGATTAGCCTGTCTGAGACCAAGACTCACAGTACCCCCGCAAAGATGTCATGTGGCCTTTAGGGGGCGATATTACACACAAAATATATTGATTGATTTTAGTCTTTTACCTCTATTCATAATGGATATGTTTACATGCATTTGATCAGTTTTTACTATAGATACTAGTGTGTATCTAGGTGAGCTGATTTGTATACGCTCGTATTGATCACAGGCTCCTGAAAATGTGTTGTTTCAATCCATTTTGTATTTTTTCTTGAGTTTTCAGGCTGTCTTAAAACTTTTTTGTCAGTGTTTGCTCATGTGTATTGTGTCACCACGGTACCTGCTGTGCATTCCACCAATAGAGATACATGTAGATGCAGACAATACAGTAGAGAGAGTTGAGTTTTCTTTATTCAATTTCATATTTCTGCTGTCATTGGAGCACTGGTTTTTGCACCTCTCAAGTTTAAGCTTTTTAGATAGATAAATGGATAGATGGATGGATGGATAGATACGAAATTCAAGTCCCAAAAGAAATTCAGAAACAGTAGTGTCAATTGGTCACTGAACACCAACTCTCATTGAAGTCATTGGATTCATTACTGTAATTTAAGACAATAACCTGAGGGAAAACACTATTAGTTAAAGTCTTAGCTAACAAAGCAAACAAAGTAATCTGATTTGCAGCAATAGGTGTGTATCTAATTAGATCACTACAGATAACTCGTGATTACAGTCGATTAACTGCCCTGGCACAGAGGGATTACCCAGCTGGGGTAAGTGGTGTGTATGTGTGTGTGTTTTTGTGTGTGTGGTGAGAAGCTGTAGACTTGTGGGCTTGGTGGTAGTTGGATAATGATAACGGAATTGTTGCTACTGTGAAAGATCTAATATGCTTACATTTACTTTGTATTTGAGCATTTTTTCTAATCGTTGAGTTTTTTGCAAATAGATTAATTGATTTGTTGGCAGTGTTGATGATGATAGCCATAAGTATATGCTTTTTAAAATTATACTTTTGCAAAATCTGTGTTTATAAATACGAGGCAGCAATTTATCTTAAGAAACTTGGTTCTAATATTGTTGTATTTATATTTTCATAATAAATTATATTCGTTTTTATCTTTCTTAAATCAGTTTGTTCTCTTTTAGAGCGCTTTAGTCATGATTAGTGGTCCTTCCTTATGACTAGGCTTGTTTGATAATTACTATAGCAATATTTTTGGGGGTTTGATTGATTGATTGATTTATTTATTTATTTATTTATTTATTTCGAGCAAGTAAAAAAAAATATATATATATATATACATACTTATATATACATATATACATACACACACCTATATACATAAACACATATATATATACATACATATAATATAATTTAATATATAGTCCGCTCGAAAAGGAGTGGGAAGAAGAAAATTGCATAAATATTGTCTGTACTTCTCACTGCTCTGCATAATTAAACAACATTAATAAATTAGACATTCACAACCCTGTTTTTATTACTAACACATAATGGAGGACTGTTATCTCTTTTGTGAATACCATCTTTGCACTTAAGTGTTAAAATAAAGATAGTGGGGAATTGTTGGTCATTTTTAGCACTGAGATGTTCATTTTGAGTTGTATTTACCGCACCTCTTGTTCATTTACTATACTGTTCAATTAGAAAAAGGCATGCCCAAACTATGGCCTGTGGGCCAAATGCGGCCCTCAGACAATTTTTTCTTGGCCCTCAGGCTTCCAGGTAAATTGACCCAAATTACCTTGAGCAGTTTTGACTGCAAGTTTTATTTTTTTAAATCTATCTTGATAAGACAATATTTAATATTTATTGTGTAGTTTTGAGGATCTTAGCATGAATAAAGGACTGATAGCTCATTCTAACGTGTTAAACATGCATATATTTCAATTATTCACTGTACTGAGCACCAGTCTATGGCCCTCGATCGGCCCTCTGCTTCCTCTGTGTTTAGATATGTGCCCCTTGATGAAAAAAGTTTGGACACCCCTGGTTTACTGGGATTATCCTGCTTTATCATTACAGTACACACAGAGTTCTCCAGTTGTCTTTGTGTGATTTGCGAGATTCTAATAGACGCCTATTAGAATCTCTCATCATATAAAGACAAGTGGCATCATGTCTTCTTAACACCTGGTGTCTCCATATTTTAATAATAACAGTAATGCTTTACACTTAGAATGGTCTGTACAGGCTTGTCAAAGCCTCTCAAAGTGCTACACTACAGTCATTATTCATTCACTCCACATTCAGTGGTGGTAAGATACTATTGCAGCCACAGCTGCCCTGGGGCAGACTTATGGAAGTGAGGCTGCCTGTCTGCGCCATTGGCCCCTTCAACCACCACCAATCATTCACGCACGTTGCACACACCACATCCATACAAGACAATGTGAGTGAAGTGTCTTGCCTAAGGACACAATGACAGAATTTGGTCCGAGCGAGAATCGATTATCCCACTGTCTCATTATAATTACACTGTTGCTTAAAACCTTCCCATTGTGTCTATACATTTCTCACTGTCATGGAAAGCCTCTCAAAGCCCACCTACCTAAGTCATCTAAACGCATCTTTTATCATGTCTGACCTTCACGTGAACCTCTTGAACTGGTAATATTCTTATGCTATTATCCTTATCCTTAGAAATCATATCACAAATACTATAACAAAAGTATAGCTGCAATTCAACAATATATTAGTAATTTTTTAACAGTTTAAGGGAATATTATCAATGCGTCTTTGAATGTTTGTTAAGAAGAACTTGGTGAATGTCGTCCATGTGGTCTTTGTCCCATCAGCACAGGTCAGAGATGGTATAACGGACCATCATATAGCTGCTGAAGGGATTAGCTTGTATGGATTATAGAGCGCTGAAATGACAAGTGTGCATGGATTTAGTGGTTAAGAAAGCTCAGGTGGCATTATGACTTTTGCGTCACAGTCATTAGAGGCCCCTGGGATCCCCTTAGCAAACTGTAAGCTACTCTTTACCTTCTGCTGGGGGACGAGATAACTTCTTCTACTTCAGTAAGCAGAGAAAGAGGGATGCTACTGTAGTCATCCTTGGAAATTTATGGTTTAAACTCTTTCCTTGGATATTCTGTTGGGATATTTGTAGATCAAAGTCAAGATGGGAGACAAAGATACCGTCGAGAAGTTTTTGGACAACAATCCGCAATTCGCCACGGAGTATTTCGAGAAGAAAATCAAACCAGACGTGATCACAGCAGCGTTTAATAACAAAGTCCAAGTGAAAGAGCCGTCCTCGTACAAAGATGTCACCTCTATTCAGGAATCGGAGTTCATATTCGAGCTGGTGAAGGAGATGCAGGACAACAGCCAGATGGAGAAGACCCTGCACAAAGTTCTCCAGAGGATCGCGCTGCTCATCCAGGCAGACAGGTGCAGCTACTTTGTGTTTCGGAGCAGGAACGGCGTGCCTGAGCTGGCTACGGCCCTGTTCGATATTACCCACAATTCACCGTTTGACAAGAATCTAGTCAGTCCCAACGTGGAGATCGTCTACCCGACCGATATGGGGATAGTGGGGTACACAGTGCACTCAAAGAAGCCCCAGAGCGTAGCGGATGTGAAGAAGGTGAGATAACTATAGTTAAAGATGTGTTTTTAAATTAGGACTGCACAATATGAGATAAAGATATTGAATAACTATGACTTTTATTGCGATAGGCCTATTACGATATACATGCAGTATTTTTGGCACAATACAACACAATATGTTTGTCAAAATAAAATAAATAATACATCAAAATAAAAATGTAAAAATATGTTTGATTGTTTTTAAATGTCAAAATAAAATACAAAAAAATTTCTGGCTAGTCAAACTTCAAAACTAAAAGGCTGTACCGAAAACCAAACTTGGCTAAAATAGGTAAAAGACAAATTTCCCTCCAGGGACAATAAAGTGTACCTTAAACTGCACCTTCATATTAAATCTATACACGAGTCCTGTTACATAAAAAACTTTGTGAGCCCTATTGTAAGCCTAAAATAGACGGTCAAGTAGCTTAAATGTGTTTGTTTTTTATAGGCTTGTGTGTATTAATAGAAATGCCTGAAAATGTTTTTAAAAGAAGTATGACTTCTATTGTGGTTATGTTGTGCTACAAATAACTAAACAATATTCAACTTTCAATTTATTTGTTCCACAGTGGTGAAATTTCAATGTTGCAATGGCATATCACCAAAACAGCTATACTCAAGTTAAAATGCTTGAGAAACAATGACTGAAAAATAAACCTTATAAATTTAACAGTTTAAAGATACAAGAGGTATAGAAATAAAAAATAAGTAAGCCTACAGTACTTGAGTAAAAATAGTGGGTCTAAAAACTATCCATGGGTTTCAGAATGAACATTTTAGACCATTGCTATGGTAATTAACAATTTAAATTTAAACATTCTTTTGAATGGTGAAATGTGTTAAAATTTTGTTGACAGGAAGTTGAAATCAATTATAGCTATTAAATTAAAGCCTATAAATTTGGACAATATGCTAAATAATGCAAGAAAATGTACTTTTGTTAATCTGATACTGGAGAAATTCACTTACCAAGGCACCTCATACTTAATACGTAACAGATAATAAAATAATGGAAAAATGTGCAAACAAACAAACTAGTTTTGCAACAGAGATAAGGTCATAAAGAAAAAAGACATTCTGTATTGGTAGTGCGTTGGTGTTGCCTAATAGATACAGCTAAACTATTGTAAGAAATGTCTTTTAATAATTTGCTTTAGGATTGTCAAAAGTATCGAAAATAAGATACTAATCCATACTAAAACTAGAATCAAAACTAGATACTCTTTTGAGAAGGTATCAATACTGAAAAAGTCACATTCACAGGACAGAAATGAACCTTTCCTGCTTTAAAATGATCTGGAGCTGTATCAGAACAAGTATAAGAGCACATAGACTAGTATACGGACATGGACCAGAAAGTACTATGATTTAATTTTGATTGTTTGGAGAAAGAGTGTTTTTTTATTATCATCGTGGTACTGGAATCTGTATTGAGTATCAAGTTTATTCTTTAGTATCGACATCAAGTTTGATATTTTGACATCTGCACTAATTAATGTTACTGTTTAATCTTTAGGACTCTCACTTCAGCGACTTTGTGGACAAGCAGACCAAGTACACCACCAAATGCATGCTCACCGCCCCCATCATGAACGGAAAGGAGCCAATCGGAGTGATCGCAGCTCTCAATAAACAGGGAGCAAACGAGTTTTCCAAAAGTGACATTGAGGTAAGTTCTATATATTACACATGCGACTAGGGATGTAACAGTAACTGAAATATCATGGTATTGTATCGTCAAAGGTCTCACAATAATATCGTGGACCATTTCGTGGTATTCACAGTTTTGTTAGCCTCCACAAAATATCACAAGAAATATCGTACCATGAGATGTGACTATTGATACTGTGCAGTGACATGGCTATGGTCTATGGTGGTCTTTTTTTTTTTTATTATTATTATTTTTAAGTTTTAAGATATATTTTGGACACAATAATTAACTCACTACAACACAAATTAAGTTAAAATTGTAGTATAACTCTCTCATGCTTTTCAAAACCTGTTTAGAGCAGGCGCTTAGCAACGCTGTCAATCAGAATTGCTTGATGAAGAAGATGGGGAAAAAAAGTATGGTGGAATCATGTTCATTTTATTTTACTTATTTATTTGACAGGGACAGTGCAGTTATACATAGTCATAGGCAGAACATGCAGCTGATGAGACGCATATAGAGTGTGTAGCTGGAGCTAATTCTCAGCTCCTGTCTCTGGTTGGGCTTTTCCCTTCACTAAAAAGTTCAAAACAGTTTAAGCAGCAGTTACCATGGTGACGCAATGCACACATTAGCAAACACAGCCTGAAAAAAAACAAAAAAAACCAAAAACAAAATGGATTTAAGCAGCACATTTTCAGGAGCCTGTGATCAATACGAGCGTTCATGGTTCTGATTTTCAACCAAAAAGTTCGAGATTGACTAACTGAAAAATTGAGTGACTTTATATTATTGTTATTCGAGAGGGACTTGCCCAAATCAGCTCACGTGTTGTAATTTCAGCTAAGTCAGTTCTTTATGGTCAGACTGTGTTAAAAGATTAAAGTCTAACATAGTAATAGAGA
This sequence comes from Taenioides sp. WSHXM2023, assembly GCA_029959045.1. Taxonomy (NCBI): domain Eukaryota; kingdom Metazoa; phylum Chordata; class Actinopteri; order Gobiiformes; family Gobiidae; genus Taenioides; species Taenioides sp. WSHXM2023. The sequence goes on from CM057094.1 coordinate 26,444,444, forward strand.
AGTAACAGAGCTTCAGACAGAGTAGTGCCTGCAGTTAGCCTCACACCCCAGGGAATGTTAATGACATCAGCTGCAAAGTATCAATGCATCTTCAGAAAAGGGTGGAAAGGTCACATGACTTATAATTGAATAGCCAAATATAGCCATCTTCCTGTGTTTGCCCTGAATATGTGTAAGCTTGGCGCTATAATCCAGTTATGAAAAGGCTCAGGCATTTTCAACCTTGTGACACTGAATTTTAAAGAGAAGACATTACGCAAAATGTACCTTTTGCAGTTTTCTACCATGTTCCCTCAACAAAAACATGCCTGAAGAGGTTTTAGATGCTATCCATCCATGTTTGAGTAATTTAGTGATCTCTCCCAGGCCCTATTTGAACCCGTCTTATGGTTAGCTGTACAATCCTGTCCAAAGCTCTTATGTAACACATGCTCCTATATGACAATTTTCCATAAATATACAAAAACATGATGCAAAACAATACATAAATTTGATGTGATGTGCAGTAGTTTCGTTAGCAAAATGCACTCTGATTGTATTGTGATAGTGTTGTGATGGGGGAGTGACTTAGCGCTGGGAGCAAGTGAAGAGGGACTCCGAAACTGAAATGGTAACATTGGTGATCTAAATATGTAACGTATTAGCAGTTAATACTCCATAGAAGTGTAATGTCCTTTCTTTAAGGTTATCTACATTTATTATACCACTGTAGAAAAAATAGATGATAATATAATATTGATACTTTGCAGTGACGTCACGGTGGGGATGTTCTACATGTGTGTCTATTGGCAGAATGTTCAGCTGTTACCATAGTGACCTGATGCAACATTAGCAAACACACAAGAAAGTCATCTGAAAACTCAAACAAATTACAAAATGGATTTAAACAGCACATTTTTAGGAGTCTGTGATCAATGCGAATGTTTATGGTTCTGTTTAGGAGTTTGATCTTCAACAAAAAGGTGAGCGCAACTAACTGAAAAACTGTTAATGTTAAGTAGCTCGTGAGTGTACTTTTATGCATGAGACACTTGTAGTTCAAACTAAACTAAACCAGCTCTTTCTGGTCAGATTGTGTCCAAATAAAGCTCAGATTAAAGTTTAACTTGAGTAACAAAACTTCAGACAGAGTAGTGCTTTCAGTTAGCTTCACACTCCCAGGGAATGTTGACGACATCAGCTGCAAAGTCTCAATACCTGTTAATTTATGTATTCATGTATTTATTTTATTATTTCTTACAGCTCTTCACCAAATACACAAACTTTGCCACACTGGTTTGTCTGCAAGCACACACTGCTTACATGTGGGATGTTGAGTCCAGGAGGAGTCAGGTAATACAATTATTAATTTAAAAAAAAATAAACATATTTACTTTTTTACTATTTTCTAATATTTCTTTTTACTTTTCAGGTTTTGCTGTGGTCTGCCAGCAAGGTGTTTGAAGAGTTGACAGATATCGAGAGGCAGTTTCACAAAGCCCTGTACACAGTGAGAACATACATAAAGTGTGAGAGGTACTCCGTGGGTTTACTGGACATGACAAAAGATAAGGTTAGCACCAACTGTTTTAATGTAACTGTATAAATTAAAGTGAATAGGGCTTTCGTGTTTGTATAGTTATGACTTGGTTTGTTTGTACAGTACTTGTAAATAGTCCAAAAATTAGAATACCATGAAAAATTTGATATGTATCATGAGTCTGTGTAATATATGGGTTTGACTTACTGAAATGAGTGACATAAAATACTGAATTTTTTAACTTGTGGGCTTGTGGGAGATGGACTAGTAGTTTTACATCAGTTAAGTGGCAGTTTGTGGAAAAAAATGAAAAGAAAAGTAAAAAAAAAGGAAGTCTATATCAACACTGAAAACTGTCTAAAATGCAGACAATTTACGCACAAAGAACAACTTTTTCTGGCAGTTTAAATCTTCACTTAACAAAATAAAGGTGTTGTCATGTATTTTATTAATCCAGTCATAACTATTGCGCAGTTTAGATGAGTTTTGGCCATTATGGTTGCTAGGTAACAGTTATGGAATTACCTCATATCTGTGTTATGTACCATGTTCAACCAGGAAATAAAATTATAAACGTCACCAAAATTACAAAAATAGGCAAGATTCTTAATAAAATCAGAAATATATTTATGTTAACTATGTTTTAAGGAACTGTGTAATCTAACCTGTCACATGCACTTTAAAATAATTTTAAACAGCCAATAATTTATTTATTTTTTCCATTCTAGGAGTTCTTCGATGAATGGGCAATCAAACTAGGAGAACAGGAGGCATACAAAGGTCCGAAGACTCCAGATGGCAGAGTAAGTTGTACAATTTTATCGTAACAAACCATAGACTGTATACATTACGTTTGGCTCCAGTCAAATGAAGCTCACTGAGGCTAGCAGTTATAGGAGCGAATTTGGAGCAGAGTTCTATTGATTTATGGACCAAACAGCAAAATAAAAACACCAGGATGATGTAGAGTGGGTTAATACGAACATTTTAAGACCAAAATGAGGAGCCTGAGAGCAGCAGTTACAGAGAGGAGGGCAACGTTTTTTTTAATACAAAATGAATTGGAGCCAGAGTTGATGGAGCCAGAAGCAAGCCCATGCTCACTTCCTATTTGAAACATTAGCTATGACCATTTATATACAGTCTAAACTGTATATAAATGGTCAAAACACATGGTTATTTCTTGTACTAATGCATTTTATCTTGTCCAGGAAATCGTCTTCTATAAAATTATCGATTATTTGCTGGAAGATAAGGAGGAGATTAAAGTTATCCCGTAGGTTGCGTACAATTTTGAAAAAGTAGTTGTAAATTTTGTGTTATTAATGCAAATTTCAACTTTTTCTTGTGTAGTGGCCCTCCTGCTGATCATTGGGCTTTGGTCAGTGGACTCCCTACATATGTGGCCGAGAATGGATTTGTAAGTTCCACTAATATATATTAAAACAGTTATTTTATTTAAAGGTGCACTAATAAATGTTCCCCGTAGAGGATCTGCCAATGAGATATAAATAAGAAACTAAAGCGATCGTAACCATGGTAACCAATAGTAAAGAATGTCCAGTTCCAGTAGACATGTTGTGAGTGTAGGGTTCTACTCAAGAACTCATTCAAACTTTTTTTCCATTTTAGGGGATAAATTCTTTTAAAGTAATAGGCAGTATACAGAATAATTATTAATGGTTTTGTGCATATGATATTTACACTTTTTTTATTATTATTCTGCTAAATATAGACCAGTGCAGTGTTTTAAGGGAATATTCATTTCAATAATTTTGAGAAAACATGTCAGGACAGGACCCGTGTTCTATCTAAAACTTATAATATACCTGCTTGACTCCATGTAGATGTTAAGTTTTTTCCTGAATTGTTTAGCATTTAATTGAACTATCTCCGCGGGGACAAGCAGGCCACATCACCAGGGCAAGTTACAGGTCAGATCTGTAGAAAAATGGGCTTGCTCAGAGTAATAATATATGTTTTTGTGCTAGTTTTGAGAAATTAAAACACCTGTAATTGAACAAATGCAAGATATATTTGGAACTGTGGAACATCCCATCATATCACCATGGAAGCAAGCAAATGGCAGAGCCTCGACCAGAAAAGTTACACAGTGCACTTTTAAAGAAAAGTAGTAGCTCACATGCACATTTGTCATCCACAGATTTGCAACATGATGAACGCCTGTGCAGATGAGTACTTTACATTTCAGGTATTTCATTTATTTTTTCAATTTGTAGTACTTTTGACACTTTTGACACATGTTTTTTTATATATATAGAAAGAAGCAGTGGATGAAACCGGGTGGAAGATCAAAAACGTCCTCTCTCTACCGATCGTCAACAAAAAGGAAGAAATTGTGGGCGTGGCTACTTTTTACAACCGCAAAGACGGAAAACCCTTCGATGAGAACGATGAACAAATTACAGAAGTATTAGACTTCAACTTTATTGATCCACAAGGGAAATTATTTGGACACAGTAGCTCACACATCACAATATAATATATAAAAAATATTCAAAATTTGCAAAACATTGAGAGATACAGAACTACATTCATACCATACTCCACTGTACAGTAACTCACCCTTATTTAACAGATAAATGTTTCTCTTTATGGCCTCTTCTATATAGCTGAGAGATATTTTTCATTACTATATTTCTATATTTTTTATTTTTACATGTACATATACATTTATATAATTACGCCATATTTGACATCAGTCTACTTATTTTGAATTTATTACAATTTATATTTCTGCTCTTTGTTATTATAATATATTGTGATGTTGAACTACTGTGTCCAAATAATTTCCCTTGTGGATCAATAATGTCTAAAAATAGCAAGAGACTGTTGTCAGATAAGGCATAATTATACAAATGTATATGTACCAGTAAAATAAAAATATAGACATACAAAATATATATACATTTGTTTTATTGTTCCCTAGGCTTTGACACAGTTCCTGGGCTGGTCCACACTGTGCAGTGACACTTACGACAAACTCAACAGAACCGAATGGAAAAGGGATGTGGCTCAGGAGATGCTCATGTACCAGACCAAAGCCAATCCAGGCGAAGTGCAGCAAATTCTGGTAAGATGGTGACTACGTTTACAAACTAGAATGGCAATTTAAAGGTATTATATTGGGTAGAATTGACTCTTGTGAGCTTTTAGCCATGTTATAATGCCATTACCTCCTCAAAAACATACCCAGAGTTGTGTTTGTTTCATTCACACATGTTTGAGTAATCCTTTATTAGTATTATTATAAACTTTTACATTTTGTTCAGTAGAAATTGACAATTCCAGAGCTGAAATCATCCAAATGATTCTAGTGAAAGTGTATGAGTGTATGAGTGTTGTTTAGGTTTGAGAGAAGAACTCATTTTAAATATGCAGGATTTGTGTGTTAAACATGTGTGAATGAAACAAAACTCCAGATGTTTTTTGATGAGGAAACATTATAACATAGATCTCTTTAAAACAATTTCTCAATATTTGTATCGTTTTTAAATTTTATAGAACACGAAAGAGAAGTTCGACTCAGAACCAGAAGACTGTGACCAGAAGGAGATGTACAAACTGTTGGTATGTCTACTTTGCAAAAATAACATTTGATTCTGTGGTCTCATTTTCATCGTCTCATCTTAACATTTACAATCTTCAGAGAGCCAACATCCCTGACGCCAAGAAGGTGGAGCTACAGGAGTTTCGCTTCAGTGATTTCCCTCTGTCTGAGTTTGAGCTCATTAAGTGTGGCATCCGCTGTTTCTTTGAGCTGGGGGTCGTAGAGAAGTTTAAAGTCCCAGCAGAGGTAAAAATCATATGCATTTAAATACTTCTTATACAAAAACAACTTGCCATACTTCAAAAGCGTAACTGGAGTATTTTTTATAATAATTGGTGAGAAAGTGCTCTCATGCCTTCAGTTTAGGTCACCACTTAAATGCCTTTATTTTAGGGACAGTGCATATTAATAAACATTTCTGTAAACATGCCAGAATTGGACGGGAAGGCCATTTTCCATCCGTAGCAGGTATCAAGTATCGTTTGTCTGTTATGTTGACATCTGCTGATCTTTTATGAAATGCTTATGAAATCATTATAGCACAGGACTCTTTCAGCACTCTTTACACAATTTACACAATAACTGCATCGTGGGGCTTACTTCTGTAGCCACAGCTGCCCTGGGGTAGACCAGGAACCAAAGTCAATCTGCTCCTTCGGCCCCTCACATTTTCACACCACAGAAAGGGAGAAGTGTCTTGCTATAGGACACAATGACAGAATACACTGGAGCTGGCTTTGAACTGCTGTTTGCAGAGGCACCTACTGCATTCATTACTCATACATTTCATTTATTATGTTGTAAAACAGGAAACATCAATGCAACTGACAAAAAAACGCATATGTTCACTTTAACTGATGCAAATTTTGAGACATCCAGGGATAAGATATCAGCAAAAAAAACAAAAAAAACAAACAGACTTTTTTGAAACCAACATTTTGCTACCACCCAGGTTGCAAACCCTGATGAATTTGGTTAGTAGCGAAACATTGGCCTCAAAAAGCAGAAGTAGGTCCAGCTGTTTTCCTTTAACTCACTGATAACATTTGTCCACCCTAATATATTAAATAAAATATTACATTTTTTTCAGACCCTGACCAGATGGATGTACACAGTTCGTAAAGGCTACCGCGACATCACCTACCACAACTGGAGACACGGCTTCAACGTGGGCCAGACCATGTTCACTCTGCTCCTGGTGAGTCCACATCTGCTTTACTCATTTAAGGTTTTCCAAGTTCTATGTCTTTAATCAAATCCTTTTCCATCCACAGACAGGCAAATTGAAGAAGTATTACTCTGATCTCGAGGCCTTCGCCATGGTGGCCGCTGGGTTCTGCCACGATATCGACCACAGAGGAACCAACAATCTCTACCAGACCAAGTGAGACTGAGTGCAGAGGTGGTAGAGTAGCTAAAAATTGTATTGTATTCAAGTAAGAGTAACGTTACTTCAAAATAATATTACTCTGGTAGAAGTACAAAGTAGTGGCTCAAGGAATGACAAGTAAAAGTAAAAAAGTATTTGGGAAAAATACTACTCAAGTAAGAGTAACTTAAAGGTGCATTGTGTAACGTTTCTGGTGGAGGGTTCGTCAAATGCTTGTCTCCATGGAGATGTTATTGCTTTGCCTAGAATGTTCCATGGTATGACATTAAACACGTCTGTCTAGCATTTATTAATTACGGGTGTTTCTGTTTCTCAAAAATATAAGAATTCTCTTTGTGAATAGGGTGGCCTCTCCACAGATCTGAAATGTAGCCTAGTTCTCTCCCTCGTGACATTCTAGACAAAACAATAAGATTTCCATGGAAACAAGCAGGTGGCGAACCCTCCACTAGAAAAGTTACGCAGTGCACCTTTAAAGCGTAACTGTCAGGAAGTAACATCTGATTTACAGTTAAATGTTACTGTAAATAGAAGACAACATTCAGTAATGTCAAAATACACACAGAAAAATGAGAAAAACATAATATCTGAAGGAGTGGTCAACAAAACTTTTAGACTTACTCACAGTGGGAAGAGTTCTTTAAAAAGTTACTTAAAGGTGCACTGTGTAACTTTTCTGATGGAGGGCCTGTCAAATGCTTTGCTCAGTGGAGATGTTATTGCTTTGTCTGGAATGTTTCACAGTATGGTATTAAACCTTTCTATCTCCATGGAGTCCAAACAAGGTCAGATCTGTGGAGAGGCGACCCCGCTCACAGCCAGAATGCCTGTTTTTCTAGGCATTTTTGAGTTTTAAAACCACCTGTAATTGAATAAATGTAAGGTAGAGTTGTTTAATGTCATACTGTGGAACATTCCAGGCAGAGTAATGACATATCCATAGAAACAAGCAGGTGACGGACCCTCTACCCAAAAAGTTGCACCTTTAAGTAAATGTAACTGAGTAAATGTAACTGAGTGCTACGCCCCCTGCTGGCTTGGATCCGTCTGAGTGAGATTTGTGGTACAGAGTGAATGGATATAATTAAAGTTAATGGAAAAATCTCATGGGTTAAATGTGGAAAATGATATTCAATATGTTTTGTGTTTTCCTCTCAAAGGAGCGCGTCCCCTCTGGCCAAACTCCACAGTACTTCAGTCATGGAGAGGCACCATCTTGAATACAGCAAAACCCTGATGGAGAATGAGGTGGGTTCATTCTAGGTCACACATAGATTTAAAGGCCCTGTACCTGATTTATTTCCATGTATTTGACATAGACTGTATAAAGAAGTGGACTGAAGGAGTGTCACCCACAGAGTTCAGCTCCAGTTAAATGAAGCTCAGCGAGGCTAGCCATTATAGGAGTGAATTTGGACTCAGTTCCATATCAGGAATAGGGATTTATTTACGGAAAAAAATAGTGAAATAATAACATTAATAATATAAAATAATAACATTTTAAGACCAAAATGACGAGGCTCACTGCAGCAGAGAGGGGTGACAATTTTCCATTTCTTCAGTGTAAAATCATCTAGAGCCACAGCTGATGGAGCCAGAAACGCCCCCATGAACACTTCCCACTTGGAACACGGCGACTAGCAGATTAGCTGTGCCCATTTATACACAGTTTATGGTATTTGAGCAAAAATTGTCTTGCTCCAGTACAGACATATTGTATAAGCAGCTCTTGAGGTCAAAATGAGTTCGCTGTGTACTGCCTGTAGCTAATAAAGCATTTTCTGGTCTGAGAAAATTAACTAGTTTTTCACATATTTAAGACCGTAAAAATCAGGTACAGCGCCTTTAATTTGATTGTAGTTATTATTCACAATTTATGGATTATTTTTAGCAATTGTAATAAAATAACCCTTTTGTAAAATCTTTTCTTTCAATCAGCATCTGAACATCTTCCAAAACCTGCAGAAGCGCCAGTTTGAGACAGTGCAGCATCTGTTTGAAGTTTGCATTATTGCCACAGATCTGGCCCTTTATTTCAAGTAAATCAGTTTTATCCATATATAGACTGAATCATAATAATACATCAAAACTGGGACTAAACCAGGATTAAACTAGGACCAAACCAGAACTAAATCAGGACTAAACTAAGACCAAATCAGGATTAAACTTGGACCTAACAAACCAGGGTCAAAGAAGGACTAAACCAGGAACAAACCAGGGTCAAAGAAGGACTAAACCAGGACTAAACCAGGGTCAAAAAAGGACTAAACCAGGGCGAAACTAGGGCTAAACCAGGAACAAACCGGGGCCAAATCAAGACTAAACTAAGACCCAAGAATGAGTAAACAATGTCCAAACCAGAACTAAACCAAGACCCAACCAGGACTAAACCAGAGCCAATTCAGAACTAAACCAGAACGAAACCAGGTCTAAACCAGGGCTATCGAGAGACCCAGACTAGGACCAAACCAAGACAAAACTAGAACTAAATTAACTAAACTAATTTTTAATATTTTTGTTTTAGGAAGAGAACAATGTTTCAGAAAATTGTGGATCAAGTTCATGAAATCAAGGATGAGAAGGAAGTAATCAACTACATCTCCAATAACCCAACAAGAAAGGAAATCGTCATGTGAGGAATTTGACTATATTACATAATTACTTTTTTTTTTTTTTCTTTTTTTTTTAAACAGTTTTTTTCTTTTTATTCCAGGGCTATGATGATGACTGCTTGTGACTTGTCGGCCATTACTAAACCATGGGAGGTTCAGAGCAAGGTGCATATATACAGGTTAAATAGAATGCCAGGTCAGGAGAAATGCTTATTTATGGTGAAATTCATTTTTAAGTTAGGAAACGGGTTATGGTGAAGTAACAGCAAAGCTCCTATATTACACAAAATTGACTCTTGTGAGATTTAAGCCATGTTATAATGCTGTTGCCTCATCAAAAATATACCTGGAGTTTTTGTTTGAGTAACCCTTTATTATTAGTCTGTCTATATCTCCAAAGCTCAAAATGCTCTGTTTCACCTTGTGATGTCATGAAGCTGTAGTTTTCAAGTTACCATCTACCTTTACCTTTAGTTCAGAAGAGTTTGGAAATCATCCAAATGATTTTAGTGAAGGTGTATGGGAGTTTAAAAACACAGTGGAGCACTTCCTGTATTACCGCATGACATCACAAGGTGGAACAGAGTGTTTTCTGTTTGAGAGAAGAACTCAGCCTAAATATGCAGTTTTTGTGTGTTAAACATGTGTGAATGAAACAAAACAACTCCGGGTATGTTTTTGATGACACAGATCAAAAATATAGATCAAAAAATTGCGTAAAACAAATAAAAATATCTCAATTTACACCATAAAATAAAACAAACATTTAGGCCTGTTTATAGCTACAGATGCCAACACATTACCGTGTCAACCAGAGATACGAGATCACTTCTGTCCAGATCAGACTATCTAGCACTAACCTTTAATATTAATGACATAAAATTACCTCATTATCTTCTGTTACCGTGGCGATATTGTTTACATGTTGTGTTTTAGGTCGCACTGATGGTGGCTGCAGAGTTCTGGGAGCAAGGAGACCTGGAGAGAACAGTGTTGGAGCAGCAGCCTATTGTAATAACCCAGCAAATATACTTTTCTTACAAATTCTTTTAATAACAATGCTATAACTATGACATTATTTTTTTTGTTTTGTTTTGTTTTTTTATAGCCAATGATGGACAGAAATCACGCCGACGAGTTACCCAAGATGCAGTGCGGGTTCATTGATTTTGTCTGCTCATTTGTCTACAAGGTAAAGGGAGCTGTACCTGTTTTTTTGTTTTGTTTTGTTTTGCAGTGGTCCAAAAGTTATTCCTCACTTACCTTATTATTACTAATTATTCTCCGCAATGAATTTATAAGAGCTTTACAACTTTCAGAGGCCAGACGGTAAAGCTAATAACAACTAGCATGCTAATGGTACACAGTTGTCTTATTTTGACCTCAAAAGCTGCTTATAAAATAAATCTGTACTGAGGCAGACAGATTTTGCTCAAATACATGGAGAGAAACTGGGTACAGGCCATAGACTGTATAAAGACGTGAACTAAGGGAGTTTGACATCGCCCATAGAAATATGTATTTATGGACAAAATAGTGAAATAAACACCAGGATTATGTAGAAAGGGTTAATACGAATATTTTAAGACCACGTTCAAGAGGCTCAGATTCAGACGTTCTTAATCCAACCAGGGGCAATTAGTTTGAGCTGTAAAAAAAACACAGTGACAAACATTCAACACATGCAGCGATTCTGAACAAAAAGGAGCTCTGAAGACTTAGAAGCACCCAATAAAAACACATTACAAAAGCCTTTACATTATTACTTTGCTTATCTTTGTATGTTGTTTTGTCTCTTGTAGGAGTTTGCGCGCTTCCACACAGAGATCACTCCCATGTTTGAGGGTCTGAACAACAACAGAGGAGAGTGGAAGGCTCTGGCAGATGTTCACGAGGCCAAGATAAAGGCCATAGAGGATGAGAAGAAGAGACTGGAGGGAGGGGGAGATGGAGGTGAGAGTAGAACTTTATTGTTTGTATATTTTTATTTATGGGTTTCTGAAAAGTATTGGAATTGAGATGAGATTTGTTGGTGCCACTTTATCATACAACAACACCTTCAACAGTCTCAATAATGCGTGAAGGTCACATATTGCACTATTTTCTGATCTATGTTATAATGTTGTTTGCTCATTACAAACATACCTGGGCTGGAGTTGTGTAAAAACTCTGTATTTAGGCTAGTTTTCCTCTCAAACAGAAATGTCAGGTGGTAATACAGGAAGTGCTCCAATGTCTTTTTAAACTCCATACACCTTCATTAGAATCATTTGGATGATTTCAGCCCTGGAATTGTCTATACTATATTGTCTATACAATCTAACTGAAGTAAAGGTAAAAGCTGTTAACTTGAAAAATACCACTACATGACATCACAAGGTGGAACAGAGCATTTTCAGCTTTGGAGATGTAGACAGACTAAAAAAAAACAAAACATGTTTACTCAAACGTGTGAATGAAACAAAATATAACTCTGGGTATGTTTTTAATGAGGTAACAAAATTATAACTTGGCTTAAAGCTCATAAGAATCTATTTTGTGTAATATGGGACCTTTAATTCATAATGAGCAAATGTGTATTAAGAATGATTCAGGCTTAGAAACTACTTAAAGCTGGGGTACCTGTTTTTTATTATTATTATTTTGTAGTGTTTTTACCAGAAAAGTTGCATAGAGTATCTTTAAGTTACAGTGTCAGTAAGTTGCATATTTCAAGATTTGACCCCCTGTAATATTTGTCTCACCTACAGACTGCGCTGACTTTCCTTCTTGTGTCTCTTTTTTCTCTTTTTTCAGACAATGGCAAAGCAAAGACATGTGTTATCTGCTAGACCCATCGAAGTGGAGTCCCAGGCTGGAACCAACAGTGCTGCTCGTTATAAATTCCTACTTTTTTCCAAGCCTTTGAACATAGCTTTGCGTATTGGACTTTGCAGCACTCCCAATAGATACCACTGTATATCAGAAGTTCATAAGTGTATTCTACAGTTAAAGGCCCTGTACCTGATTTTTTTTCCATGTACTTGAGCAAAATCTGTCTTGCCCCAGTACAGATATATTGTATAAGCAGCTCTTGAGATCAAAATAAGTCAGCGGTGAACTGTCTGCATCCAATTATAAAGCATTTTAATGTCTGAGAATCAGGAAGTGCACTAGTTTGTTAGCACTACCGCTCTTAACATTGTGAAAAGAGCTTATAAACTTATCACAATGACTAGATTTCTATGTTTTTAATACAATTAAAGGTAGCTGTTATGTTGAACACTACAGCTTCATGACATCACAAGGTGGAACAGAGCATTTTGAGCTTTGGAGATGTAGACAGTAATAATAAAGGATTACTCAAACATGTGTGAATGAAACAAAACACAAGTCCAGGTGTGTTTTTGAGGAAGTAACAACAGAATGGTGTTTTTATATAAATTAAATGCTAACTTTGCCAGTGTTTGTATCTGGCGTAGCATGTCGTCAACACTCTTAAGGTTACAATTTCCAACATATGTCCCAGGCAGAAGAGTGAGAGATGTAAGAAGATTTGACCTGCTGTATATTGGATTTAGTTATAATCCAGTGGGAGCTCCCCGATTTCCTTTTTAAGTCCTCTGCTTACATAAAGTAAAAATAAAGGGACAGGAGGTACTCGCGAACCGTCTACTAGTGTTTCTGCAAATATTACGTAACTACAGAGATATTGTTGAGCAAATATAAGGTTTTCTGTTAGTGATCATAACAGAGGTGGGTGGTACTCCATTACATTTACTTGAGTCACATTGTAGAGTACTTTTCTAGCTGCATACTTTTACTCCTACTTAATATTTTTTTTGAAGTAACTGTACTCTTCCCACTTTGAAGTCTACAAGTGACAAAAGCGTTATGTTGACAAGATGAAATTATTTGAACATTTGTGATTTTTGTGTGTCTGTCCGTTGAAAATACCAGATTTTGTGCATTATCCAATATTTTGTCCTTGAAATTACATTAACCTCACATTATAAATCAGATGTAACTTGAGTAGTACTTTTCCCAAATACTTTTTTACTCTCAATTGAGTAATTTCTTTGACCACTATTAGTCTTAGTCTTACTTGAGTACAATTTTTGGCTACTGTACCTCTGGATTATAACCTGTTTTACGCTCTTCTGTTTTATGCTGGGCTGTATTTATGCAATAGTCAAACAGTGTACGATATGTCAATGTAAATAAAGTCTATTTTCAAATCTTTTATTTATTTTTTGTTTGTTTTTTGTTAAAGATGCATTGTGTAAGTGTTTTTGGTAGAAGGCCTGTCAAATCCTTTTCTCTAAGGAGATGTTATTGCTTTGTCTGGAATGTTTCACAGTATGGCATTAAACCTTTATAATTTCATGGAGACCACACCAGACCAAGTTACAGGTCAGATCTGTGGAGCGGTGACCCTGCTCACAGTCAGAATGCCTGTTTTGTAAGGCATTTTTCAGCTATAAAACCACCTGTAGTTGAATAAATGTAAGGTAGAGCTGTTTAATGTCATACCGTGGAACATTCCAGGCAGAGAAATGACATATCCATAGAAACGAGCAGGTGACGGACCCCCAACCAAAAAGTTACAGAGTGCATCTTTAATTTCACGCTAAAACAAGGGCCGATTGTATAAATGGGTAAATGGTGTAATTTGGGTTTATAGTAAATAAGAATAATCCTAAATGTGTGGTCCAATCCCGTTGACATGGTGACAGTGAGAGAGTGGACAGTGTGCTCTCTCTGCTGTGTGCGGGTTAAGTAGGTTTACGACCAGCTTCACCTCTTAATAAACTGCTAACGAGCTTAAGTCACCAGTGTGTTAAAGGCCAGAGAGACGCACATTTCATATATTAGGCAAAACCAGGCTTGTTGTAACCATAAAGAAGTGGAGTGTGACGAATTTGGAGCCAAGTTTTATATTAGGAATAGGAATGATTTATGGACAAAATGGTGAAATAAAAACGCTAGGTTCATGTACAGTGGGTTAATATGAACATTTTAAGACCAAAATGACGAGCCTGACAGCAGCAGTTACAGTGAAGATTTTGTTTAGTTTTTTTTTTGTTGTTCAGGTATTAAACACTGCAGAAAACAATGATCAGAGCTATCTCTACACCTTTGCTGATTTGTATAAATGTTCAGAGCATTTCCCTGGAGCATCTTTGAGTTGCAGCAATCAGTTGTAATAACTACTCCAAAATGTACACAGCTCTGGCCTCACTCCTTTAGGGCTACACAGGATTTGATTCTGATACGGGAGCTTTTTGAATATTCTGCAAAACACAAGCTTTTAGTTCACAGCAAGATGAAAACATTTCCTCTATAGATGGTCACTGTCGCGGCTTCACTTTGATTATTTTCCTCCAGACATTGTATTTCAGAGCAGGGTCTTCAAAACACACCACACAATTCAAAATGTGGGAATACAAAAAGAGCAGTCAGAATACACCATATAAACATGAGGACTCAGGGTGCGTTCACTTATCCCTGTTGGGTCCTGGTTTGAGCCCAGCTTAGTCCAGATGGTAGGTTTGGTCCTGTTTTAGTCCAATAGTCCTGGATTACTTAAGAAATTAGTCCTAGGTAAAGGTCCTATGTTACACAAAATTGACTGTTGTGAGCTTTAAGCCATGATATGTTGTTACCTCAAAAACATACGTGGAGTTGTGTTTTGTTTCATTAACACACGTTTGCGTTACCCTTTATTAGTAATTTGTCTACATCTCCAAAGCTCAAAATGCTCTCCTTGTGATGTCATGCAGTGGGAGTTTAAGTTAACAGCTCCTTTTACCTTTAGTTCAGAAATTCCAAGGGCACTGGGTATTACCACATGACATCACAAGGTGGAGCAGAGTGTCTTCTGTTTCAGAAAAGAACTCAGCATAAATATGCAGGGTTTGTGTGTTAAACATGTGAGAATGAAACAAAACAAAACTTCAGGTCTGTTATTGATGTGGAAACAACATTATGACATAGATCAGAAAATATGGACCCTTAAGTCACAATTTTGATGTGAACACACCCCAAGTTAGAAATGAGTAAACAATATAATATAAATAATAAATAATTATCCATTTGTGGAGACAAACCATGACAGAAATATTTTATTATAAATTTTCCATCACACTGATCTAGAACAACCTGGACTAATCTAAATCAAGACAGGAAAGAGGAATGAATCCAATTTGAACAAGGACTAACCCTAACCAGTCAATTTTAAATCCAGTTCCAGTTCCCACTATTTTTGTAGGTGCTTGTAATGTAGCTAGTCCATTACAAGGGTCTAAAAACTTAAGATAATGATGTAAAATGAGACAGTTTAAAATGTTTATTAATTAAATTATTGCAAATGTGCAGTTAAGAAGTGACCTGTAAAAGAAAAGAAGTATAAGAAAGTGCATTTGCCAATTGTTGTAACTGAAATGATAGTTACCCTGTTTTGTGTCGGCCATTTTAGATGTTCTGGCCAAAAGAGTCCCCAAGCAGCCGGAGCACCTTAAGAAGGTTCCGGGGCAAACAACTGTGTGCTATGGAGGAGGGGTGTCCAAAAATGTTTAGCTTTTTAATCTAGTCTATATTAGATTAGATGTTAAATTAATAAAGAGAGCTCAATTTTTTGTATTAGGATATAACTGAATAAACGTTATCACTGTTTTGTTAAGGCTAACTTTTAAAATATTATTAAACTCACCTGTTCTTACCTGCACTGGAGTATGGGAGTGCCCAATTAAGGGAGCTGCTCTATAAAAGGAGCCAACCCCTGTCTGCTCCAAGGAGCTGTGTGTACAGGCCATCTTATGTTGTTACCACGTTGGGTTTAATGTTTGTGTCCGGTTTTTGTAAATCTTGCTGATGTGCCCTGGACAAACTGTCTCAGCTCTGCTTTGGTCCTCATTGCCATCAGGGCCATTGCAATGCTTTTTTGTGACATCCGTTCTTGGGACATACTGTTGCATTTGGTCCTGGAGTACATGATCCTTATTTTCGCATCCAATCTAAACTAGGATAAAGCCGCACAGTGACAAAAATAAGATGTTGAGCACTGAAGTTATGAAGTATTAAAATGATCACAAGCTTTTTCAGTTGCTCCACCACTGTAGACCAGAAATACCCCACAGGATATGCAGGTTTGGACATGCTTGAGTGTACAAAAAAATCTATCAGAATAATTTGAGATGAAATGCTATTTTTTTTATTGTGCTGACAGCATTAATTGCTGTCTAAATGTCCAGGGACACCCAGGCTGAAGTCCCAGGTGGTGACGGAAGAACCTGCACATAAAGATCATTGTCAGGAGTCTGATTCATAAATGCCTCAAGGGGAATGCCCTGTATTGGAATGCCCTCAAACATGAAGGTCTCCACTGGAACATACTGCAGACTCTAGATGTTCATATTATCAGGGGCCTGGTCCTCAGGGGCCTGGCCCTCAGGGGCGTGGTTGAGAAAGCTCCCATTGGGAAAGGTCTGGACAGGGACAGTCATTATAGGATCCTGCTTCTCAGTAGCCTGATTATACAGGGCCTGGTTGTCGCAGACCTGGTTGGCATGGGTCTGGTTGTCATACCGGCTTGTCAAAGCCTGATCCCGTCAGATCTCAGAAGCTCAGCAAGGCCGGACCTGGTTTGTACTTAGATGGGAGACCACTGGGAATTCCAGGTGCCACAGTGGGGTGCCAGTCGCAAAAACTGTCGCTGTGTCCTTAGGCAAGGCACTTGCCTAGTATGAAAGTGGTGTGTGCGTGTGTGATGTTGGTGGTCGGAGGGCCGATGGCGCAGATTGGCAGCCTCGCTTCCGTCAGTCTGCCCCAAGGCAGCTGTGGCTACAATAGTAGTTTACCACCACCAAGTGTGGAATGAATGAATAATGCTCTGTAAAGTGTCTTTGAGTGTCCAGAAAAGCGCTATATAAAACTGATGCATTATTATTATTATAGGCATAGTTCTCCAGGGCCTGGTTGGTCAAGGCCTGGCTGCTGTGGGCCTGGTTGATAAATCTCATTGGTTGAGTTATTTTGGACCACATCACAGGGTGCTGAGAGGTGGAGGCTACAGGAACAGGCAACTGCTGATGGCTTGTGACAACTGGAGGGCTGTTATTTCTCATCTTTCTCTTTTTGCCCTGAAATGACATAAAGGTTTCATTAATAATGTTGGTAGCATTCAGTTTCCATTCATTGTGAATATATAGAGGCATGACTATTGTTAACATGGTGCAAACAAGTGGAGACATAGTAGTGAATGTATTTTAAGCACTGAAATGACCTGGGTGTGTGTGTGTGTGTAATACATCTCTTCAGACAGCATCTTCCACTACAGAGGAACAAGACACATTTTGGGCATTTCTTGACCCTGACAAGGAACAGATGTTAAGTGAAAACCATTTCAGGAGACTTCATCAAGAACTTCATTGAGAGAAGGCCAAATGTTTGCAGCATTGTCAGCAAAGCAAAGGGAGCAATACTCGTGTTTATGTAACTGAATAGGGTTTTTGTTAGGTTTGTTTGTTTTGTTTTTCATTACATTAGTAATAAGTCAGGGGTTACTGAGTACAGCACAAGTCCCAATCCTTTCTCTTCTCTTTTTTGTACTGACAAACACAACAGCACTGCATCTCCAGCCCTGCCTGCCCTGTACCCACAAAGAATATGTATATATTTTTAAAAATCTTAATTCAGCTTTTAAGTTTAGTTACTCAAGTTTTGTATAAAATAAAATGATTATAATTTAGTCAAAGGTAAACAGTGAATCTAAACACTGAATCAGCTTTTTTTGGATCTTAACTGTGTCTACATATGGTGTTTATTAGAATTGTCTATTGCTCCTAGTCTATAGACCCAGTCTATAAGGTTCAAAGATTCAAATTTGAATTAAAAGACTCTAATTGTTGAACTAACATAACTTCCTCCACATATTATGTTTGCAGTGGCATCATGCTACATGTATGTGTATGACAGAATGTTCAGCAGATTCCATGGTGACACAATGCACACACATGTGATCATTTCAAGTGTTCATGGTCCTGTTTAGGAGTTTGATTTTCAACAAAAAGGTCGGCTAATGCTAGCTAGCTTATGGCTGTAATGTTATTTGAGAAGGACTTGTTTAACAGCACAAATCAGGTCACCTGAGAGCATGCCTGCAGTTAGCATTACACCTCCAGGAAATGTTGATGACATCAGATGCAAAATATATTTTTATCAATTTTTCAATATGTCAACTTTTAACAAAATCCTATTAAAACATAATTTGCTAATCATCAAAATCATAATTGGATACATTTCCTAAATGTTCCAGCCTGAGGTCCAGTGGTTTTATCTGGTTTGATCCTTTAGCTGCTAATCCCTCACATCCACTTCACCATCAACACCGAGGCCAGGAGCTCATCTGTGACTGTGGCATCTTCGATAAAGTGAGGATCCAATGCCAAACAGTCTGCATATTTAGTTCTTCTCTCAAGCTGAAAACACTCTGTTCCACTTTGTGATGTCATGTGTAAAACAAGTGCTCCACTGTGTTTTATACTCCATACACTTCACTAGAATCATTTGGATGATTTCAGCTCTAGAACTGAACATCTCTTTTGAACTAAAGGTTAACTTGAAAACGACCATGACATCACAAGGTGGAGCAAAGCATTTTGGGCTTTGGAGATGTAGGGGTGAGTTCTGTAAATCTACTGAGCAGTAGTTTTCCACCTGCATTGTAATGACATTAGCCTATATCTATATTCAATGTGGAACAAAGTCGCTTAATAGAAAACTTTGCATCAACAAAGCGCAAAAAGTCAGTACTTTGAGTCAACATTTTCGCACAGTGTCTGCTCTGGTGGTCGTGAGGTCCAGACGGGTCACACGAGAGCTTATCCGTTAATATGATTGGATGAGCTGACGGGTTGCGTGCTCTCTTCATAGTTTCATACATACGGCAGGACGGCAGGACGTCAGGATGGTCTCCAAACGCGTGGATGGCGTCAGAGGTATAAGCCAGCTTTGTGTGCGCGCAGGGGCCATAAGACCGCAGCAACATGTGCGGGGTCGTGTAGGGCGACACTGCTGCGCCTATGCATTTTATTTTATTTTATTTATTCATTTATTCATTTATTCATTCATTCATAAGTAGTCCTATCATCTTTTTGCGTTTGCTTTTTCAATGTACGAAAAAGTGCCACATTTCCTAAACCTTATTTTGCCCCTCAAACTGACAGACAGATCTACGCTTACTTTTAATTGCAACTACAGGAACACTTCAAGTATGTAGGGCTGTCAAAAGTATCGAAAATCAGATGCTAAATACTAATATCGAAACTAGATACTCATCTGAGCAATCATCGATACTGCAAAATAATAATAATAATAATAATAATAATAATAATAATAATAATAATAATAATAATAATACCATGCTAAGGTAAAGAAAGTACTATTATTTTGTAAATGAAAATTATCTTCATTGTGGAATCATAAACAGTATTGAGTGAATTCCTTAGTTTGTAAATTTAGTATCGTGACAACACTACCTCTTTTGTATTTGGCGTTGTTTTAATGTGATATAACTGGAATATTGACACCCCAACTCCCCATGTTGTTTGTTCTCACACTAACGCGAACAAATAGAACAGGACTCTGGGCTATGTGGCGCCCCCGAGTGGTCAAAGCCTGTATTTAAAGCACCGCTATGAGTTAACTGGAGGAGGCACGTCACCTGTATGATTCTATAAAAATAGAAAGTTAAAACCATACTTCGGAACATTCTTTATGAAGATAGATACGTTTTATACAGCGGAAGATTATAGCAAAAGGAACAACATTTCCATGGAAACAAGCAGGAAGAGGCTTGTGGCCACTCACAGTAAGGATAAATGTTTTACAGTGCAAACAAAAAAAGATAAAAAAAGATATTTGGATAAAAAGTTACATACTGAGGCTTTAAAAGATTGCATGCACATAAAAACCTTTAGATTCATACCTGTTTTTTAATGTATATTCATTCTACTCTGTCTCATGACTCAAAGAACTTGGATCCACCTTATGATGACATTGTAGTACTGCTCCATGATTTATTTATTTATTTATTTATTTATTTATTTATTTATTTATTTATTGACAACTTTATTAATGGACAATTAGGAGAAGTGCAACCTTAACTGCACTTTTAGCCAATTGGGAAATGCAAGAATCTCCAGAACAGACTTTACTTGAGGCCATATAAGGAGTAGTGCGATTTTGACCTGCACTTTTGGACCTTGTGGGAGAACTGTTCTTTAAAGGTGCATTGTGTAACTTTTCTGGTGGAGGGTCCGTCACCTGCTTATTTCTATGGATGTGTCATTTCTTTGCCTGGAATATTCCGCAGTGTGACATTAAACAGCTCTGCCTTACATGTATTCAGTTACAGTTGGTTTTATAGCTCAAAAATACCTAGAAAAACAGACATTCTGACTGTGAGCGGGGTCACCTCTCCACAGATCTGACCTGTAACTTGGTCTGATTTGGTCTCCATGAAGATAGAAAGGTTTAATGCCATACTGTGAAACATTCCTGACAAAGCAATAACCTCTCAATGAAGAAAAGTATTTGACGGACCTTCCACCAGAAAAGTTACACAATGCACCTTTAAGGGCATGAGGGGATTGTGTAATAGTTTGTGTGCAATGGGGATGTGAATATGTGTACTGTTTTTTTCTTTGCTGTGGACTGTGTAGCTCTCAGTCAGCTGAATATTCTGAATACTGTATTTTGTATGAACTTGTGTTTGGATGTTGTCTATTGTTTATTATGCCACAGATTTTCAAGACAAATTTCTCCATTTTAAGACAATAAAGGCTTATCTTGTCCAAAATCGAAGTCCAAAAGTGCTCTAAAGCCTAAATAATCTTAACATTGTTTTTGCACATTTCTGACATTGTCTACTGTCTCTAAAATGACTCAGATCCCCACAAATAAAACCCCAAATACCAAAAAACTCCCGTCACAAGAAGAATCCCAATGTACTTGCCCCCATGAGTCAGAATAACAGTGGCCCCGCCCCCATACAGAGACTACCCAAATCTGTGAATACCACTCGACATGCCCGCTCCTCCTGCCAAACAGCCATAGGCCTCTGCTCTGTCCTCTTATGAATGACGTCTTTTATATCAAGCACCAAAACTACTCATGCTATTCACACAACACAATCTGCACCAGTGTTCCCCAGCTGGTCCCATGCCATGAAGGCTCCGGCAGGAATCAGGCCTGCACAATACGAGAAAGAGATGCAGTATTTGATAACTGCGTTTATTATTGTGATGACAGTATTATTGCAATATTTTAAGGACCTACACTATATTATGCACATTTTTGTTCCATGTTATAAACATACCTGGACTTGTGTTTTGGTTCATTTACACATGTTGAACACGTCAGTCCTGCTTATTTAGGCTGAGTTTTTCTCTCAGGCTAAAAACGCTTGATTCCACCTTGCGATGTCATCAAGGACAGGAAAGTCTTTGTTTTTAAATTTCATACCCTTTCACTAGAATCATTAGAAAATTTTCAGCACTGGAAATTTTTAAAGGTAAATATTACACAAAATGGACTCTTCTGAGCTTTAAGCCATGTTAGAAAGTTACCTCATCAAAACATACCTGGAGTTTGATTTGTTTCATTCACACATGTTTGAGTAATCCTTTGTTATTAGTCTGTCTATATCTCCAAACCTCAAAATGCTCTGTTCCACCTTGTGATGTCATGAAGTAGTAGTAGTAGTTTTCAAGTTAACAGCGCCCTTTTGCCTTTAGTTTAGCAATCTCAGGGTTAAAATTATCCAAATGATTCAGTGGACAGTGGAGCACTTCCTGTATTACCACATGACATCACAAGGTGGAACAGAGTGTTTTCTGTTTGAGAGAAGAACTCAGTCTAAATCTGCAGGGTTTGTGTGTTAAACATGTGTGAATGAAACAAAACACAACTCCAGGTATGTTTGTGGTGAGGAAACAACATTATAACATACAGTAGATAGAAAATAGTGTAGTATGGGCCCTTTAACAGAGACCAAACCAAGAAAAAAAAAATCTGCCTCTTAGTGCATTTTACATGAAAAAAATCTGTAAATTTCTGCAAAATTGAGACCTTTGTGTTAGTTTTATTTTTCTTACAATAACGATTATTGCACTAGCCAATATTGCAATATCGATATGTTTGCGATACAATATGCAGCGTCCATGTCTTTACACTCTCTGGATCAAGTAATAGATACCCTCGTAGTCTTTCATTTTTGAGGTTAAACTGAATTAGGACCCAAACAGATGCTCGGTATTGAAGGCATAATCTGATCAGCGGAGCTTTTAGACTGGCTGTACGAGTCACTGAGGAGGAGGTCTGGTCAGGAAGGAAAAACTGATTATTGTGAGATATATAGATACCAATGGGATTCTAGAGGTTGCATTCCTGTATTTATGTTTTAATTTCAGATAGGCTCTATATAACTCTATGGGAGATGCATTGTTTTTGGAAGAAATGTCCAAATTTATGATCCAAAAATGTTGAATTTTATTATTTGTTATGGATTAGCACCACAACCTTGTCATATTAATCTTATGGGTTAAAGTTCTTTTAACTCACTGCAATCATGTCTTAAAGGAACTGTATGTAAGAGTTTGATTTTAAATTTCATAAACCTCCTTTCCCAGGTAGGAGGAAATCAAGACTCAGAATAAGTCTCACATGAGTCTCTCATTTGGGTTGCTGGTTTCAATTCAGGAATCCACATGGTTTAAACCTAAAATGCCTCTCTCTGATCTGAACGGTCACTGCTTAAACCCCAGCACCCCACAGTGAATCAGTGCTAGTGCAGCCTCTGCAGCTCACTGAGGGGATTCTGGAGGTTCTTAGCTTTCACATGAGACATGGTCTGTCCATATACTGAGAATGAGAAAAACTTGTATGTATCCTCTGTCTGCAGGCTCTGGTAACACAGGTTTGGTGTGATCGTATTATCTTCTGTTTTTAAGAGTGCAAAAACTGTAAAAAAAAATCTTGTCAGCACCACACATGGGCCTATTTCAGTTGCACAATGTAGTATAAGGTGCCAATTTCTTATTATTATGAATATTCTTCTCATTGGAACCATCATGGGCAACATGTGGTGCAATAATTTCAACATTCATCTGGGAATTGGAAGGTTGCCAGTTTGACCCCTGCCTAACCACATACTGACTTTGTATCCTCAAGCAAGGCACCTCCCCCTCCTCATTGCCTTCTCCAGTAACAGTAATGTGGCTGGCTGTCCAATGACAACCAGCCACAACACTGACCTTTAGACTGAAAACATTACAAATTAGCATAATGATCTGTGGATATCTTGAAAAACAACAGTCTTAATGTTTTTTCCCCAACCCAGCGTGAGGGTGCTGGGGGATGGGGTCCACTTAACAGCCCCTGCATCTGTCAATATGATAGGAGCACCCCCTCCCCACACCGCCACCATCACGAGGCAATCACGTTTATTCTCTAGACGATCGCCATGGCAACCGCGAGGACACCAATTCAGCAACGTGTGAACGCGGCACGAATGGATCCTGACACACACACGTAGTCATCCCCACTTCCCCCACATGCACGAGGCTTCCCCCATGCGCGTGCAACATCAGCGCGTCACCCGTGCCAAGGCTTCCGCAGCTGGTTTATTCACTCCAGATCAACCCCACTGATTCGCGCCCATGGGTGAATCTCCCTGCACGAGCTCGTTCTGACACAGTGGAGATGGTGAACTCATATGGGCGTGGTTTTTGGATGGGGATGCTGCTGGCTGCTCCGTCTGCTCCCGCTGGGATCCCCACCTGCCCCTCTCCCGATCTCCCTCGCTCCCTCTCCCCGCCTCGCACCGCCTTGGCCACTGACTCCGCGCTCCAGCTCTGCCTCTGACTATTTTGACATTTTCCCGGCGCTATAACCGATTAAACCGCTGCGGGTAATTAAACAGCATTTTT
Source organism: Taenioides sp. WSHXM2023 (assembly GCA_029959045.1). Taxonomy (NCBI): domain Eukaryota; kingdom Metazoa; phylum Chordata; class Actinopteri; order Gobiiformes; family Gobiidae; genus Taenioides; species Taenioides sp. WSHXM2023. The sequence goes on from CM057094.1 coordinate 26,468,505, forward strand.
GTCATCGTTTTTTTATTTTTTCTTTGCCATCCCACTGCGGTGTTGTGCAAGAAATCTCATAGCTCTTATTATAAGCGCTATTACGCACGGAGAAATAAACAAGTGGTGCCGCGGCTGCTCGGATTTGACTACCCGGGAAGGAGCTCAGGATTCCGGGGACGTTGTCGGTTCATGTTCGGCGTGCAAGGATGGAAAGGAGCCGTAAAGAAGCGCCGGTGTTGTTGGCGAGGCTCGGGTTGCTACTTTTACTGCTCGGAGTTAGCTGTGTGAGCGCTAAGAAAGCCAGGCAACCGCGCTGTCACCACTCGTGTACATGTACCAAAGATAACGCTCTGTGTGAGAGTGCGGGGCTGATACCTCGCAGCTTCCCTCCAGATGTTATTTCACTGTAAGTCTACAAAAAATACCACCATTCTTTGCGTGTTTTGCCGCATTACAACCATGCGTTCTGTTTCGGTTTTTACAGATCATTCGTCAAGTCCAAATTCACAGAAATCCCGAAGGAAAGCTTTATTCACACGCCTGCCCTGCACCTCCTGTGAGTATTTCCCTGCATTTCTCTTCTGTCACACTTTGGTGCATGCTGTGCTAGTTTTTCTGTGCTGACAAACGCCATATTTGTCGCGTTTAAACACCCAAGCTGCACTGTAACGATAGGTGCGTTCCAGAGGGTTTCCTTGGTGCGGTGAGCCCCGGTTCAGTGCCGGGGATTCCTCAGCCCCGCGCGGTCTCGTGGGGTGCAGACTCGCGGTGCATTTGGACGGCATGTGAAGGCAGAGGAGTCCCACCGGCCCGCTGTTCTCTGCTCTCTTCTCCTGGGAGAGGAGTGTTCAAAGGCAAAGAGAGTGGAGTTCATGCTGCGTTATTTATGAGCCGCAGATGGAAAGCAGAATAGTACAACAGGATGGTGATTTTCAGTATGGCTTGAAAATGTATTGAGTTACAGAATACTGCTTTTCGGGGTGCATAAATATTGTGCCAAATACCACTCTTCTCTGTATTCTACAGGGGATAGGCACCTCATAGTGGTTAGTGGCACTTGCCTGTATGAAAGTGGCGATTGGAGGGGCTGATGGCACAGAATGGACCTTAACCCCACTTCTGTCAGTCTGTCCCAGGGCAGCTGTGGCTACAATAGTATTTTACCACCAAGTATGGAGTGAAAAAATAATGACTATGGTGTAGCACTTGGCAAGCCTATAAAACACATTACATGTCTGAGGTATTATTACTATGTTGTTTTTTTTTCATGGCCGATCCCGATTGTTTAGAATCCAGAGAAAATGATGGTCGATAAGTTCTGCTGCTATTTTGGGGCTGATATGTAGGACCGATTTTGATTATTTCCCTAAATTATTCATTTCAATCACACTCACAGAACTTTTTACCACAAACCTTAGAGACCTAACCTAAGAGAGTTAATGTGCAGTTATCTCTTCACATTAAAGTGTTAAAACAAAGCTTTGTGTGCGCCTACTCTGGGCAGTAGGTCGGCCAAAACAAAATATCGGTCTGTGCTGGAGATTTAAGGCCCATAAATTACATAACTGTATTCTGAATTTGTGAATACATTTTCGGCACATGAGTTTAGTGACCTCATCACTGACTTCATGTCTTTCTGTTCACAGGCTCTTCACGGCCAATGAGCTGGAGTGCATAGACGAGGATGCCTTCTTCGGCCTGCCACACCTCGAGTATCTGTGAGTATGACACAGAATTTAGTCATTTTCTTCATACGTCAAAAAACGGTAAAAAACAGATTCATATGATCCTTTTTCAGATTCATCGAGAACAACCAAATCAAATCGATATCGCCGTACGCTTTTCGAGGCCTCAAGACTCTAGTGCACATGTAAGTAAGACTGCATTTGTGGTAGAAATATGACGTTTGTACAGGAATATAGCTGTGCATGGGTCAGAAGTTTAGTCATATTTAATTGGTCTGTAGGCAAGGTGAAGTACCCAATGGCTTAACTTAAACGAGGTATTAACAGCTAACACTTAACATATTTAGACCACCATGTTACCTTTTATTGTTTTGAAAATGAAATATTCGCCAAAAACAACATATTAACAAACCTGAAACCTTCTGGCATGTTTTTGATGAGGGAACAGCATTATAACAGGTGAGTATGTAATGTTGCTTTGCCCGGTATGTTTCATGTATTTAGTTACAGATGTTTTTATTGGTTTATTATTAAAAAATAGCCTGAGATCTGGTGAGCTAACAAAGCAATAACACCTGGGAAATTACATAATACATCTTTAATTCTGGCGAGGCTGTGGTTAGCACTGATTCTGTATTTTGTATTTTGTTCTGTGGTCACATTGCAACATGGGCGTGGGAATCGTCTTTAATACCACTGGATTTCAGTCACTGAGTAAACTGCTAGTTCTTCCCAAATACATCCAAGGAAAAGGCTTACACATATCAAATACAATATTGACACAATGCACATATTAGCAAACACTGGTAAAAAGTTAAGTAGTCTGAAAACAAGCAAACAAAAAAATGCAAAATGGATTTAAACTGCACATTTTCAGGAGTCTGTGATCAATTCGAGCGTTCATGGTTCTGTTTAGGGATTTTCCACAAAATTTGAGAGTGACTAACTGAAAAACTGTTGGCTAAAAATAACTATCTTGTGGGGACTTGTTTAAGAGCACAAATCTAATAACCTGTTGTAGTTCCAACTAAGTCAACTCTTTCTGTTCAGATTATGTTAAAATTGAGATCAGATTAAAGGCTAATAGAGCTTCAGACAGAGCAGTGCCTACAGTTATCATCACACCCCCAACATCAGCTGCAAAGTATCAGTGTTTGTACTTGTATATACCTTAGTTGACCTGGTTTGTTGGTTGTCATTGTTCTGCTATGTCATTTTTCTGCTGGAAGGTCACTTGATTGTCTCCATGGAGATGTTAATGCATTGCTTGGATTGACCCACAGTACAGCAATAAATTTATCTATTTCCATGGAGACAAGCAGGTGATACAACCAGGCCAAGTGTCAGATCTGAGGAGAGGCAAGCCTTCTCACACTGTGAATGAGTGATTTTCAAGTTATTTCTTTATTTTTTCAATAAAACACAAGATATATGTTTAATTCCTTAGTGTGGAGCATTCCAGGCAAAGCAACAACTAACATATCAGTATTTCGTCCTTAATAAAAACAGTATTTACTAATATTTGCCGTATCTGTTTGTTTTCTAGGAGCCTGGCCTATAACAACCTGGAGTCTCTGCCCAAAGACTTGTTCAAAGGTCTGGACGCTCTCACCAAAGTGTAAGTGTGAACCTGCTTTTGTAACATCTCAGTATGTGTGATCCAAACGCTCTGATAGCTCTAATGAACGTGGACGCTGCAGCTCTGTCTTCACACCGGGATATTTATAGAAGACTGTGTCATTATTTCACTGGAACTCAGCCCTGATAAAGTGTGGGGGCGGCCTCAGCGTTCAGAGTAAAGTAGTTAAATTTGCAAGAGATGGTGAAGAGGAGGAAGAGGTGGAGGAGGAGGACGAAGGGGACGAGGGAGAGGAGGAGGTGGAGAAGGAACAGGAGGAGGAAGAGCTGGAGGAAGGAGAGGAGGAGGAGGAGGAAAAAGGAGAGGAGGAGGAGGAAGAAGAGGTAAAGGAGGAAGAGGAGGAGGAGGAAGAGGACTGTAATCTGTCACCCAGGAGAAATGTTCTTTCCTCCACAAGGCATTAAGGAGGTGATGAATGTGGTGTGCGTCAGGGCAGTGGTCAGATTAGGTTTAATAATGAAATGTGGATGGCTCCATTAGAGGCTGTTTTTTATATAAGGTTAAATGGCGTCATTGTAGAGTGCAGAATAAGTGGTCTATGATGAAGATGATATAGAAAGAATTGTTTTGAAGGAATAGGTCCAGATTCATAATATGATTATGTCATAATTCCCGATTGAGGGCAGGGGCCTGTATAATTTGATTGGAGATTCATTGTTGAACTTTATCATTATTTGTGTGGCACAGGTTCCACAAATTTGTCATGTTAATCTTATGGTTTAAAGTTGAATAATGGTACCTTTGCACAGCAAGATGGATTCTTGTGATACAGTATTTGTGAATTCACAAACTCACGAGAATCTCTTGGAGTGGACGGGCTGTAAGAGTGATTAGGTTGGTGAACCAATCACAGAGCAGCATTGAGGTTTGGGCGGGGCCACTACTTCAGCTTAATTTAGCGTCAATACATAATATTTTGTTTGTAAAAAACGTCCAGAAGGAAAGCGCTCTGTGCATCTGTGGACAGGGAAGATGTCTGTGCTTTTCTTTCAACTGGATGTAACTAAAGTTTGTTCTGCTGTTGTGACGCTTCAACCAATCAGATTCAAATAGTCGTCAATTTCGTTCTGCGTTTTACGAACCCTTGCAGCGAGCGCCATCACAGATGAATAATATGTAGAACTCATTTCAGAGTGACACACATATCTATTTTTACTATTACTATTTTTATATATGCTCAAAGAGAAGATGTTGAACTTTGTCCCCAGTTGTGCCAGTTTTTGTTTCATGTAGCTAGGCCCAGTATTGCACAGATATTAACCATAAACCAGGTCAACAAGTCTGAAATCTGATAGTTAAACAGCAAATTCCACCACAGAATTCTGTCCTGTCTGTCCTGTTCTCTCAATCCTTTCTCAGCCCACCATCTGATTAGCACTATCAGGTGCATCCTAAAATATAGACTTTAAATAATATTGCCTTCCCCTGGTGTTGCAGAGATCTCCGTGGAAACCAGTTCACGTGTGACTGTAAGCTCAAGTGGCTGGTGGAGTGGATCTACAGCACTAACGCCACAGTGGACCAGATCTACTGCAAAGGACCAGCCTCTCAGGTGGACAAGAAGATCAATGACCTGCTGCCCCAATCCTTCGACTGCATCACCACAGGTACCACTGTCAGAACCACTCTCCACTCACAGCTACAGGGTCCCCGGTGTGGCTCCTGAGCTGGGGCTTTTGGAGGTTTTGCATGTTCTCCTAGTGTTAAGGGAAGGGTTTCCTCTGGAGGATGTGCATTTGGACTGAGGTGTTAGGGGAATGCAAAGTCTTGGGAAAATTTAACTTTATCTTGTCAATGCCCGTCTAATCTTAGCAGGGTTGGGCCTGGTTAGTCCTTGGATGAGAGACTGCTGAGAATGCCAGGTGCCACAGTGAACAGTGATGGTGTTACGTCTTTAGGCAAGACACCCACAGTGAAAGTGGTGTGATCGGAGGGGCTGATGTTGCAGATGGGCAGTGTTGCTTCTGTCAGTCTGTCCCAGGGCAGCTGTGGCCTAGTTACCATCACTTAGTTGCCTGAGCAGCCAGTCCCTTCTACATTCTGTTCCAATCCAGAAGAGACTGGAATCGGACAAAAACTAACCCTAACCCAAACTTGAGACGATCCAACCACAGCTGCTAATTTGTATCACGTGTCTCTCAAATGCGGAAGACATTCAGAACAAAATATATAACATGTTTTACATGAGATAAGTAATAGTTTGGGGCTTCGATTGTTGATTCTGAGAAAATCCACACTATTTCTCAGTCCTTTTTTTCCTCCTTTTTTATGTGTAAGCAGCCATGTTTGTTTTTGATGCAAACAGGGCGCACGTCTCTCTGATTGGTTAATCCATCTGTCAATCACACCCTCTGAAATTAGGGAGACAGGATACACCTCCAGAGCCACTTGTTTTTGTAAAGTTTTTTTCAAAGCATGTGGTTCTGGCACAGGACAGGAAAACTACTTAGTGTGAAGTGAATGAATAATGCACAAAACTGAGCATCTGCATTATTATTATTGTTTTGGTTAATGCAGGTGTTATTTTGTACTCACACCTCTTTAATAGATATAATTTTGTGTTCCAGTGGAGTTTATTTATAGACTCTAAAGATCTCTTTTGTTGCAGAGTTTGCATCATACCAGAGTCTGAAGTTTGAGTCCATCTCTGTGGAGGCCTTCAGCTTTGGACAGGACCAGTATGTGGTGTTTGCTCAGCCGTTCATCGGGAAGTGCACCTTCTTAGAGTGGGACCATGTGGAGATGGTCTTCAGGAATTACGATGACATCAACAGTGAGTCAGAACAGACAATAAGTGTATTCTGTTTATCGCAGGAATAGTCACGGGTTTTGTAGTGATGGAATCTTGAAGTGGGACTGTCACCATAGCAGTTCAACACAAAATATGATATCTTTGAAAATGACGCCTTTGAGACTGTAAAGTGGATTAAATGGATGCCATAACTACACAATAGGCCCTGTGCACAGCGGCGCACTGGCTAGCACTGTGTCTCAAAGATAATTGGAGCAGACAACTTTTTATCAAAGCTCAGAGTGGGATTTTGGCTGGTCCCAATTCCAGTTAGGCCTATTTCTTTAGGACTGTTAGTGGGTGTATACAGTTTTTAACACTTATAATTTAGGATTCTACCAGATTAAAGCAGCAGCTGCCAGTCTATTTTACTGTGAAAAGTCACTGGCTTGTCTTGATCGATCCCCTTTAACACTTTATGACCACAGTATCCACTCTACAAAATCAATTACACTGTAATAAAACCCACAGCAACAGCATTTCTGTGTGATCAACTGCTCAGTACTGTCCAAACTACTGCACAACTGTCCAAATGAGTCTTATTTAAATCAAAACCAAAAACATCCGTTATTGTCCATGGGCTGAGCATGAGCATCTGGACTAAAGAGATGTGAGAATCCCTGTAGTTTTTATTTTATGTTGATGATCACATGATCGCGCTGACGCACTCCAAGGAAACACATGCAGTGTTTGTGCTATTTATTAGATCAGATGTTTTACTCAAAAAGGGTTGTTTACTTTCTAAAATACAATACATTTTATTGACAAGAAGCCCATGCCGCGAGGGCAGAGGAAGAAGGGAGCTGTTTGCCAATGTGGACGGCCTTGTTTGACTGCACAGACAGTGTGATAGAAGTGTAGTTTTTTTTTTTATGTAAGGATTTTCAGACGTAAATTCTCAAATACCTTTTAACATAATATATACCAATATACTGTTGGAAAAATAGGTACAGCCACTGGTATTAGGTGGATGTATGGCTGCGTCATTTTTAATTGACAGAGTCCCAATTTTTAGAGGTAGAGTATGTGGGTGAACTGGACATCTACTGTTTACATACAAAAAACAAATACATTTTTTTTGTTTTGCACCAGGCACGTCCACTGTCATCTGCAAGCCACTCATCATTGACAACCAGCTCTTCATCATCGTGGCTCAGCTGTTTGGCGGTTCTCATATTTACAAACGTGACACATCTGCCAACAAGTTCATCAAACTCCAGGGCATCGATATTCTGAAGATCCGTAAACCCAATGACGTGGAGACCTTCAGGATTGACGGGGAATCCTTCTTCATCATCGCGGACAGCTCCAAAGCCGGTTCCACCACCATCTACAAGTGGAACGGCAATGGTTTCTACTCTCATCAGTCCCTCCATCCATGGTACAGAGATACAGATGTGGAATTCATGGAGATCTCCTCAAAGCCTCACCTGATACTGTCCAGTAGCTCCCAAAGACCAGTGATCTACCAGTGGAACAAAGGAACCAAGCTGTTTGACAGGCGTACAGATATACCAGAGATGGAGGATGTGTACGCGGTGAAGCATTTTAAAGTGAACTCTGACCTTTTCATCTGCCTGACCAGGTTCATAGGTAAGTGTAGAATTATCTGTTAATTGACTCTTGTGAGGTTTAAGGCATGTTATAATGTTGTTACCTTATCAAAAACGTACCTGGAGTTGTGTTTTGTAACATTCACACATGTTTGAGTAATCCTTTATTATTAGTCTGTCTACATCTCCAAAAATCAAACTGCTGTGTTCCACCTTTAGTTCAGTAGAGATTGGCAATTCCAGAAGAACTCAGTCTAAATATGCAGATTTGTGTGTTAAATGAGTGAATGAAACAAAACACAACTCCAGGTATGTTTTTGAGGAGCTAACATTATAACATAGATCAGAAAATTGTGTATAGGGGCCCTTTAAAGGTATATGGTGTAATGGTAGATGGTCCGTCAACTGTTTGTTCCTATGAATATGTCATTGCTCTGCCTGGAATGTTTCACAGTGTGACATTAAACAGTTCCAGTGCCTTTCATTTATCATGGTGGTTTTATAGCTAAAAAATACCTAGAAAAACAGACATTCTGACTGTGAGCAGGGTCGCCTCTCCACAGCTTTGACCTGTAACTTGGTCTGGTTTAGTCTCCATGTAGACAGAAAGATTTTAACATTCCAGACAAAGCAATAACATCTCCATGGAGAAAAGTTACACAATGCATTTTTAACTCTAACATTTGATATTCTTGTCCATAGGTGACTCCAAGGTGATGCGGTGGGATGGGGCACTGTTCCGTGAGCTCCAGACGATGCCATCCAGAGGGTCCATGGTGTTCCAGCCCTTCTCCGTGGGCACCTGGCAGTACGCCATCCTGGGCAGTGACTACTCCTTTACGCAGGTGTACCGCTGGGATCCAAAGAAGGGAGAGTTTGTTCACTTCCAGGAGCTGAATATCCAAGCGCCCCGAGCATTTCACCCGGTCTCCATAGACAACAGGCAGTTCCTCCTGGCCTCCAGTTTTAAAGGGAAAACTCAGATCTACGAGCATCTGGTGATCGATTTGAGCAACTGAAGGAGTGTGAGGAGTGTGAGGACATGTGAAAGGGAGAGGGTTTAGCTCGAAAGACTGAAATCAGTTCATATCAGTGCATGATCCATATTGTCCATGTTAACAACTGAAATGGCCACAGAGATGTTAAAGTGCATATGGCAGGTTCATTGAAGCAGTTCTTGAGTCGTCCAGGAGTAAGATGTTATCACGAAATTCAATCAAAACAGACTTACTAAACTTTTGCAGCCAACGAGACAGGTTAGACTAATTTCACTAAAACATAGTTAATATATTTCCGTACTAAAAGAACATACCTAGTTGTTGTGAAGTTGTAATTTTACTTCCTGGCTGGACACAGGCAGCAGATGTGACCATGGATCTTTAATAAGAACTGGATAAGACACTCTCCCTTTGTCCCTGTGTGAGACCGACTAGAGGCCGCTCTAGGTACTGCAGCTCCCAGGAGCTCCAGTCCATATGTTCGGCTGACAGGGCATCGACAGCTTTTTAGAATTTTTAAATCATAAAAGCCCCTGAGCCCGCGCTAGCTCACCTCTAGCAGCTAGCACTCTGATTGGTCAGAACTGCACATTTCTGACATCACATGTTGGGCGGCATAAGGCTCAGGAAGTAATGTGGAAGAAAAACTTTTTTGGCTTTTTGCCCCAGTGAGCACAGGCCACAACACAACGCCATGTTGGGTTCATCTTCCAGATTGTATTTACTCCATAGATGTGACCAAGCCCTGCTTTAACATGGCCTCTTGTTTAAGTGAATGGGCCGAGCTCAGTGGTGCAAAAGCAGACAGGAGCGCAGTCTTGCTGCACATCACATGACGGCGCTTGGACCAATCAGAGCGACAGTAGCTAGAGCAGAACAAGCCAAAGCTAAAGACTTAAAAGACAAAAATTGCCACAAAATCCAACCCCCTGTTATTTTGAATGGAATTTTGTGCTGACATAGACACAGAGGCATTCCCTTTTAGAAATACAGAAAAACTTGTCATGTGCACTTTAAAGAGTAACTCACCCACAAGCTCACACCTTCCTCTGACCGCGACCAAAGCTTCACAGTCCTGGAAAAGTGTCCCCAGAACATTAAGATAAACAAGAAGAGGACAAACTGCCAACAGTGTACAGTATCATTCCACTATAATCCAGACAGGACTGGGACCAGAGCACAACCAGGTGAGGAGGAGATAACTTACTCTTTGTCAGCATACGTTGTGTTAAAGGTGCATTATGTAACTTTTCTGGTAGAGGGTCCATCAAATGCTGTTCTCTGTGGAGATGTTATTGCTTTGTCTGGAATGTTTCACAGTATCGTATTAAACCTTTCTATCTTCATGGAGACCAAACCAGACCAAGTTACAGGTCAGATCTATGGAGAGGCGACCCCTCTTACAGTTAGAATGCCCGTTTTTCTATGTATTTTTGTGCTATAAAATCACTTGTAATTTAATAAATGTAAGGTAGAGCTGTTTAAAGTCATACTGTGGAACATTCCAGGCAGAGCAGTGACAGCATGACCCCCAACCAAAGTTACATAGTGCACATGTAATTATCTAGGAACATTATACAGGAATTATTTTAGTACACACAAAGTAAAATGTTGCAAGCAAATATCTGTTATTTTGGTGAGGATTGGTTAATGCGCTGTATATAATATTTATGTTACGAGAAAGTGTATTTTAATTTCCATTTAACCTAAAAGCCATAATCATTACAAGTGAAAAGTGCTTGTAATATTTCACTGTGTACACTTCATATGCATAATACAGTAATGTCTTTCTACAGAATTATTATTATAAATGGACATATTTTAAGGTGAGTTACTCTTTAAAGGTGCATTATGTAACTTTTCTGATGCAGCTGTTATCGCTTCGTTGAAATGTTCAACTGTATGGCATTAAACTTATAAATCTCCATGGAGACAAGCCAAGTTACTGGTGAAATCTGTGGAGATGCAACCCTCACTCACAACAACAATGTATGTTTTTTTTTTTAAACTATAAACATACCTGTAATGAAAAAAAACCCCCAAGATGGATCATTTTAATGCCATGCTGCGGAACATTCCAAGTACAGAGAATAGAAAAGTTCCATAGTGCGCCTTTCATTTTCAAATTGAGCTGGACCATGCATGACATAGGACCAATATAGATTGGATTAGCGTTGGCCAGTAGTCATCATTTAGTTCTGTTTAACCACTACTATTGCAATGACTGAAGATTTCTACATTTGTAATCTCGTATTTATGTACTGAGGTTGAAAACAGACTTTTTAACCCCTTCGAGGTGATCTGCCAAAATGAGATGTTTACATTTTCCTGTCTTAATCATGTTTAAATGATCTTTTTTGTAAGTTATAATGGGACCACGACAAAGGCCATATTTGTAGGTCGAAAGAATGTTAACTTGTATTTGGATATTCTTGGAAATTAAAGGTGCATTGTGTAACTTTTCTGGTGGAGGGTCCATCAAATGCTTTTCTCCATCTGTCTGGAATGTTTCACAGTCTGGTATTAAACCTTTCTACCACCATGGAGACCAAACCAGACCAAGTTCTGTGGAGAGGCGACCCCACTCACTCAGAATGCCTGTTTTTCTAGGTATTTTTGAGCTTTAAAGCCATCTGTAATTGAATAAATAAGGTAGAGCTGTTTAATGTCACACTGTGGAACATTCTAGACAGATAAATGGCATGTCCATAGAGACAACCAGGTGACAGACCCTCCACCAGAAAAGTTACACAATACACCTTTAAATGCTCATTGTGAATGGTTTGTATGTGTATAAAGTATTGAACAATGGTTTTACAAAGAATGTATGGACAAACTTCAGAGCACCCTACCAACTATTTTTAGACACTTAAGAGAATGTTATCTTAACTAACAAGCCATTACGTCATGTTAAAACGTTAAGTTATTAATATTACACTGTTCAAGTCAATAAAAGTTTACATCATGGATTCAATGGTCTTTTTTTCTGGTCTGGGCTATGTAAGAGCCATTCCCAAAAGTCTGCAGTGCTGTGGCCCCCTCCTATCGATGCTAAAGTCCCACAGGGCCCCCCCCCCCCCCCGTAATAATTTACATTACATTTAATAGAAAAGGATGTTTTTTCCTTAGAAATACTAAAGTAATATAATTCTACTAGTGCATGTAGGTTTAATACCAATATAGTGTAGTAACCAAAGATATTATATAAAGCTGATTTCAAAATTTTCTTTTATGCTGGCTGTGTGGACAACCTTTGGGGGCCCCCTCTGAAATGCCCCGGACCCCACTTTGGGAACCACTGCTATGTAATATGCATCTACATGTTCGAAATAAAAAGGAATCAAAACAGACAGTAAAGAACATGACCAGTGTGTCGTTTTAAGGATGTAGGAATAGAAGTTATTACGAGTAAGTCATCTGACCTCACAGCTCCCCCTCCAGGCAGAACACGGAGGACCTGCTGGATCCCATTTGTGATTTCTGGTTATTGTTCTGTGGCCTAACAAGGAAATACATTGTTTATTTACATGTTGTAATTTACTTTGAACTACTGATGTCAAGATTATACAGTTCAGTGAGAATAATGAAGATTTAGGTCACATTAATCTTAAAGCCACAGTATGCTTGCATCTCCACAAACCTGCTTCTTATTTAGCCTGGAGGAGGGCCTCTTTTTGCTTGTTTCCACGGAAATGTGTCTTTGGCTATTATATTCCATGGAGAAAGTTAAAGCCATACTTTGGAACATTGTTTCCATGGAATCATACAGACATGCCTCCTCCAGAAAGTTTCACACTGTAGCTAAGAACAACATTATTCTCATCAGTGGTAACATAAGAAAACCTGTAATGTGAAAGAGAGCGCAAATAAATACAAACAAATAAAATCCTTTTATTTTCTCGGACAAAGTGCACGCCTCAGTTCTACAAAGCAGCACGTTACAATGTCATGGAATAAATACAAGAAAACTGTCTGAAATTATAGAATGAACACGAGTGAGGATACACCAGTACCTGCACAGTCACGCTGCATGGGCCAGGGCCAAACCAGTCTGTTTACAAGAACTCCAGCCAACCGCCCATCCACTTCCCTCACTCATCTGATAACTGGATAGCCTCACCGAAGCTAGCAGTTACAGGAGCGGATTTGGAGCCAGTTCCATACTAGGAATAGGAATTTATTTACAGAGAAAATAGTGAAATAAAAACATCAGGATCGTGTAGAGACCAAAAGACCAAAATGACAAGGCTTACAGCAGCAGTTACAGAGAGAGGGGCGACTATTTTTAATGTAAAGTCAATCGGAAACAAAGATGATGGAGCTTGAAGCGCTCCCATGTTCACTTCCTATTTGGAACATGGTGGCTATCGGGTTAGCTATGTCCATTTATATGTACAGTCGATGGTACTATCCATGCCCATTGACAGAAATTTGGGGGCCAGGGGCAAGAAGCCTCACGGGGTCCCCCTCTAATATAAATTAATAGGCACAGGGTCCAATTCTAGGCCCCTAAAGCCCTGGGCCTGGGACAACTGTACTGCCCTGGTACTATCCCACCAAACCAAGTCATAATTAGAAGAAAAACACTGTCATATGTATTTTGAATGTGGTTTGATCAGGAGGTCCTTATACAGCAGACTGGATTGGCCCTTTTTTTCTGTGTCATTGAGGATTTAATTAAACATGACAGAAAACATGGTTGCCTCCTCATGTCCGTGCGCTTCTCCTGAAAAACTTGTGCAATTCCAGCGGGCCCCGGATGCCCCGCCCACTGCCGAGAAGAACAACATAAAGTGACCACTCAACCCCACCCACTGATCAGTCTATACGGTGCAATGTAGTGTTTTTCTATAGGCAAACAAAGTCAACGAAAAGGCTTCATCTTTCACAAAATAACTTAGTGCTCTTTAAATAAAATTGAAAACACTATTTCCATGTGGTGGCTCTTTAAAAAAAAAAACAAAAAAAATTAAAAAACTCACAGACCAAAAAGGATAAGAGACATCAACAATATTAGGAAAAAAAACATGAACAAATATTGACAATGATTTCTGTACATAACGCAAACCAATATACAATTACAGTACCTGCAGATGTTAATGCATACAGTACACTTCTCTTTTTACATAGTTTTAGTATGGGGGCTCCAGCCTGATCTATATACTTACCACAGACTGTGAAAAAAGCGGCTAATTTAGTACTTTTAATGGTTACTCAGCGAGAGGAGAGACAGAGAGAGCGCTTTTCGAAAAAAAAACAAAATGTCTGACTGAAATCCTTATTGCGGAATGGGCCGTGGTTGGAGTTGCATACTGCATGTGTAGATGACGAGGAGTAAGAGGAAGGGGCGGTTGAAGAGGGGTTGCGGTTGTTGTGTGGTTGGCGGTGGAGGAAGAGGAGGGGGGAGTGGTTGGGCCCTCTCACACAGAGATACCGTCCTCTTTACAGTACATTCGTGGCCGGTATTGCACGAGCTGAAGTCTGCATGTGCGTGGAGGAGCTTCAGTGCTGAGACGAGCTCGCCGGGCGCTTTATTTGGCACGTCTGCGGTGGTGGTTTTTCAATGTGTGGGTTATGTGGTTAAATCATATGGTAGCTTTGAGGTCCTATATTATTAAGCAAAATTGTGAGCTTTAAGCCACGTTAGAATGTTGTTACCTCTTCAAAAATATACCTGCAGTTGTGTTTTGTTTTTAAGTAATCCTTTATTTTTGTCTGTTTACATCTCCAAAGCTTAAAATACTCTGTTCCACCTTGTGATGTCATGTGGTAATATACAGGAAGGGCTGTACTGTGTTTTTAAAGCACTTTCACTATAATCTTTTGGATAATTTCAGCCCTGTAATTTCCAATCTCTACTGAACTAAAAGTAAAAGGTAGCTGTTAACTTGATAACTACCGCTTTAAAGTTAAAAAATTCAGAGGTAGTTAACAGCCACATTTTACCTTTAGTTCAGTAAAGTCTGGCTATTCCAGATCTGAAATTATTCAAATTATTTCAGTGGAGGTGTATGCTGTTAAAAACATAATAAAGCTCAGAGTGTTTTCTGTTTGAGAGAAGAACTCCTGGTATGTTTTTGGTGAGGAAACAACATTATAACCTGGATCAGAAAAAAGTGTAAATGGGCCCTTCAGTATATATACATTTGGATGGCTTTAAGCTACCAATTACTTACAAATTTCTTGGGTTTACAAAGGACAAAAGCAAAGAAATGTTCTATGTTTATCTATGTACGTCTATCCAACCAGCCCCTCCTACTTCCTTTTGTAACCCACCAGCAGACTCGCCCCACCTCACAAAGCACCCGGCGAGCACTATTTCTTTTCTTTCTCCTTGTTACGCTAAATCCAGTGACGTAGAGCTAGTCCCCCGTACACACCTGCCATCACCTGCCGCCATCACCTGCCGCCATCACCTGCCACCCCGCACCCGCCGCCTCAGCCCGTCACAGCTTGAGCTCGTTGGCGATCTTACAGGCGATGTTCTTGAAGGCGATGGACGTTCCCGATATCCGCTTGAACCTGACCCCGTTGAGAGAGAGCCGTGGGAGCTTGCAGACCTCCATCTCCCACTGCACCAGGTTGTCCTGGCGCGCGTCGCCGTGGACACAGAAGAGCAGGAAGCGTTCACGTTGCTCGTAGTCACAGCTGTTGGCGTCCAGGACTTTGCGGATCTCCCTCATCATGTCGGCAGGCTCCATGGACGAGGTGGTCTTCATGCTCCAGGTGAAGCGCAGAGAGCGGGGTTTGGAGTCACGCCCACTGCCCTCCTCTTTGGTGTCGCCAGACGCACTCCTGGATGTGAGAGACAGAGGAGAGGGTCAGAGAAGAGCCTGATACAGGTTTCTGTTAGATGAAGTGCCAGGGTCAATTCTACGCTATAATGAGGAGACATTAGATCACATGGCCCTGACCTGTGGCACCCCCAGATCCTGGGCCCCTTTTTGTTCAAGCTCTACATGCTGCCATTAAGCCAGATAATACGCAGCAATAATGTGTCCTACCACAACCATGCAGACGACACTCAGATCTATGTCTCACAGGCAGCAGGTGACTATGGACCTGAACACTGTGTGGATCCAAAACAACTTTCTCCAGCTAAACTCAAACAAAACAGAAGTAGTTCTCCTAGTTTTTGTCCCACAGAAACAAAGTGTCAGCAGTCACCTCCACCCATCTCTAAAACCTACAAATCAGACTAGCAATGTAGGGGTAATAATGAACTCAGATTTGAACTTTAACAGTTACATCAAATCAATAACATCTGCAGCCTTTTACCAACTAAAAACACAGCAAAAATCAAAGGTATTCTGTCTATAGCCGACTTGGAGAGACTTATCCATGCGGTTGTCTCCAGTAGGTTAGACTACAGTAATGGCCTGCTCACAAACGAGCTGTGAGACAGTTGCAGTACATCCAGAACGCTGCAGCTCAGGTCCTGACTTGAACCAGGAAGTACGAGCACATGCGTCCTGTGCTCAGGTCTCTGCACTGCCCCCTGTGGCTCAGAGAATAGACTTTATAGCGGTTCTGCTTATGTACAAGTCTCTCCATGGCCGAGCACCAAAGTACATCTGTGACATGTTAGTGCCACATGAACCATCTGCACTCTGAGGACCTCAGGGACCGGCCTCCTGCTGGTGTCTAGAGTCACGACTAAACACGGGGAGTCAGCGTTTCAGATTCATGCAGCTCAAACCTGGAACAGTCAGGCCTCTACTTTATCTGTTTAAATCCAGGCTCAAAACAGTTCTGTTTAGCTGTGCATATGACTGAAAGATTTTCATTTGCACTCTTCTCTCTCATTCTCTTTCATTTAATGTCTCTTTCTCTTTTTTAATTTTATGATGATTATTCATGTTTTGGTTTGTTTGTATTGTGATTTTAATGTCTTTCTTATTCTGTAAAGCACTTTGAATTACTTTGTGTACGAATTGATCTATACAAATACACTTGCCTTGCCTTATTTATAACTCTACTTCCAGAGCCAATATAGACTCTTTAAAAGTTTATGTATTTTTTAATTACTTCTATGGGGTATTAACTGCTAACACATATTTAGATCACCATGTTATCTTGTATTGTTTGGAAAATGCTATATTCGCCGAAAACAACATATTAACATACTGTATTTTACGTTTCAGTCTCGTTTTTAGTCTCCCCTCTCTTTGCTCAACAAGTTATGTGGCTCCCCCTTCAAATAGTTTTTCATTTTAACTACAAACATTTTACCACAAAGACTATATTTTTGTATTTATAAAAAATAAAATAAAATAAAAAGCAAACTGAAAACTTCTAAATCATAGCTTTTTTTTTTTTTAATTAAGACTTAAAGGCATTAGCACTTAGAGCTGTCAGTGAATGCTTAATTTGGCTCTCAGATCAAGTGCAGGGCCAATATGACATTATAATGAGTATGGGATGATTATGACTTCCAGGTTCAATAGAGATCAGGCCATAAGCACTCAACTATATTATGAATCATTACTGGTACGACCAAAGACACTTTACCTGCTGTTTATTCTGTTCATATGCTGCACTGTACTTACCCAGAGTCACAGTACTTGTACACATTAGTTTTGTAGCCTTACAGCTTTACCCTCCTGTTATTTTATGTCTATTGTTAAGTCTTTTTAGACTTAACAATAGACTTTCCTTGATTTTGATTGCATGTTTGCTGTTCACTTTAACACTGTCATTTCCCCAGTGTGAGACAAATAAAGGCTCTCTCTCAATAATCGTTTGACTGTACAAAAGGAATGAATGCATTTCTGCTTTTACTCTGCAAATGGTTTTCACATTCAAATTAAAGGTGCACTATGTAACTTTTTTGGTAGAGTCCACCTGCAGACTGTATAAAAAAGTGGAAAAGGGAGTATGACGTCACCCATAGCGTTTGGCTCCAGTCAAATGAAGCTCATGAGCTTAGCAGTTATAAGGGCGAATCTGGAGCCGAGTTCCACATTAGGAATAAGAATTGAATTATGGACAAAATAGCTAAATAAAACACGAGGATCATGAGTGGGTTAATATGCCCATTTTAAGACCAAAATGACGAGACTCCCTGCAGCAGTTACAGAGAGAGGGGCGGCAATTTTTCAATATAAAGTGAATTGGAGCCAGAAACTCCCCCATGCTCACTTATTTGGAACGCTGCAGCTAATGTGCTAGCTATGACCATTTATATATACAGTCTATAGGACCACCACATGCTTGTTTCCATGGAGATGTTACAGTTTTGCTTGAAATGTTCCACAGTATGGTATAAAACTTGTCTTTCCCCATGGAGACACAGCAGGTGAGGTATCAACCATCAAAAGTACATCTTTAATATTACCATAATGAATGTAGACTTGAAAATAAAAATGCCAAGTCTTTACATTTAAGTCCCTCTTTTTGCTGTATGAGTCTATTAAACTGTTGAGATCACTAAAACTCATTTCTAATTAGAAGGTCAGACTGTTAAATTAACCTTTTTATTATGGTACTATTTCATGGGCCCTTGAAAGCAGCACAACGTCCTCCTAATGTCCTGTATCTGTCTAATGCTTTTTTTTTGGGTCACTGTAATCAAGTGTGTGTGTTTGAATACTACAAACTTTTACTACTATAGTGAAAAATGTTCAGCTGGGCTTAATGACTGCTGGCAGAGAATTAGACTCTAGTCAGTTTCTGTTTCATGTGGATAGGCCCAGCAATTGCAGTTAATAGCCTTAAACCACTATGAAACATCTGCCTTTCATTACTTACATGGGACATTTTACCATCCTCATTTAGCCTGCGTGTACATCCATTTTAAATTATGGACAACTTTTCAATTTAAAGGGCACTTATTACACTGTTTTGTGTTTTCTGTTTTTGTGATCTATGTAATGTTGTTTCCTCATTAAAAACAATACTAGAAGTTGTGTTTTGTTTAATTCACACATGTTTAACACACAAACCCTGCATATTTAGGCTGAGTTCTTCTCTCAAATAGAAAACACACTGTTCCACCTTGTGATGTCATGTGGTAATACAGAAAGTGCTCCACTGTTTTAAACTCCACACACCTTCACTAGAATCATTTGGATAATTTCAGACCTGGAATAGCTAATCTCTACTGAACAAAAGGTAAAAGGTAGCCAGTAATTAACTTGAAAACTACCACTACATGACATCACAAGGTGGAACAGAGCATTTTTAGCTTTGGAGATGTAGACAGACTAATAACAAAGTGTTACTCAAACATGTGTGAATGAAACAAAACACAACTCCAGGTATGTTTTGATGAGGTAACAACATTATAACATGGCTTAAAGCTCACAGGAGTCAAGTTTGTGTAATATAGCACCTTTAAAAATATTATAGCATATAAAAATCCTACAAAAACAATGATTTAGAGCTTTGGTTTAACCCAGTTGAGTCCAGATGTGCCATTCTCCTCTATACTGGCCTTTACAGAGTACTTTTACCATGGTCCAGTGCAGTACTTTGGGTGATTATTTGAACCACCTGACAGGAAGTACACACATAAGTTTTATTACTGCAGCAGGCTGTACTGTTTACATTAGTCACAGAAGCATGGCTGCCTTGTATTTAGACCAGCATTGACACATCATTACAAGAACTGTTAGAGGTGGAGAAGTATTTGGCACGTACTTCATTTTGTAACTGCATGTGGTACTGTAGTATTTTAAAATGAGAACACCTCTCAACAGGCCAATATTACGCTGTTTTCTGATCTATGTTATAATGTTGTTTCCTCATCACATACCAACATACCTGGAGTTGTGTTTTGTTTCATTCACATGTTTAACACACAAACCCTGCATATTTAGGCTGAGTGCTTCTCTCAAACAGAAAACACTCTGGTCCACCTTGTGATGTCATAATACAGGAAGTACTTCATTGTGTTTTTAAACTCCATAAACTTTCACTAGAATCATTTCGATGATTTCAACCCTGGAATTGCCAATGTCTGAACTAAAGGTAAAAAGGTAGCTGTTTACTTGAAAAATACCACTACATGACATCACAAGGTGGAGCAGAGCATTTTGAGCTTTGGAGATGTAGACAAAGTAATAAAGCAGGGTTACTGAAACATGTGGGAATGAAACAACAGGTATGTTTTTGGTGACATTCTAACATGGCTTACATCTCACAAGAGTCCATTTTGTGTAATATAGAACCCTTAAAGATCATTTTGGAAGGAGGCTAGAACTATTTCTCTATTTCGTTAATACAAATTGTAGTATCAGTACAGATAAAAGAATCTAAGCCTATCAAAAGTAGTGAAGTATGAGCTGTATATTCTATATCATCTTTAAAGGTACATTACGTCAATACTCAGAGATAATATTGCTTTGCCTGAAATTTTCCACTGTATGGCATTAAGCGTACCCATCTTGCATTTATTCAGTCACATGTGTTTTTATAGATGAAAAACTCATGCTTTCTTACTGTGAATGTTCCACAGCATGGCATTAAACTTTATTGCATTTAACTGAGTACATCTGTTTTGATTACATGACCTCCTGGCCCCCGATCAGCACCATAAACGTTATATAGAGGACCTTTAAATGTTCAAAAAGTCAGATTTTAGGCATTATTTTCTCAGTAGTATCTTTTGGTCCTGGTTTAGGATTTGCATTTCCGACACAGTTTGACCAATAAAACAAGATTTACCGTACTCTCTGTATTCTATCAAAATAAAATATTAAATCATTCCAGAAATATTGTGACTGCAGTAATCAATGTAGTAGTCACATATATAATTTTCTGTATCTGGTATCATAGCTACAGTATATAAATACATTCTTTCCTAGTATTTTTTTTCTGCATAAATTTGTATTTGTATAATTATTCCTAATTTGACACCAGTCTCTTATTTTGAATTTATTATTAACAATTATATTTTTGCTCTTTGGTTTTGTATTGTATTATATTATGTGTGAGCTACTGTGTCCAAATTATTTCCCTTGTGGATAAATAAAGTTTATAAAGTCTAAATAGTTGTTTTTGCATGAACCCCTGTGCAGGTGTAGTCTTGTGAATGCATTTTAGTTCACGTACATAGAGATACATAATAATTTTGAGAGCAAGAATTTCTTTAGTCGACTGTAGCCCTACTTGGTCCTTACCTGACCAACCAGACCCACACACTTTGACAAAACTTTACACAGACGAGTGGATCTGGAGCCGTATCCCGTCTTCCTGATTTCAGAGGGCGTGACTGACAGACGGATTAACCAATCAGAGAGAGGCATACTCTGTTTGAATCAAAGCAAACATGGCTGCTTATTTATATGTAACAAGGGAAAAAACATCATAAAGGACTGAGAAGCAGCATGGATTTTCTCAGAATCAACAGACGATGCACCAAACTAATACTTATCTCAAGTAAAAGAAGTTAAATATTTTGTTCTGAATGTAACGAGAATTGTCAAGTTTGGACGGAGATTTTTCACGCTCTGTGGTCCGATTCCAGTCCCTTCTGGATTCGAACAAAATGTAGAAGGGACTGGCTGGTCAGGCAAAATTGGTCCAGTAGTAGTAATATTCGGTATCTCACCTTGGGGTGTCTGTCCTGGCACTGGCCTCTCCCTCACTAGGCACCCTGAAATGAACAGAAATACACTGTTAACTAGAGCTGTAATATATGCTGCACCCACTCACCCGTCCTCCACCCGCCCTCCACCCACCCTCACCCACCCTCCACCACCATCACTGGACAAAAGAGAGGGGAGGTGTGGGGGCTTCATGCCAGGAAAGAACCCACACGTCTGGGACCAACACACACCGGGTGACCTCTTTTTGGCCTGCATCCTTGCTTTTAAAGTGTCACCTTTCCTTAATCTCCACTAGTGTTGTCATGATACTAACATTTCAAACTCGATTTCAATACCAAGGAATAGACTCAATACTCAATACAGATTCCGATACCAAAGTGAGAATTAAAAACATTTTCTTTAGACAATAGAATGTGATTGTTAACATTAAATCATAGTATTTTCTTTTCTATTTACATGTGGTCTTATATGTGTGTGTAATCCCTCAGTGGTCCATGTGCATATACTAGTCTATATGCTCTTATACTTGTTCTGATACAGCTCAAGATCATTCTAAAGCTATTCAGGAAAGGTTCATTTCTGTCCTGTGAACTTTTTTAGTATTGATACTTGCTCAAATTAGTATCGTTTTAGTATGGATTACTATGTGATTTTCGATATTTAACCCTAGTCTCCACGATTCTTATCTAATCGTTATGGGGAGAGTAAGGAAAGGGAATGCTAGCAAAAAGTTTAAGTGAAGAGACAAAAAAAACACTGCAACACAAAGGTGCAAGTTTAGGCAAGGATGTAGTGTACAGGAGGTTAAGGAGGTCAAAGGTCAAAGGTGAGGAGGTTGTGGTGCAGCAAGCGTAGTGTGCTCTCACCTCCGCGCCGACCTGAAAGACATAGCTCTGAGCGGGAGAGAGAGGAGAGACAGCGGTGAGCGGCTAGCGTACGGCCAGCGTGAACCAGACAGTATTTAAGGGGGCGCTGCTGTTGCACTGGCAGCAGGGGGCGCTAGATGTAATGTAGTAGCAAGTTAAAAGCATTGTGGAAATAGAGGATTATAAACAGCAAGAAGCATGATGGAGCAAAAATAATGTGGGAATATTTTTGTAATTCAAATGGTAAGTTCAGACTAAATGAAAAAATATAACTTGAGCTATTTTCTGATCTTTGTTATAATGTTGTTTCCTTATCAAAAACATACCTGGAGTTGTGTTTTGTTTCATTCACACATGTTTAACACACACATCCTGCATGTTTAGCCTGAGTTCTTCTCTCAAACAGAAAATATTCTATTCCACCTTGTGTGTTTTTAAACTCCATAAAGCTTCACTAGAATTATTTGGATAATTTCAGCCCAGGAATTTCCAATTTCAAATCTCTACTAAACAAAAGGTAAAAGGTAGCTGGTAACATGAAAACTACTGGATGACGGATTACTCAAACATGTGTGAATGAAACAAAACACAACTCCAGGTATGTTTTTGATGAGGAAACAACATTATAACATGACAAAAAGCTCACATGAGTCAGTTTTGCATAATATAGGACCTGTCTTATTCTGAATTCTTGTATTAGTTTGTCAGTTCATAGGCCTGATTTGGTCATTCTGTTCTGTAAATTCTCCTGGATGTGTTTAAAATGTGAACTTCAAACTTCAAACAAATTGCAAATGTAATCGCAAAGCTTGTAAAAAAAAATCTAAATTAGATATGTTTTAGGGATGCACCGATCCAGAACTGGTATCAGATATTGGCGCCAATACTGAAAAATTAGGCGGTTTCCAAATATTGGTTCTGCCGATATCCTGTTTGAGCATATAATCTGATACGATTTACTGGTCGTAGTTGCCCAGAAAGTCTCAGTGTTTGAATTTTTATTAATATAAAGTTGTTCTGTATTTGAGGGATACAAACAGCTACATGACACTTCAGTTTTGTCTTATTTTATTTTGTTTTAAGCAGATACTTAAAGCCATAGTATCAAAATCGGCATCGAAACTGAAAAAGCTGGATCGGTGCATCCCTCATATGTTTCCTAAATCACCATTATTATATCCAGCCTTTCCCATGTTTTGCTCCCAGTATTACTTTTGTCCCAACACTGACCCCG
The DNA here is from genome assembly GCA_029959045.1 of Taenioides sp. WSHXM2023. NCBI lineage: Eukaryota > Metazoa > Chordata > Actinopteri > Gobiiformes > Gobiidae > Taenioides > Taenioides sp. WSHXM2023. The sequence goes on from CM057094.1 coordinate 26,491,804, forward strand.
TACCTGCGCACAAACTTGGACGTGATCTTGCTGATGATGCCCGTGGACGTGCCCCTGCGCTGCTGTGCCAGAGCCCCCGTGTCGTGGGACAGGGTGGGCGAGGCGGGTGGCCCGTTGTAGGTGGCGCTGCGTCTGTCTCTGAGCTGGGCGCCATGGAAGGTGCTGCGGCTGGTGGTGCCCCGAGGGAATCGATTCTTCTCTGGGGTACTGATGCTGTGGGCGGAGGGGGAGGTGGAGGGGCCACGGGGGGAGGAGCTGAGGAGACGCAAGCAAAAACAACGGGAAGTTTTAAAGGTCCTGTATTGTGCAGCATTGACTTGTGACATGTTAGAATGTTGTTGCCTTCTCGAAAACATACCTGGAGTTGTGTTTTGTTTCATTCACACATGTTTGATTAATCTTTTATTACTGTCTACATCTGCAAAGCTCAAAATGCTCTTTTCCACCTGATGTCATGTAGCGGTAGTTTTCAAGATACCTTTTAGCATTAGTTCAGTAGCAATTGGCAATTCCAACACTGAAATTATCCAAATGAGTCTAATGAAGATGTATGGACTTTAAAAAACACAGTGGAGCACTTCCTCTATTACCACATGACATCAAAAGATGGACCAGAGTGTTTTCTGTTTGAGAGAAGAACTCAGCCTAAATATGCAGGATGTGTGTTAAACATGTGTGAATGAAACAAAACACAACTCCAGGTATGTTATTTTGATGAGAAAACAACATTATAACATCAGAAAACAGTAATACAAGCCCTTTAAAACCATACTTTGGAACATTCTCCACAGAGAGGCATGTTGACATTACACAGAACAGAGCAGGGTCCTTATCAACATCAGTGCTAAGTTTCTAGAGAAGCCTGGCTGCCCCCTCTTCTCTTTTACTATTTCTATAGAATATTTTCTGGCTGATACTAGTTTTGGTATTGATGGTCATGTGGGTATCAATTTACTGACAGCACTATAGATCATATATATGTGTAGACAAATAAATGTGTCTGTATTTACTTATGTTCCTTGTCATGCGTATGTGTATGTTTTGTTTTTGTCACTATGTGGTATCTTAAAACTTAAAAAAAAACAATAAAAAAACAATGGAAAAAACATTTTCTTCGTCATATGGTGTTACGTTGAGTCTGACCTGGCTTTGAGCTCTGAGTTGTCGTCAATAGGGGGCAGTGTGCTCTTGGAGGGGTGCCCTGATGAGGACATGGACTTGGTGTGACGAGGCCGCGTGGAGCTCAGGGCTGTAGAGGGGGTACTGCCAGAGACTTCAGTCAAACTAAACATGGACAACAGGCAGAAAAAAAGGTGTTTTAGAATTGTGTCATTAGTGGTGGAACATAATGAAGAAAAGAAGTAAAGTACTGTACTCAAGTATACATTTTAGGTATACATTGTAGGTATCTGTATCTTTTTTACTTTACGACATTTGGTATCTGTACTTTCTTCTCTACTATATTTAACTGGACTGAATAGTAAAAGTATTTTTTTAGTATTGTTTGAGACCTGCTGAAAAGGCTGAGGGGTTTATTTTTAATACATTCATAGTTTGAGCATCAAAAGCTATACTAAGAAAAACTGCTAGGAAAATATGTGTAGAATCCCTCAGTCGTCCAGGTAGAATCCATAGCAAAAGGAGAAATTTAATTTGTCAACTGGACAAAGTTTATTTGGTCGAATACGTTTCGCAGCTCATCCTAGCTGCTTCTTTAATTTGTCAACTCTGTCCAGTTGACAAATTAAATTTCTCCTTTTGCTATGCTAGGAAAATACATTGATTCAATTGTTTGTGTTGAACAGTCAGCACAAATCTTTATCAAAATCAGTACATCTGAAGCTTTATTAGATCTCACAATCTGTATGAATTTTTGCTCTTTAAGTACATTTTTAAACAGGTACTTTAATATGTTTACTTATGTAAGAGTAAAAGTATCACACGAAAAAATCTACCTGAGTATTTCTTTGCTCTGGAATCTGTACTTCAACTTAAGTAACACAATTGAGTACTTCTTCCACCACTGTGTCTCATGTAAAGTGTTTAGTGCAGCGGTTTTCAAACTGGTACCTGTAGCATAGGCTACATACAGGTCCTTTAACTGCTTAACTATGCTTTAGTCTTGTACTACATTATGGGCTTTGGCTTTTACAATTATTATTTACAATTACCTACAACAGAAACAAAAAAAACTACCGTATTTTCCAGACTATAAGCCGCTACTTTTTTCTCACACTTTGAACCCTGTGGCTTATACAACGATGCGGCTAATATATGGATGGATTATTCGTCTATGAACACAGCGGATGTGCGCGCAGCTCGAGTGCAGAAAGCGCCGCTGTCTGTGCGGTGAACATGGGTTAGGGTTAGTTAGAACACTCGCTAGCGCTGTTGTCAGCACTAAAACAGTTTATCGCTGCGTGATAAAATAAGTTCTGCTGCTAAATGAACATTAGTGAGTGGGATACGTCTTAATGACCCGTATGTGTTAAATGCAGGTGAGGCGTAAATGACGAGACGAAACGTCTCAAACTTCAGTAGCTGGACATCCGCTCATACATGATCGATACAACTAACCCCGACCCCCGGGAGAGCCTGAAATCCTGTTGAAATCCTACAAGACACTGACATGATACAAGACAGGACAGCGGCTCTTTCTGCTCGAGACATGCGCAGTAGAGCGCCAAGTGACGGGGCGCAAGAGCGAGACAGACAGGTGAAGAGATGATGTGCTGAGGAAGATGCTCGTTTGATTTTGTTTTGAACAGTTAGTTTGTGCTTCATGCACACACCCTCCTCATGGAAAACATACGAAGAAATGCATATGATGCAGCTTTGAAGTTAAAGACAACTGATCTGTCAAAGAAGGAAACAGAGCTGCTGCACGTGAGCGCGACATCGATGAGTCGATGGTGAGACGCTGGCGACGGCAGCGTGACGAACTGACTCAATGCAAAAAGACGACAAAAGCTTTAGAGGCAATACAAGCAGATGCTCGGAACTTGAAAACTTCTTGAAGACGTGGACACCTGCGGCTTATAGACAGGTGCAGCCTATATATGTACAAAAATAAAATTCTTTGAAAATTTAGGTGATGCGGCTTATATTCAGGTGCGCTCAATAGTCCGGAAATTACGGTATACAGTATACAGTATTTGTATAGTAGGTTTGAATAGGTCGGCAACAACAGTTAAGCTAAGGTCTCCTGGTGTACTTGTCCCTGATCTCCAGAAGATCTAATATTTTGAAATGGTTTTGGTTAATTAGAAGGGGAAGTGCACGCTGTATGTTGTGTAGGCAGTGTTCTTACCTGCTGTCTTTGCCGTTGGGAATAGCCGAGTATCTGTCTGAGGAACGCTCACAGACATAAGTATTTCTACGAGTCATGGATCCGTTGGTCTAGTTGTGAAAAGAACAAAAAGACACTTAGAAAATTATTCTAACCATATTATTATTTTGGAGTAAATGGGTAAACAATATTGAATTAAAGGGCCTATATTGTGCTATTTTCTGATCTATGTTATAATGTTGTTTCCTCATCAAAACTATACCTAGAGTTGTGTCTTGTTTCAGTCACACATGTTTAACATACAAACCCTGCAGATTTAGGCTGACATGTTTTCTCAAACAGAAAACACATCTTGTGATGTCATGTGGTAATACAGGAAGTGCTCCACTGTTTTTTTAAACTCCACACACCTTCACTCGAATCAGATGGATTATTTGAGCCCTGGAATTGCCAATCTCTACTGAACTAAAGGTAAAAGGTAGCTGTTAAGGTAGCTGGTCCATAACATCACAAGGTGGAAGAGAGTATTATGAGGTTGGGAGATGTAGACAGACTAATAATAAAGGATTACTCAACCATGTGTGATGAGGCAACAGCATTATAACATGGTTTAAAGCTCACAAGAGTCAGTTTTGCATAATATAGAACCTTTAAGGCTGAAGATCCTCAATTTTACGTTTCATTGGGATCCGCTCAAATCTGGCAAAGTTTGAGAAAGATGTGTTTTTTTTTTTGTTTTTTTTTTTCAGAATTTTGTAATTTTGTTGAAAACTCACCATGACCATGCCCGACCTTGTCACAAATTGAATGGATAATCTTTAAAGGTGCATTGTGAAACTTTTCTGTGTGGAAATGTTATTACTTTGTCTGGAATGTTTCACAGTATGGTATTACACCTTTCTATCATCATGGAGACCAAACCAGACCAGGTTACAGGTCAGATCTGTGAAGTGGCAAACCTGCTCACAGTCAGTCTAGGTATTTTTGAGCTATAAAACCACCTGTAATTGAATAAATATAAGGTAGGGCTGTTTAATGTCATACTGTGGAACATTCCAGGCAGAGAAATTACATATCCATAGAAACAAGCAGGTGGTGTACTCTACACCAGAAAAGTTACACAATTTAAATGGACGTGGGTTTTGTGCCTTTGGGCCAAGTTTGAAGTGTTTTCGATGAAACTGTCTGAGAAGATGCCGTAAGACAGCTGGTCATGCCACTTACAGCTCTACACTAGTTTCATCTCCACCATAGACACTGGACAACAAAGCAGTGGTTACCCCTACAGCACTTGTGGTGGTCTTCTTCCTCTCTTGCACCCCTAGGGGCGAGGCAGGCACATCTCCTTTGGACGTGCTGAGCTCCAGTCTGCGCGCTCCGTCCCACTCCTCCCTGTGGTCACTCTCCACGCTCAGAGCCTGGCCACGTTTGGTGTACGAGACCGCAGGGGGCACCGATGGACCCACTGCGACATAAACAAACATAAAGAAGTTATGATATGGTGGTATTAACACTAGGGATGTACGTATAGTATATTGGAGAAAAACACAACTGAATAAAAAGGCAAACAGCAAGCAATAACAAAATATATGTATCACTCTACATCACCACACTTCAAAATACACGCCAAGTACGCAGGGCCCTGTACTGCAAAGCTACATGCGAATTAAATAAATAAACCACTATAGATATTTTGCAGTAACATCAAGCTGGGGGTGTTGCACATGGATGTCTATGGTGGAATGTTCAACAGTTACCATGGAGGCACAATGCACATATTAGCAAACACTGTCAAAGTACAGATAAAGTAAAAAACAAAAAAAAAATACAAAATGGATTTAAATAACTAATTTTCAGGAGTCTGTGATCAATATGAGGTGAGAGGGACTAACTGAAATACTGTCGGGTAATGCTAGCTGGAAAAAAACTGAAAACTGAAACTCTCCCTTTTCTCTGCAATAATGAAATCTGATATCACTCATTTTATTTGAATAATGAATTTGAAATGAGAAAAAGAGGGACATTTGAAGACGTCTTCATAAGCTTTGTGGTAGAGGGCCCAGGTCTGAAGTAAAGCTGTTCCCTCCTCATGCTTTGAGGTGCTGCAGGACAGCAGCCAGCAGATGGCGCCACACACAATGGCCCCACATGAACTAGGAGGAAGCTGCTATTCAACACAACAATAAACTCTATTATCTGCTTTTCAACAAGGAGCCAATGTGAGCAGATATTTATCGTACAGGACAGTGCAAAAGATTCAAGTGAGGTGTGAAAATCGCTTCAGTGGTTTATTCAAATTTGTGTTATTAAAATGTTTAATGGTGTGTTTTTATAGAAGTAGAAATTAATATCGGTTTTACAGTGAGAATCAATGAAAACATTAACTAGTGTTATCTTTAACTTGGCCTTTTGTATTGAAATAGATATATTTTTTTACATTTGCATACTTAAAGATACAGTATGTATCTTTCTGGAGGAGGCACGTCACCTGCAGGATTCCATGAAAACAGAAAGTGAAAGCCATACTTTGGGGCATACGGGGGATCATACTGTGGAATATTATAGCTAAAGGAACAACATTTCCATGGAAACAAGCAGGAGCCCCTCCTTCAAATAAAGAGTCAGGTTTGTGGAGATTCAAGCCCACTCAGAGTAAGGACGCACGTTTTTCTATGTTTTTCAGTTCAACAAAAACAATAATAAAAACATGCTTTGATATTATTCTATTTTTTGGCCAAAAAAGTTACATACTGTGGCTTTAATATAGTTAGTCACATACAGGTTTATTATTTTTGGGAATATGTATTTTCTTTTATTAGGTGCTGCTGCTTTTAAATTACAATTCAACTTCTAAAACTGTTATTACAATTAATTTGTTTAACATTATACAATTGTACACTCAGTAAATCCTGATCCCCTAAAATGTTTCTTTGTAATGTTGTGTTTTAGCACACTAACGCACCTTAAATAAGTAAAATCCTCATCAGGACTTTTGCACTGTACTTTAAACTGTTTGGAATTCCAACTCAGAAAAAGTTGCTCTAAATACAGTTCTTTCTCTAATCGTGTCTAGTGCAGCTTCCCCCTGTAGGAGACGCAGGCAGCAGCACGCTCAGAGCTGGGGGACGCCGGGTTACTTTACTTGGCTTCTCTACGACACCACCCCCTCCTCCTCCTCCTCCTCCCTCCTCATCCCCACCATGATCACTGTAGCGTCGCTGCTTCTGATTGGCTGAGATGCTGCGTGTGACTTTGGGGTGGGCGGGAGAGATGCTGGAGCTGTTGTTGATGTCACTCGTCGGTCTTTGTCTCAGGACGCTGTTGGTCAGAGGCTCACTGCCCTCAAACTGAAGGAGAGATGTACAGAAGAGTCATGGGGAGATCAGTTTTACTTGTGAATCTACATGATGGCTTTTCAGGCTTTCAACTTCAAGCACTGCAGAACAATGCAATACTAGCCCTGTGCTGTTCGTCACATACTAGCATTAACAGTATCCAGTAACTATCATGGCTACTGGTGGATAGAAGGGTTTCAAAGAATTTGCTTGTCTTTTTTTTATAGCAAAGGAGAAATTCTATTCTGTCAACTGGACAAAAGTTTCAGAACTGAAGAGCAGCTTGGATGAGCTGCGAAACGTTTCTCCTTTGCTATAGATCCTAAGGACGACTAAGGAATTTCACAAATGTTTTTATGTTTTTTTTTATAACATTTGTAATAACAAGAAGCCTAAAATTAATAATTAATTAATCATTGTATCTTTCAAGACGCCCAAAGCTCTTTACAGTTCATTGTTCCTTCACTCCACATTCGGTGGTGGTAAGATACTATTGCAGCTACAGCTGCCCTGGGGCAGACTGACAAAAGCAAGACTGCCAATCTGTGCCATCCGACCACCACCCTCCAACCACCACCACCACTCACCATTCACACCACTTTCTTACTGGGCAACATGGGTGACACTACGGACACTACGACAATTTTTTCCACTATCGCCCCAATGTAAAATGTTGTATTCTAAAACTGTTTACATCAGTGACAGACATGATTGCTCCATTAGACAGTAAACACATCATTGTTCCTGTGTATTTGTGCAATGCAGAACAGTGTTGTTCAGGGCTTTTTTTAAAGTGGCAAGTGGCCTTTGTATGGGGTTACTTTTGTCTCATTAATATTCACAAATGCACAGAGGGTGATCTACAAATAGTCATTGGTTTGTACATGTGTTTTGATATCCACAAATCCAAATTTAATATTTGTAACTTGTATTTTGTTTTTTTACAAATAGATGTGTATTTGTAAATATATCTTTCATTTGGGAAAAAAAAAAAAAAAAAAAAAAAACATTGCAAAAGGAGAAATTTAATTTGTCAACTGGACAGAGTTTATTTGGTCGAATACGTTTCGCAGCTCATCCAAGCTGCTTCCTCAGATGAGCTGCGAAACGTATTCGACCAAATAAACTCTGTCCAGTTGACAAATTAAATTTCTCCTTTTGCTATGGATTCTACCTGGACGACTGAGGGATTCTACACACAAAAAAAACATTGGTAAAATAGAAAATTCTGTTTGTAAAATGTGATTTGCATTTGTGGATCACCAATTACACAAATTCATCAATTTCCTCTATGATGTATTTTTGAGACTTTTTGAGAAATCTACAAATGCAGACAGATGCACAAATAGCCAACTGATTCATATACACAGGCAACCACTAGATGGCAGTGTTGTTATAGGCGTTAAGTTAGCAAGAGACTATGAGGTATGCTAACACATGTAATTATTGTAAAAATACATCATAATTAATCATCAATAAGGAACTGGCCTTGTAGACAATTCCATAATGTTACATAGGTATGTTATGGGTTACGAAATTAAAATGATTAGCATGTGTTAGCATACCTCATAGTCTCTTGCTAACTTAACGCCTTTAACAACACTGCCATCTAGTGGTTGCCTGTGTATGTGAATCAATTGGCTATTTGTGCATCTGTCTGTGTCTGTGGATTTCTCAAAAAGAGTCTCAAAAATACATCATAGAGGAAATCTGTGAATTTGTGTAATTGGTGATCCACAAATGCAAATCACATTTTACAAACAGAATTTTCAGTTTTACAAATGTAATTTTTTTTCCAAATGAAAAAAGATATATTTACAAATCTATTTGTAAAGACCAAAATACAAGTTACAAATATTAAATTTGGATTTGTGGATATCAAAACACATGTACAAACCAATGACTATATTTTAGATCACCCTCTGTGCATTTGTGAATATTAATGAGACAAAAGTAACCCCATAAGTTTGAGTTATTTTGAGTTTATCTTTTATTTACTACATTCCATATGTCTCCATTCATAGTTTTGATGCCTTCAGTGAGAATCTACATTGTAAATAATCATGGAAATAAAGAAACAAAAATGAAAAACTACTGACTGGCAGTATATATCATAAAGGTAAATATACAAAAAAAAAAAACCATCAAAGCCAAACAGGTGGGTAAGTTGGGAAAGTTGTGGAGCAGCTAACATCTTTTTTATTTGGAGTTTGACATTTATTTACTTTGGCGTGATTAATTACTGGTGGTGGATGGGTAATTTTGTCACGTGACAGGGAAAGAGTGACTGTAGACTTAATTACTACTTTTCAGACATCACAAGTTAACTGACTTAAATACTGCCCATTACGCCTCTGGCATGTAGCACAGAAGGGGGGCTACAAGGTCCTGTATTACTCAAAATGTACCCTTGTGGGCTTTAAGCCATGTTATCATGCTGTTACCTCCTCTAAAAACAGACCTGGAGTTGTGTTTTGTTTCATTCACACATGTCTGAGTAATCCTTTATTATTAGTCTGTCTACATCTCCAAAGGTCAAAACGCTCTGTCATGAAGCAGTAGTTTTCAAGTTATTAGTTACTTTTTGTTCATTAGAGATTGACAATTCCAGGTCTGAAGTAATCCAAATGATTCTAGTGAAAGGGTATTGAGTTCAAAAACACAATAGAACACTTCCTGTATTATCGCATGACATCACAAGGTGGAACAGAGTGTTCTTTTGTTTAAGAGAAAAATTCAGCTTAAATATGCAGGATTTGTTGTTTTAAACATGAATGAATGAAACAAAACACAACTCCAGGTATGTTTGTGATGAGGAAACAACATTATAACGGGTCCTTTAATTCTACAAAAGAATGGACAGTTTTGAATGACGTCATGTGAACCCAACCTAAAAACTGTCTCTTGTTCTTTATATGGGACTATGATGACACCATGATGAGAGGAGCAGACTGACTGACCTCTGGAGCTTTCCTTCCCAGCAGCAGGTACGTTGCCATGACGTCATCGTATTTCTGGTTCTGGAGTGAATCTGTGATTTCATCTTTAGGGAAGCCCATCGTCACCATCAGCTCTGGGATCAGGCACAGAGCAAACACAGTCAATAACACACAACTGATGCTTTCTGCAGATCTACAGCGATCTACATGCACCTTGATTGGTGGACTGTTCAGAAGTTACCATGGTGATACAACGCACATGAATAAAAAACTTAGCTAGGTAGTTTGAAAATTCAAGAGAAAATACAAAATGGATTTAAACAGCACATTTTCAGGAGTCTGTGATCAATACAAGTGTTCATGGTCCTGTTTAGAAGTTTGATTTTCAATAAAAAGGTGAGAGTGACTAAGTGAAAAACTGTTGGCTAATGCTACATAGTGTAATTTCATGTGTGAAAGACTTGTTTAACAGCACAAATCAGCTCACCTGTTGTGGTTCCAACTAAATAAGGTCTTTCTAGTCAGATTGTGTTTGAATAAAAATCAGATTAAAGTCTAACAGAACTTCTGACAGAGTAGTGCCTTCAATTAGCATCACACCCCCAGGGAATGCTGATGATATCAGCTGCAAAGTATAAATAATGACATCATTATGAACTAATGCTGATGACTAAATACAAGGATCTTGTGATCTTTAAGCCATGTTACAGTGTTGTTTCCTCCTCAAAAACAGACCTGGAGTTGTGTTTTGTTTCATTCACACGCCTGAGTACTCCCTTATTATTAGTCTGTCTACATCTCCAAAGTTCAAGTGAGATTAGCAATTCCAGGGCTCCAGGTCTCCAGGGTAAGTCCAGGGCTGAAATTATCCAAATGATTCTAGTGAAGGTGTATAAAGTTTAAAAACACAGTGGAGAACTTCCTATATCACCACATGACATCACAAGGTGGTGTTTCTGTAGGAGAGAATAACTATGCAAGGGTTGTGTGTTAAACATGTGTGAATTAAACAATTCACATCTCCAGGTCTGTTTTTGATAAGGAAAAATTATAAGAGATGAGAAAATAGTGTAATATGGGCCCGTTAACAGGCAAAGTACATTCTGAAGAATTTGAGGCAAATAAAGAATCAGTTCAGGGAGCGTTTTTACAATAACTTTGTATTTTGTATATTTGCACAGCCTGATCCATGCTTAAATATTTACAAATACTCTATGTAACCTTTCTGTTGGAGGGTTCGCCACATCTGTACAGTATGATATTAAACTTATCTATCTCCATGGAGACAAGCAGGTGTCGCAACCAGGCCAAGTTATAGGTCAGATCTGTGGAGATTTAACAGTAACAATGCATGTTTTTCAAGGTAATTTTAACAATAGATACACATGTAACCGAATAAATGAAAGAGAGGTGAGTGTAATGTCTTACTGTGGAACATTCCAAGGCAAAGCAATGTGTCTCCATGGAGATGACAAGCAGGTGCAGGAACCCCATAAGTTACATAACCGTGCACCTTTAATTCAAACATTACAATTCAAACATTATGGTAGCACTGTACACTGAATGTAAGAGCGTGGACTGAGAATATTAGCTCAGTGTTAGCTGTTATTTATAGAGGCACTTAGCTCACTTGGTCATTAAAATAATGAGACGCTCTTACAGAGGTCTGGTGTACCACACTTCTCATTTTAATAATTGCCTAGTTCAACCAAGGCCAGCTCAATGTTCACCAACCTCCCAGAATGCTGAGACTCAACATATAAATATATAATATATAATGCATATAAATTACGTGTATAATGTATAAAAAATAAATCAATACATAAAAAAAAAAAAATCTTTTGTCTTTTTTTGCAAGGAGGTTCTAGATGGATAAACAGACTGGGTTTGGCTCAGTGTTTACATTCTCTATTAAAATTGTTATAATGTTGTTACCTCATCAAAAACATAACAAGAGTTGTGTTTTTGTTCATTCACACATGTTTGAGTAACTCTTTATTATTAGTCTATCTACATCTCCAAAGCTCAAAATGCTCTGTTTCACCTTGTGATGTCATGTAGTGGTAGTTTTCAAGTTAACAGCTACCTTTTATTTTTTGTTTAGTAGAGATTGGCTCCAGGGCTGAAATTATCCAAATGAGTGAAGATGTATGGAGTTTAAAAACACAGTGGAGCACTTCCTGTATTATCACATGACATCATAAGGAGGAATAGAGTTTCTGTTTGAGAAGAACTCAGCCTAAATATGCAGGGTTTGTGTGTTAAATGTGTGTATGTTTGTGATGAGGAAACAAAATTATAACATAGATCAGAAAATAGCACAATAAATTTTGTCTTTCAAAGTCTGAACTCCAAACCACATGCTTTCGCTGACAGAGGACTGGCTGTAAACCTCTATTAGAAAAGCTCAGAAGTGACTGAATCCCTATTTAAATGCCAATAATTGCACACCCCTGTTTCTATAGCAACTACATTTCATAATAAATTTGGTTTTGCAGGTTGAAAATATCCAATAATTTTAATATTACTCCTATTCCTTTGTCTCTACACCCATTTATCTCAGAAACCCTAACCCAAAACTATTCAAATTCATATTTTGCAGATGATGTGATCAACATTCCCTGCAGGTGTGATGCTAACTGAAGGCAGTGCTCTGTCTGAAGCTATTTTACTCAAGGTAAACTTTAATCTGAGTTTTATTTTAATACAATCTGACCAGAAAGAGCTGTTAAACAACTTTCTCACACATAAAATTACAGTTTTTTAGTCGCGCTCACCTTTTTTGTTGAAAATCAAACACATAAACAGGACCATGAACGCTCGTATTGATCACAGACTCCTGAAAATGTGTTGCTTAAATTAATTTTGTATTTTTTCTTGAATTTTCAGACTGTCTTTTGTCCGTGTTTGCAAATGTGTGCATTGTGTCACCATGGTAACTAACATTCTGACAATAGAGATACATGTAGAACACCCCCATCAGCAGCAGTACACACCTATCCTGGATGTGTCGCCAAAGTCCGCCTCCGGCTCGATGTAAGGCTTAAGCTCCTCCTCCTCGTGACCCACATTCATCCAATGGTCTTTCATAATTTGCTGATGGGAAAACACAACACAAATGCACACATAATTAGCCATCATTAATGTTAGCTGCCTGTAGAAACGCTAACACACAAACACACACACACACACACACTGTATATCTAATCACGTGTAATTAAACCAGGACCTAGAATGCCCTCCTGAGATCACACCAGTGCAGTAAATGAGAGGACCTAATCGTCAGGAACAACAAAAAGCAAGATCAATTTTTATCTTAAGTGGAGAAATCTTTAGTATTGAGCTCTCGTAAATGCAGGGAAATATTGACGTGGCATAAAGCTATTTAATGACGGTGTATTATAAGCACAGCAAAGAAATGGGCGTTCATTTACTCTGCTAAAATGTGTCTGCAAAGCTTTCATATTTCCAGTGGTGGAATGTTAAGTAAAAGTAGTAAAGTACTGTACTTGAGTAAAAAATTGAGGTATTTGTACTTTACTTAAGTAGATTTTAGAGTTGGATACTTTTTACTTTTACTTCAGTACGTTTGAGAGCAGGTATCTGTACTTTCTACTCCACTACGTTTTTGAACAGGACTGAAAAGTAAAAGTATTTTTTATTTTTGTCCGAGACCTGCTGAAAAGGCTGAGGGGTTTATTTTTAACATGTTCATAGTTTAAGCAAACAAAAATATATAGATAAAAACAGCAGAGAAAAAGCTATAATTCAGAACAGCATTAGCATGATTAGCATGACAGAAGCTACAGGCTACAAGCTAAAACTTAAGAAATAAATAAATAAGCATTCCTATAAAATTTTATATATATATTTTTTTTTTATAGGAATGCTTTCAAAAATGGAAGTGTTAATCATTTATTTTCATCAGTCAACAAAATGCAGTGAATGAACAAAAGAGAAATCTAAATCAAATCAATATTTTGTGAGACCACCCTTTGCGTTCAAAAGAGCATCAGTTCTTCTAGCTATACTTGCATACAGTTTTTAAAGGAACTCAGCTGGTAGGTTGTTCCAAACATCTTGAAGAACTAATCACAGATCTTCTGTGTAGGCTATGTAGGCTTCCTCACCTCCTCCTGTCTCTTCATGTAATCCCAGACACACTCGATGACGTTGAGGTCTCTGTGGGGGCCATACCATCACTTCCAGAACTTCTTGCTCTTCTTTACGCTGAAGACAGTTCTTAATGACTTTGGCTGTATGTTTGGGGTCGTTGTCCTGCTGCAGAATAAATGTGGGGCCAGTCAAACTCCTCCCTGATGGTACTGCATGATGGATAAGTATCTGCCTGTATTTCTCAGCATTGAGAACACCATTAATTCTGACCAAATCTCCAACTTCATTTGCAGAAATGCAGCCCCAAACGTTCAAGAAACCTCCACCATGATTCACTGTTGCCTGCAGACACTCATCATTGTACTACTCTCCAGCCCTTCGAAGAACAAACTGCCTTCTGCTACAGCCAAATATTTCAAATTTTGACTCATCAGTCCAGAGCGCCTGCTGCCGTTTTTCTGCAAGTTCCTATGTTTTTGTGCATACTTGAGTCGCTTGGCCTTGTTTCCACGTCAGAGGTATGGGTTTTTGGCTGCAACTCTCCCATGCAGATTACTTCTGGACAGACTTCACCGAACAGTAGATGGGTGTACCTGGGTCCCACTGGTTTCTGCCAGTTCTGAGCTGATGGCACTGCTGGACAGCTTCCGATTCCAAAGGCTAATAAGCTTGATGTGTTTTCATCGGCTGCACCAAGTTTCCTTGGCCGACCACTGCGTCTACGATCCTCAACGTTGCCCGTTTCTTTGTGCTTCTTCAAAAGAGCTTGAACAGCACATCTTGAAACCCCAATCTGCTTTGAAATCTTTGTCTGGGAGAGACCTTGCTGATGCAGTATAACTACATTGTGTCTTGTTGCTGCGCTCAGTCTTGCCATGGTGTATGACCTGTGACATGAGATTGTCTCCCAAAACCTCACCTTGGTAGCAGAGTTTGGCTGTTCCTCACCCAGTTTTAAGCCTCCTACAGAGCTGTTTCTGTTTCAGTTAATGACTGTGTTCCAACCTACGTGTGACATTGATGATCATTAGCACCTGTTTGGTATAATTAGTTGATCAGACACCTGACTGTAATCCTACCCCTTTGTGTGAAATGATGTTGGTTTGAAGGCAAAAGGTAGTAACACCAAATATTGATTTGATTTAGATTTTTCTTTTGTTCGCTAACTTTGCATTTTGTAAATTATATGTAAATTATATATATCTATATCTATCTACACACACACACACACACACACACACACTGTATTACTGTATGCATGTATGTAAACAGCGCTTAGGGTGACCAGATTTTCAAAATCAAAAACTGGGACACTCTGGTTTGTGGTGGTTGGTAATAATAAGATTGTGAAACGAGTGTGTTTCCCCCATTCATTCATTTGCCCCATTCATGACTAATGTGAGTCAGTATAGTCACATTTTCTTTGTGTTTTGGTCATTTTTAAGCAGCTTTTCAGTATTTTACCTAAACAAATGACAATGTATGCTTCTCTTTACTGTTGGCAGGAATCAGAATGGTCAAAAATAGGGACACCTGGGACATTTCTTGTACAAAACTGGGACAAATCAATGGTAAGTGGTTGTCTGGTCACCCTAATGGCACTGCTATTACAGTTTGTCAGTGTCTTGGTAGGGAGCACTGGCAACTAGTTAGGTTAGCAATTAGCATAACAGAAGCCACAGGCTACAAGCTAACACTCATGGAAATCTACAACAGCGGTCTCTAATTTATTTCCCCACGGAGAGCTACTTTTACCAAACAATCCTGTAGGCCACAAGAAATGTAGTCAATATAATGAACAGTTAGCCTTAGATGGGTACAGTTCTATGCCTACAAAACCATATCCATTTGCTACTGCACATTATTGGGCATTTAAAGCGTACATTGGCAAAGGTAATACTAACGGGCATGTAACAAATCAGATTTGAATGTTTCAGTGTAAAATGTATAATTTCTAAATCCCTCGGCGAGCTACTTGGAAGGAGGAGCTACTGGCTCACGGCTACAGGCTGGAGACCCCAATCTACAGTAAATATAATATATGCCATTTAGCCCAGCTCATTATAATCAACCAAATGTTAATTTTGTTTTGTAAAGCCAATTACTAATTCAATGTGCTTAATACAGACACATTGGTTACATTATAGGCCTGTGATAAACATACTCAATCAGCTAACATCAGTCTATTACCATGTAGCATTTAACACTAATTGCTTGATATAAATTAAATAGCCAATTATGCCATGATGTTAATACTCTAGCATTGACAGCAATTTATATTTCTGTATGCTTATGCTAATGAACATCTTGTTTGCTGGAAGCCATTTCAGTCTTTTTGTAAATTATGCAGTGCCAAGTCTAAATCATTAAAGGAGTCTTGTGAGCTTTAAACCATGTTGTAATGCCCTTGCCTCATCAAAAACAGACCTGGAGTTGTGTTTTGTTTCATTCACACATATTTGATTTTTTTTTTTTTTTAATTATTCTGTCTATATCTCCCAAGCTTAAAATGCTCTGTTCCACGTTGTGATGTCATGCAGTGGTAGTTTTCAAGTTCACAACTATCTTTTACCATTAATTCAGCAGAGAGTTGCAAGTTCAAATGGTTCTAGTATGGAATTTAAAAACACAGTGGAGCGCTTCCTGTATTTCCACATGACATCACAAGGTGGAACAAAGTGTTTTCTTTTTGAGAGAAGAATTGAGCCTAAACACAACTCCCGGTATGTTTTTGATGAGGAAACCACATTATAACATAGAATAGATCAGAAAATAGTGTAAAATTATGTATAATTTTGGTCATTTTGAGGGTATGTACACCCCGCACATGAATAACAAAACAAACGTAACAAGATAAGACTAATACACATACAAAAAATATACAAAATACATTAATAAATACAATTAAATACAAATATGGACCCTATAAAATGCTATACCTCTAGGCTGCCTCGTTTGACCGGGTTGAGCACTAGCAGCTTCTTGAGCAGGTTTTCACAGTCTGTAGACATATAGAAGGGGATGCGATATTTGCCCCTCAGCACCCTCTCCCTCAGCTCCTGCACACAAAAACAATCAAACAGACAATGAAATATAGCAGCGAGGGTGCCCTGATCTGACCTCCTGCATTCCAGCCTTATATTGAAACTCATGAATCAGGGCAAGTAGGTCTGTTCCAGTGACAAAAGCAGGAAATTCCACACTTAATTTATTCATTTCAAGTGGCTCTCTTCGAGGTCATCCCTGTGGGCAGCCAAAGCAGTAGAAAAGTGTGTTTTTGGGACACTACACATAAAAAAGTGTGCTTCTAACTAGAATTATTTACAATTTAGGGAGGACATAGGCCTGTCACGATAACACATTTTGCAGCGTGATATATTGCTACAGAGAAATAGTGTGATAAACCATAATATTGAAGCTACTTTAAAGGTGCATTGTGTAACTTTTCTCATGGAGGGTCCGTTACCTGTGTGTTTCTATGGATATGTCATCGCTCTGCCTGAAATGTTCCACACTGTGACATTAAACAGCTCTACCTTACATTTATTCAGTTGCAAAATCTGACCTGTAACTTGGTCTGGTTTGGTCTCCATGAAGACAGAAAGGTTTAATGCCATACTGTGAAACATTCCAAGCAAAGCAATAACATCTGCATGGAAATGAGCATTTGACGGGCCCTCCACCAGAAAAGTTACACAATGCATCTTTAAGGAACACAGTAGGCCTGTCACGATAAATTTTGAAGCATGATATATTGCTACAGAGAAATATTGCGATAAATAATATTGAAACTACTTTTTGCCACTGACACAAAACAAAATAATGCCAGTAAACCTATTTTTAACCATATCATTAAAAGCAATGATCTGCAACAAATAAATAGAAGTTGACATCCTAATAACTTTCACAATTTGCAAGTACAGCTCAAATCTCATTGTATTACATAAAAAAAGCCCCAAATCTCCCCACTATTGCAAAGAAATTCTACACACGATAAATACTGAGCCCCAAAATATATTGTTATCGCCATAGTGATGATATTGCCTTGGCTGGAATGTTCCACAGTATGGCATTAAACTTATCTAGCTCCAAGAAGACAAGCAGGATATGCCATCAGGTTAGTTTGTAGAGAAGTGATCATACCATACTATACACACTGTAGGTTTTATGTGTGTGTCCAATTAGTTGCAAATTGGGGATTTTGATTTAAGCCACCCAAAACAATAACAACATTCAATCAAGATAAGGTCATAATTCTCTGGTATCAATTCAAATATGAACTGATTAGCTGATTCGCCACTAATCCGATGCTTAATGTGGCTCCAAATGTGTGTAGAAAAAAAAGCAGTATTAGAAATAACGAGATCTTGATATTGTTCGGTTTAATTGGATTTTGAGTGTATCTGTGTGGTCTGATAGGATAGTTAGCCAGTTTAGGCCAATCCCATGCTGGCTGACATTGGATTCTTTCAGAAGCGGAGTATTTATGGGCAACTGGAGAGTGGAAAAGTGCCTAGTGAATCAGTAGTAGCTAAAATTCTGTCTGTATTATCGAAATATGCAAATATCACAATTTTGTCAATACATAATTTCACTTTAGATGACTTGCACTAACACAGAAGATGATTAACTTTGTGTCAGTCTGGTAGACCTTGTAATACTGTAGATACTGTATTAAAGGGTCTGCACTTGATTTCAAACATCTATTACCATGTTGCATTTAGCGCTAATTGCTTGATATAAATTAAATTATGCGCCTCCCACTTATTCCTTGAAAATGCACCATGACACAAAAACAGCCTATTTTAGCATCAGTATGGATTATGTCTAAACAGGGAAAATGCCTATACTTTTTTTCTCAACTGTATATAGTAAAATGTTGAATTTCCCCTGATGTGTCCCTCCGACCAATCAGATTCACATTTTCCGATTGCTTTCAGCGAGAACCATCCCAGATTGATGTGTAGAGTGATACTATATCAATCTGGTGTGAGCCAGGTTATACTATTTATGCTTTTGTCATTTGTGAAAATGTACCAGAGAATCAAGTGTCTGAGATAGTGTCAGGCAGTTGGTTTCCCTTGATTCTTAGTAACAATGTGCCTGATTGGATGAAAAAAGGTGACCTGTCAGTAGCTTGTGTTATTAGCAAAAACTATATATGGAAAACTAACAGAATATTTATCAGCTCTGACCACACAATGCATGAGGTAAAGAGCATTTACCTTAACAACAATATATTAAAATCAGGCCCTTTAACAACATAACTACAAACAAATGTTAAACTTCGACTCCCTCTATCTTAATTTTAAACAAAGGCTATGACCCCAACCCATTTCAGACATTGCATTACAAACCACACATGAAGCCCCACCTTGAGGTTCTGTCCATCAAAGGGTAGAGAGCCGCTGACCAGTGTGTAGAGGATGACCCCCAGACTCCACACGTCCACCTCGGGCCCGTCGTACTTCTTTCCCTGGAAGAGTTCTGGAGCAGCGTATGGAGGAGAGCCACAGAATGTGTCCAGTTTACTGCCCACTGTGAACTCATTACTGAAGCCGAAATCTGCAATCTTTATGTTCATGTCTGCGTCTAAGAGCAGATTCTCCGCCTGTGGGGTAAAACAGTGATATTACTACCATAGATGGGCAATTTCTTCAAATATCCATATTGCTAATAGTGACTTATTATCCGAGAATCAGAAAATGCGCTCATAGCATGCTAGTCGTTGTTACCATTACTGTGACAGCAAAACTCCGACCTAAGAAAGTTGTGAAAAGCGCTTATAAAAAATACAGGATGCTTGGAGTGCATATGGTAAGTGAGGAATAAATTGGTTCTCTCCATGGAGATACTGTCTGGAATGTTCCACATTATGGGATTACACTTATTTATCTCTAAGAAGATAGCAGCAGACACCACAGGTCACAGTTTCATGTCAGATCTGTGGAGAGGCGAGCCAACAGTAAGAATGTAAGTTTTTAGGTCAATAAAAACTCATGTTAATGAGTAAATGCAAGATGGATACGTTTAAGGCCGAACTGGGACATTCCGGACAAAAACAGTAACATCTCCATGGAGACAAGAAGGTGGCGCAACCTCCAGCAGAAAAGTTACACAGTGCACCTTTAACACCAGCACTTAAAATCGGTAAATATTGGTATTAGCCATAGCAGCAAGACAAATATTGGATATCGGTATTGACTAAAAAAAAAAAAAGAAAAAAATATATATCAGACCATCTCCAATTTCTACGTCAATTCTCACAGAGCTAAGATGTATTGGGCTGGGAAAAGGCCCTGCAGTTGGATGTAACGTGATCCGAGAACTGGTCCAGGGGAAATATGATATCACATTTATCAAAACGTGAAACACTGGAGATCCTCACCTTCAGGTCACGATGTACTATCCTCCTCTGGTGGCAATACTGCACTGCGGAGACAATCTGGAACAGAAAGAGGGAGAGATGTGAGGGTTTGTTTGGGAAGGAGGGAGGGGGAGGTGTTAGGGTCAAGGGCACAAAGGAAGAGAGGGTGTGGAGCAAGATAGTAAAGTGTTAGGAAGAGTATCACAGATTTATTTGATCTGCTCTGTGTGTGACCTCTATTTAAACTCTTGTATTTTTAGTCGTAGGAGTGGGGCCAGTGAATACATGTTGGCTGTGGCTGAAAGCAAGAAATTATTATATAACCTTATAGAACTATGTAGTGTTGTCGCTACTAAAGTTTCAAACTTGATTTGTTTTTATAATACTTAGGCATTCACTCAATACTCATTACAGATTATGATACCACAATGAAGATAAAAATGTAGTAATCAAATGTAATTTTCATATACAAAATAGTACTTTCTTCATCTTAGCATCTACCTCTGATAAAGGCAAGGCAAGTTTATTTGTATAGCACAATTCGTAATTCAAAGCGCTTTACAGAATAAGAAAGACATTAAAATCACAATACAAACAAGTCAAAATATAAATAATCATCATAAAATTAAAATTATCAGAGAAGAGAGCGCGCGGAATAAAAACCTTTCAGTAATATGCACAGCTAAACAGATGCTCAAGCTCGAACTCAAACTCACACTAAAAATGGTCAGGAAAGCTAAAATTTTGTCCTGTTACAGTGATTTTTTGCAGTATAGATTCCTGCACAAATGAGTATCCAGTTTCGATATTAGTTTTAGTATCAATTAGTATCTGATTTTTGATACTTTTGAGAACCCTTGAACTATGTAACTTGACTGTATGGATGTGTGTAGAATCCCTCAGTCGTCCAGGTAGAATCCATGGCAAAAGGAGAAATTCAATTTGTCAAGTGGATAAAAGTTTATTTGGTCGAATACGTTCTGCAGCTCATCCAAGCTGCTTCTTCAGTTCTGGTCAGACACTGGTGGACACTGCTTTATATCTGCCTGAAGGGAGAAACTAACTACAGTGAAATTACTCTGAGACTAACACTCCAGGTAGAGGTCTTCAGGAAGCCCACACACACTGACCAATACCTGCTTTTTGATTCACACCACCCACTGCAGCACAAATTTAGAGTTATTTGGACATTACGACACAGGGCCCAAGTGGTTCCTACAAGCGCAGAGGGAAAGGAGAAAGAAGAACAACATGTGCAGAAAGCCCTCTCCGTTTGTGGATATCCAAAATGGGCTTTCAATAAAACTAAGAGAGCCAAGAAACAGGACAACAGAGAACCAGAGCCCAGGAGAAGGGGTGTAACTATTCCTTACCTGGCTGGTGTTTCTTCAAAACTACAGAGGATCTTCAGACAACATGAAATCCCAGTCTATTTCAAACCCACAAACACTTTAAGACAAAAACTGGTCCATCCTAAGGACAAAACACCGAGCCACAAACAAAGCAATGTGGTCTACTCCATTCAGTGTAGTGAAGACTGCAGTGAGCGCTACATTGGAGGAACAAAACAGCCACTTCACAAAAGGATGTATCAACACAGACGGGAAAACCAGGGTGGGCCGCAATCTGCCGTACATCTCCACCTAAAAGCCACAGGCCACTCCTTTGAGGACAGCGAGGTCCAGATCTTGGCCAGAGAAAAGAAATGGTTTGAGAGGAGGAGTTAAAGAAGCTATTTTTGTCAAGAAAGAGAATCCTTCCTTGAACAGAAATGGAGGTCTCAGACATCATTTGTCTCCCATCTATAACTCTATCCTCAAACCTAAATCAAAACAAACTGGGAAAACAATGAGACTAGCCAGGTCATGTCCAGAGGTGTGAAAACACCCATCATGGCCCTGAATGGTTATGCTAACTACTCCCCCACTCCCACTCCATATTGGATAGACACACCTGACTAACACAAACTGTAAACAAACAGGTGTGGTAGTCTCTGAATAATTTCATTGTATCTTCAGGCAGATATAAGGCAGTGTCCAGCAGCGTCTGGCCAGAACTGAAGAAGCAGCTTGGATGAGCTGCGAAATGTATTTGACTGAATAAACTTTTGTCCAGTTGACAAATTGAATTTCTCCTTTTGCCTTGACTTTATGGAATGCTGCTTTACCTAGAATGTCCCACAGTATGGCATTGTCCAATTACAGGTGTTTGCATATGAAAAAATACCTTGAAAATCATGCATTCTGACTATGACTACAACAATTATCATGACTGTTAAAGTAACTGTTGCCAATATTAGCAAAAGGAGAAATTAAATTTGTCATGTGTGTAGAATCCCTCAGTCGTCCAGGTTGCCAATATTAATAATACATTTTCATTAATTGTTATCTGGACTATACAGAATCAAAAAGATAAAGACAAAGAGACAAAAATAGAGGCATTATTACATTAAAAGAGCAAATAAGCCAATATCTGAAAACAATGTCTGATTTTCATAATATATACTGCTTGTTTCCATGGAGATAAGTTTAATGCCATACTGTGGAACACTCTAAGCATTATATATATAGACTTGTAGCCATGTTCACGACAAAATCTGTTTTCAAGATTTTTTTTGATGTCTCAGTGCAGCCAAGATGAAGAAATAATTTATACTTTTACACTTTTTAGATCTTAATCTTTGGAGCAACTTGGAAAGCAGGTCATAAATTTGATTCAGTTGCATGTCTGGGCTGGGAAAAGGCCCATATTCCGCTATTTTCTGATTTATGTTATAATGTTGTTTCTTCATCGAAAACATACCTGGAGTTGTGTTTTGTTTCATTCACACATGTTCAACACACAAAGCCTGTTCCCCTTTGTGATGTCATGTGGTAATACAGGAAGTGCTTCACTGTGTTTTTAAACCCCACACACCTTCACTAGAATCATTTGGAAAATTTCAACCCTGACACTGCCAATCTCTACTGAACTAAAGGTAAAAGGCACTGTTAACTTGAAAACTACCGCTTCATGACATCACAAGATGGAAGCTTTTGAGCTTTGGAGATGTACATAGACTAATAATAAAGGGCTACTCAAATGTGTGAATGACACAAAACACAACTCCAGGCATGTTTTTGATGAGATAACAACATTATAACATATCTTAAAGCTCACAAGAGTAATTTCGTGTAATATAGGACCTTTAAACAGTTTAGGTTCCAGTTTCCTGTATATAGGCATTATTTGGGCCACTTTCTGACCATTCGAAAGATTTAATATTTGTTATTTTTTATTACTAATCGCTATGTCAACAGTGCCAGTTTCTCATCCGTCTGAAACCTCCGCGGTCCAGCTGTAATCTGATGTAACTCTTACCCTACACCTCTCCCTTTATAACGCGTCCTCCATTGTTGTCTATGACCTTTCGTAGCTAAAGACGAGCTGCTCTTTTCTGGGCTCATTCTTTCTCTGGTCCTTGGACAGGCATCCAGTGTTATTTATTTTTCTTTTACCTGGCACAGTGATATCTGCTACAGCATATGGCACCAAAAGCTTTCATACACTCTGCTATGACATATGCCACCCACCTGTGCAACTACAGCGTTGAAAATGACTCATCTGGGAAGAGAGAATATGAATTTTCAACACCTAGAATCTCAAATGAACTCCACTATTTTGACACGAATTCTGACTTGGTTGGGCAAAAATGTGGTACTATCTTGAGATGTCAGAACTGGTGATATTTTAATTTTGATTTCATATTTAAAGGTGCACTGTGTAACTTTTTGGTTGTCTGTCACCTGCTTCTGCTTCTTACGGAGATGTCATTGCTCTGCCTGGAATGTTCCACAGTATGACATTAAACGGCTCTACCTTACAGTTATTAAATTACAGGTGGTTTTATAGCTCAAAAATACCAAGAAAACAGGCATTTTGACTGTGAGCGGGGTTGCCTCTCCACCGATCTGACCTGTAACTTGGTCTGGCTTGGTCTACATGAAGACAGAAAGGTGTAATTCCATTCGAGACAAAGCATTCCAGACAAAGCATTCCAGACAAAGCTATAACATCTCCACGGAGAAAAGCAGAAAAGTTAGAAACTGCACTTTTAAAGCTTAAGTTGGATACAAAGCAGGCTTGTTGACAGAAAGGAATAGAATAGAAATAGAAGCAATTCACACATCCACACGCACGCATACACCACAGTATGAGATCAAGGACACTACATTACTATGCATTTTTTCTAGTATTTATATATAAATCCTGACTTGATTGGTCAGTGCATGGGTGTATTACTACCACTAGGTGTCAGAGCAGCTTTTGGAAGTGTCTGGCCCACAGTATCTTTTGCTCCATCTCCTCTGCAGTCAGTGACACAGCCGGTCTGATGCTGGTGCAGTCTGAAGCCTTATATATAGAACAGTATGGAGTGAGGACACAGCCTACAGTCTATAGCTAAGCCTGTCACAGTAACACATTTTAAAGCATGATATATTACAGAGAAATATTGTGATTAAAAATAATACTGAAACTACTTTAGGCCACTGATACAATAACAATTAAACAGAATAATCCCAGTAAAACATTTTTTAAATATACCATATAATTGAAGGGCCTGAGCTGCACCAAATACATCAGAAGGAACTGAAAATTAGTCATAGAAGATACTTATTCAATTTATTCATTTCTACAGCTCAAATCTTATTGTATTACAACAAAAATAACAAAAACATTCCTGTTATTGCAAAGAAAATGTACACGATAAACACTCAGCCCCAAAATATACAGTTCCAGCTTTCATATACTGAACAATAAGTCAATATAGTAATTATAGTAACAGGCCTATCTACAGCCCACAGTCTATAGTCCACAGCCTAGTTACAGTGTACATGAGTTTCGACTCCCCTGATCTACGCTCTACACTCTACAGTCTATAGCAATTTACAAATATACAGCAGCTACAGACATCTTACAGTCTACAGCACTGGTCTCCACTCACTTGTCTGAACTTGGCCCGGGCCTCCTTCTCCTTCATTCTGCCGTGAGCCACCAGGTAGTCGAATACTTCACCTGCACACAAAAAAAGGTACAAAAATTCCAAGTTCATAACAATTATACCACATTTTTTTCATTATCATAACCTCTTCTCCCTGATATTTAAATACAGGATATCTTGGTATTTCAATTTATGCTCTTCTGTCTACTCCTACAGTGTTATTTATGCTTTATATTGTATTATCTGTAATATTTCTATGCTATATACTTTTATGTGAAGCACTCTGGTCAGCTAAAGTAGTTTAAATGCTGTTCTATATAAATAAACTTGAATTGAATAATCATATTAGTTATTATTTATGTATTACGTGTAAGCTTTCAAACTCGATGTCAATACTAAGGAACAGACTCGATACTCAAAACCGATTCTGATACCATGGTGATAATAATAATAATTAAAAAAAAAACACTCTTTCTTTAGACAACAGAATGTGATTTTCAACTTCAAATCATAGTACTTTCTTTAATATTACCGTGTGGCCTTATATCTGTGTAATCCCTATGTGCTCTTATACTTGTTCTGATACAGCTCAAGATCATTCTAAAGCTGTTCAAGGTTCATTTCTGTCCTGTGAATGTGACTTTTTTAGTATTGATACCTGCCAGTTTCGATACTAGTTTTAGTATTGATTAGTATTTGGTTTTCTATACTTTTGACAACACTAACGCCTAATAATGTATTTGGGAATATGCTGTAAAAATTGCAAAAATCGTAATTTGTAACTTACCACCACTGGCATACTCCATCACCAGATAAAGTGTCTTCTCCGTCTCTATCACTTCAAACAATTTCACTGCAAAAAAAAAAAACAACAAGATTTTTTTATTTGTACATTTTTACTCTCTCTCTTAATCCACAATATCAAAGCCACTTCACAGCTACAGCCTTATTCATAGTTCCAGTTCTACATGCATGTTTATTGGCAAAATGTTTAGCAGTTACCATGGTGACACATTAGCAAACCAAATAAAAAAACTCATGACTGAAAATTCATGAAAAAATACTAGCCTGTGATCAATGCGAGCGCTCATGGGCCTGTTTAGTTAGATTAAAGGTGCATTGTGTAAGCTTTTCTCCATGGAGATGTTCTTGCTTTGTTTGGAATGTTTCACAGTATGGCATTAAACCTTTCTATCTCCATGGAGACCAAACCAGACCAAGTTACAGGTCAGATCTGTGGAGAGACAACCTCGCACAGTCAGAATGCCTGTTTCTCAAGGTATTTTTGAGTTATAAAACCACCTGTAATTTAGTAAATGTAGGTAGAGCTGTTTAATGTCATACTGTAGAACATTCCAGCTAGAGTAATGACATCTCCATAAACAAGCAGGTGACAGATCCCCAACCAAAAAGTTACACAGTGCACCTTTAAGTCTAACCTGAGGAACAGAGCTTCTGACAGTGGAGTGCTTTCAGTTAGCTTCACACCCCCCGGGAATGTTGGAAAGTATCAGATGGCGTTTCAAGGACACTCTGTTCATAGAATGCAATGGCCATAAATGACATAGTTTTCATATGAAGTGGCTAACCTTGAGCTTTTTATGATAGTTTGATGGCGGTGTGAATAGCCACCTCTGTTCCTAGTATACAGCCCGTGTGATTTAGCATGTGGTTTCCTCTGAACCATTTTACGCTACCTGCAAAAGTGCCAGTTTCCATCTTATTTCATGATTAATGCTTTTGATAAGTCCCAGAGTAGAGTGCCAGATAGGAAAAAGCTGATCTAAATCGCGTCTCAAATGCTCGATCATGCCTCAGCTTGTGGCTTTGAGCTGTGAGGGTGAATGGGAGACTGCACATACATTTAAACTAGGAGAAAAACCTGACTGTCCATAGAAATATAGAGTTTATGTAATAGTGCTGAGAGGGTATTTCAGCATTGAATAAATTACACTTTTAAGAGTAGTTTTCTGACACCTTTAAAGGGGCCATATTATGCTTTTTTTCTGATCTATGTTATAGTGTTATTTCCTCATCAAAAACATACTGTACCTGGAGTTGTGTTTTGTTTCATTCACACATGTTTAACACATAAATTCTGCATATTTAGGCTCAGTTCTTTTCTCGGACAGAAAATACTCTGTTCCACCTTGTGATGTCATGTGGTAATACAGGAAGTGCTCCACTGCATGTTTAAACTCCATACATCTTCACTAAAATCATTTGGACAATTTCAGTCCTGGAATTGCCAATCTCTACTGAACAAAACGTAAAAGGTAGCTGTTAACCTGAAAGCTAGCACTACATGACATCACAAGGTGGAACAGAGCATTTTAAGCTTTGGAGATGTAGACAGACTAATAATAAAAGATTACTGAACAAAACAAAACCATAACTCTAGGTATGTTTTTGATGAGGAAACAAGATTCTAACACGTCTTACCCCTCACAAGAGTAAACTTTGTGTAATATAGAACCTTTAATTATACTTGAATAACATTTAGTTTGAAGTAACAGTACCCCTACTCGAGTAAAAGCTGTGGTTATGGTGAGTAAGTCTACAAGTAGCAAAAGACTTATGTTGACAGAATTAATTTGGACCTTTGTGTTTCTTAAATCTCTCTTAGGATTTGAATAGGATTTGCTGAGTCTAGTCTTTGTCAAGTGTGTGACTTATATAATCCT
The DNA here is from genome assembly GCA_029959045.1 of Taenioides sp. WSHXM2023. Taxonomy (NCBI): domain Eukaryota; kingdom Metazoa; phylum Chordata; class Actinopteri; order Gobiiformes; family Gobiidae; genus Taenioides; species Taenioides sp. WSHXM2023. The sequence continues at coordinate 26,519,515 of CM057094.1, forward strand.
TTATCTGTCTGTTACATCACACATCCAACTTTAAAAACATGTTTATGGAGAGGTGGATAGTAGTTTGGAGTAACTTTAATAAAATCATACTTCTCATGTAGTTTTCAGACTCCATACTTTTACTACTACCAACTTGAGTAACATTTTACAGTGTAACAGTACTCTTACTTACTATTATACATTGATTGTATGTTCAACCCTTACTTGAGTAATAGTTTCCCCGAATACTTCATTACTCTTACTTTTCTTGGTCCATCTTTTGTTAAAGACACCTAAAATTGTTACTAAAACATAGTACTTTACTACTTTTACTTAGCTAGGTTCCATCACTGTCTACTACTATTATTTTGAAGCAACAGTACTCTTACTTGAGTATACATTTGGAGTAGCCAACTCTATTCACTTCTGTTCTATGTCCAAACCGTTACTTAGTACTCAAGTTGTAGCTTCAATACATTTTTAATTTGGGGTCACTACTTTTTACTTTTTACTTATGCCATTCACACATGTTTAACACACAAACCCTGCATATTTAGGCTGAGTTCTTCTCTCAAATGGAAAACACTGTTCCGCCTTGTGATGTCATGTGGTAATACAGGAAGTACTCCACTGTGTTTTTAAAGTCCATACACCTTCACTAGAATCATTTGGATAATTTAAGACCTAGAATTCCCAATCTCTGCTAAACAAAAGGTAAAAAGTAGCAGTTAAAACTACCGCTTCATGACATCATAAGGTGGAACAGAGCAGTTTGAGCTTTGCAGATGTAGACAGACTAATAATAAAATACTCAAACATGTGTGAATGAAACAAAACACAACTTCAGGTATGTTTTTGATGGGATAGCAATATTCTAACAGCTCCCAAGAGATAATTTTGTGTAATATAGGATCTTTAAAGTAGCACTACTCGTTTACACAGTACTTCATTACTCTGCCCACCTGTGAACAGCACGTTTTACAGGTGTGGCTCTGTGCTGGGTGGTGCAGGTGAAATTATAGTTTAAGCTGTGTGTATTGTTTGAGTCTTTGTAAAGTGAACTCACCTATATTTGGATGATTCAGTATCTTCATTATTCTGACTTCCCTGAAGAGCTGCGGAGACAAAAAAAGGCACAGTCCATTACTAAGCTGGCGAAATCCCATACAAGCAATCAATTCTTCATAAAAACAGTGGGTAGTTCTGCCTATTAGTCATCGTCATATTAAGGTCCAGCCGGGACATGTTACCATAGGTATAAGTGGTAATGCTAATAGGATAGAGGCAATTGAACTGAAATTGCTATTTGAATCATAGCAATTAGAAATACACAAAGGATGCAATTATTTAACTGTCAATCATAATATCTGGAAGAGAAATATAAGAACGTTTACCGTTACAAATAAACTAGACAGTCTTGTGAGTCATCTAATAGGCCTCATAATGAATAAATAAATAGAGAAAACATTCCCTGTAGCATTAGTTGTTGGTACATACAACCTATCTATGTCTGATTACACTGTGAAATTACACAACAAAAACTTTTCTGGAGAAGGTCTGCAACTTGTTTGTCTCCATGGAGATGTTAATGCTTTGGTTTACATGGGTCACAGTAACTACAGGCGTTTAAGTGCTTGAAAATGTCTTAAAAAACATTCATTCTTACAGCGAGTGGGGTCGCCTCTCCACAAATCTAACCTGTGATTTGTTTTGCAAGTCTCCATGGAGATTCTTAAATTTATAGTCATACTGTGGAACATTCTAGGCACATCTCCACGGAGAGAAACAGGTGACGGACCCTACACCAGGCCAGCTACACAGTGCACCTTTAACATTACCCAATAAACAAGTAGTTATTAGCATGCTACTAGTTACAAGTAGTTATTAGCATGAATGGGCAAATTTTCTATAGCAAATTTAACATTGAGCCGTTGCAAGGTGTCAGAATACGAGAGGAGAATCACAAGGCCACTGTCTGTACAAGTGTAAGGCAATCCTGTTTACAACCAGCCTGGCACCACCACCAGAGGACAAGTCTGACTGTAGGTGTCTTGCCCAAGGACACAACAACAGTATTGATACTTTGCAGTGATATCATGTTGGGGGGGAGGTTCTATAGCGGACTGGTCAGCATTTACCATGCGTGACACAATGCATATAGTAGCAAACACTGCCAACAATGCTATAAATAGTCTGAAACTCAAGAAAAAATACAAAATGGATTTAAATGGCAAATTTTCAGAAGCCTGTGATCAATACAAGTGTTCATGGTCCTGTTTCGGTGTTTGATTTTCAACAAAAAGGAGTGGCTAATTGAAAATTAGCCACTCCTAAGCTGGCTAGCAAATGCTAGCCAGCTTGTGACTGCAATGAGAGAGGCTTGTTTAAGAACTCAAATCAGCTCACCTGTTGTTGTAGTTCCAACTAAACCAATTCTTTCTGGTCAGATTGTGTTAAAATAAAGCTAAGATTAATGGGAATGTTGATGACATCAGCTGAAAAGTATCAATACACACAAAAGCAAGGAGAAAACCGGCAAAGCTGGGCAAATATGGGTGAATGTCTTGAACATGGGTGAATGGGTGGACATAATATCATCGTAACAGACCAGGTATATTACAATAGACACTAGACAAATAAAACAATGTCAACTGCTCCTTTCAAGGTGTCTCCATTCCATGTCTTACGTAATAACCCGGATATAGCAACTTCAGCAGGTTTGAGGAGGAACAGAGCACAGCTGAGATGATTTGTCCTGTGCAGACCCCAGTGCATTTATTCACCGTCACAAAAAAGAAATACATTTACAAAAAAAGTGGGTAAAGTTAAAAATGGCACAGCACAATGGGAGGAGCAGCAGCTTTGAGCAGACTGAGTTTAGCTTCTTTTATAGAGCAGCTCCCTTAAATGGGCACTCCCATACTCCAGTGCAGGCAAGTATAGGTGAGTTTAATAATATTTTAAAAGTTAGCCTTAGCAAAATAGTGATAATGTTTATTCAGTTAGTCCAATACAAAAATAGAGCTCTCTTTCTTAACTTAACATTGATAACTGTAGAAATCAGCTAGATTCAAAAAGCTAAACACAGTTGTCTGCCCCGGAACCTTCTTAAGGTGCTCCGGCTGCCTGGGGACTCTTTTGGCCGGAACACCTAAGATGGCCGACACATTTCAATTACAACAGTTGGCAGTGTGGGTGCCCAATGTGGGCGGAAGTACCTGATGTGGGCTCTGTGTGTACTGCACATGCGCACAATGACGTATAATGACGTATCAGGAAACAGGCCATGACGTATCAGGAAGAAGGCGGGTTTTCCTGCCCGATTCTGGCTTTTTTTTGGATTATTTATTTTATTTACGACAGAGACGTATTTTGGCATTTTGGATAGATAGATAGATGGATAGATGGACAGATGGATAGATGGATGGATAGACAGATATAGATGATATAGATAGATAGATGGATAGAGATAGATAGACAGATAGACAGACACGGATTATTCGTAGCCAGTTTAATAACGTTGACATCCCCAGACCATCTACCCAGAGACAGTGCACTGTCACTGGGATAGATCTGCGGAGAAGTCCCGGTCCCGGTCTGGAGCTCTTGAGCTCCGGGACAACCAGGGGACATCCCCAGACCGTCTACCCAGAGACAGTGCACTGTCACTGGGCTAGGTCTGGGGATAAGCCCCGGTCTCTGGAGCTCCGGGACAACCGGGGGACATCCCCAGACCGTCTACCCAGCCACAGTGCACCATCACTGGGATAGATCTGCGGAGAAGTCCCGGTCCCGGTATGGAGCTCCGCTGCTCCGGGACAACCGGGGGACATCCCCAGACTGTCTACACAGAGACAGTGCACTGCAAAACTGCAAGAGCCGTAAACCAACTGCAAGGGATGAATCGGGCACTGTCGTGAAAACCGTACAATACACAAACTGCACATGCGCGAACACAGAGCCCACATCAGGTACTTCCGCCCACATTGGGTACCGACAGGCAGATGCATTTCTACTTGTTTCATGTTACAGGTAACTTCTCTGCAACAAATATTTTAATGAATTAATTAATAAACATTATTACATACAGTGAGTTTTTAGGCCTATGCAATGGATTCACTGGTAGCTACATTGCACCTTAACATGCAATAACTAAAAAATAAAAGGTACACATTTAGTTTAAAAAATAAAAATAAATACTAGAATACTTCACTCATACTGCCCACTCTAGCCACAGTTTACACGCTGTTACTGGTTTCAACAGGAAGGGCATCTGGGTTTAGTTTATTTAAAGAGTTATATGTTACTTCTAGGGAATTGACAAACACAATAGATTTAGATCAACATGTTCCTTTTTAAAAGATTAGCAAAAATGAATTTAACACACACTACCAGCAAACTAACATCTATAATGTAACTATTGTTGAGACATTTTATCAACACAAATTCAGTGTTTTGCCCAATGACACAAGGTCAGTGCAGACAAACTAACACAGCAGCCAATGTGACGCACAATGTCATCAAGAAACTGAGAGAACTGTTTAAAAGGGCCTATATGACGCTCTTTTCTGATCTATGTTATAATGTTTCCTCATCAAAAGCATAGTTGTTTTGAACAGAAAACACTGTTACACCTTGTGATGTCATGTGGTAATACAGGAAGTGCTCCACTGTGTTTTTAAACTCCACACACCTTCACTAGAATCATTTGGATGATTTCACACCTGGACTTGCCAATCTCTACTAAATACAAGGTAAAAAGTAGCTGGTAACTTGAAAACTTAATGACATCACAAGGTGGAACAGAGCATTTTGACCTTTGGAGATGTAAATAGACTAATAATAAAGTTACTCCAACATGTGTGAATGAAACAAAACTCAACTCTGGGTATGTTTTTGATGAGGAAAAAACATTCTAACATGGCTTAAAGCTCACATGAGTCAATCACATAAAATAGGACTTTTAAAGTTATTTTATCATTTATAAAAAGTAAATTCCATTACAGTACACTGCTAATGACTTCAGATGGCGAGCTTGAGCGCTGGTGCCGCTTCGAGGTGCTGTTGAATCATTTACACTGTATTTTCCCACTCGCTGATGCTAAGCTAACGTTCTGCACCGTGTTGGGTTACAATGCTACTGGGATTTAGCTTCTGTGCTACTGCTACTGCTATTGCTACCTGATCCTCACTCAGATTTGGCTAGTGCTGACTCTGCCACATGAAAAGATGCCTAAAGTGACGTTTTCAGTTTCTCGTACAAATTGAAATAAATTTACAGCGGGCGTATATGCAAAATAACTGGACTAGCTTCCTTACTACTACTACTACTACAAAAAAAGTAAAAATCTGTATTCTGTATGTCCTGTCAGTCATTATTTCATCTTTGCACTGTTTTTTCCTTACGACTTCTTGTATATTGCTGAAGCTGAAATATATTTGTATTAATATATTTCTCTATTTTATTTTTATTTGTACATATTTATATAATTATGCCTTATTTGACAGCAGTCTCTTGCTATTTTTACTTATAAATGGAAAATCAATTCTAAATATTTTTGCTCTTTGTTATTAAACTGTAAAATCTAATAAGTAGACCTTACTTGAAAAAATCTAGGAAACCGATTGCCTTGAAAAATCTGACTAAAGTGGACTGTGAATCTAAAGCTGAGTTTACAGGTAATTCCTCACAATAGTGTACACTAAATTCCTCCTTCATCTAACTAGGCACAGCAAGTTAATTGTTCGTTAGTTTTCATTCATATAACTCATTTTGTGAAACTGTGCCAACTAATCAGTCAGTTCCTCAAATCTGAAACATGTAGTAACCTTCATTTTAAGAGTAATTTAATTTTACTTGTTAAAACCATGGAAACTGATTGCCTTGAATTGAGCAAGTAAATGTTACTTATATACACAAGTTAAGAGTAAAAACAGGTTCTATTCTGCAATAATGCCATTTAGATCTGCATCAGGTACACAAGGATTTGATTTTGATATTTATTAGTCTTTAAAAAGAACATAGCAAAACTTCTGTTCACTTCACTTCACTTAAGCTCAAAACACATTATAACATGTGTAACAATAAAATAATATCGCTTGGTCATTTCATGTCAACTCAACCAAGGTCCCTGCACTGAGGTGTCAAAAAATGTTGGAAGAAACAAAACAGGTGAACAGGTGTAATCTGGCAAAGACTGAATGAACAGAGGGAGTGTATAGAGACTGTCCTGGGATGATTCGGGAATGAGTGGCAGCTGTAGGAAAAACAGGGAGGGAGCAAAAGGAGGACCAGAACAGACTGGGAACTGGAGCTGGACTCTTGGCAATAATATGTCACTGTTGAAGTTACTCGTCTCATTTAAGTTGACCTTAGTTTAATTGACAAGTAATGTGCCCTGAAAGTAACTGTTACTTTATCACAATCATTAAGATCCACAAATTCATATCTGTGAGTAAAGTAAACTAACTGAATGCAAGTTAACCCTACTGTTAGATTTTACAGTGTATAATATATTGTGATAAGTGAGTGACTGTGTCCAAAAAAAATTCCCTTGCGGATCAATAAAGCTTAAGTCTAAGTCTATACAGTTTATAGGAAGCTATACAGTTTACAAGAAAGGCTATACTCTTTGGTTAGGACTGAGACTTCATGTTGGACAATGAGTGAGCACGAAGACATAAAATAGACAATAGGCAATAGGCAGTCCAATAACTACAGATTCACAATACTATAAAGATACAGTATCAGCAGTACCCAATGTTTTCCATGTCTTGCCCCAGTACAGATATATTGTATAAGCAGCTCTTGAGGTCAAGTAAGTCTGCTGTGTACTGTCTGCATCTAATCAGAATGCATTTTATTGTCCGATAACCAGGAAGTGCGTGCAAGCATGGCAAAACTCCGCTCTGGTCTCTTGAGAGTTGAGCAAAGCGCTTATAAAGTCATCACAATTAATAACTAAAATTATTAATTTAGTTATTAATAACTAAAATCCCACAAGAACAAAAATGCAACGCCATCTACGAAATCCATTGCAAATCATGCAATAAATCATACATAGAAACAGGCCGGGCTTTTCACATCCGAAAAAAAGAACACCAAAAGGAATGTGAAAAGGAAACATCAGGGCGACTCACCAGAACACAAAAAGACAAAGCATTGCAGGAAAACCTAAAATCCGCCATATCAGACCACTGTAAAAGAAATAACCACATTATGGATTGGGACGGGGCATGGGTCATTGGATCGGCAAACAACAAGTTCAAACGCTGGATCAGGGAGGCCATTGAAATCAGGAAACGAGGCACGGACAGCATCAACCGTGATGATGGAGCGTTCTTCCTTTCACACACCTGGGACACCCTCCTCCAGAGACCACCAGGCGACGGGAGGCGTGGTCAGTCTGAGCGACCTGCCAGGTCCATCAGGCTGACCACACCTACAGGAAGTAACAACAACTGATATACGACACGTCACCACCAACACCGGTGACAGTTCTGAAGATGGCTCGCAGCTAGCAGCCGAAACATGTCAACAAGGTAAATACAAGTTACTGTATTGTCTTTAAAAAGAACCTAAGAAGTTTATAATAACTAGGATGTTCTGTTCCACCTTGTGATGTCATGTGGTAATACAGGAAGTGCTCCACTGTGTTTTTAAACTCCATACACCTTCACTAGAATCATTTAGATCAGCGGATTTCAATAGGTGGGGCCTGCCTCCCCCAGGGGGTGCCAATGAGCCACTGGGGAGGCGCGATACACACAAAGACAAAATAACAGTCCACATCTGTACACATCTGCAGCAGTATTGATATCAGTATTTGGACGTGCGTGTATTAGCCGTAAAATGCATCGTTTTCTGATTCCATCACTACAGAAATCAGCAGCAAGCGAGGAGACGGGACCCAGCAAAAACGTAGCAAATTTAGTGAACAAACCAGTTGAGTTTTTTGAGAGGAAGTGTTTTGAAAAGCATTATAAAAGCATCAGAAAAGCATTATGCATGATTTCAGTTTTAGAACCGATTATAAATGTTAAGCATGTTCTGTTGATTTGGATAGGCTGACTGATGTTCAGTGATGTTAAAAGTAGCCTCAATTAGGCCTGCATGAAGTTGGAAATTATTTGCTGTTGCAAAAATCATTTGCACTTATAAAAAATATGAAAATACAATATTTAAAAAATATATATTATCAGTTGTTAAGATAAGATAATCCTTTATTTGTCCCACAATGGGGAAATTGCAGTGTCACAATGCAAGTTTCAGAAACAGTAGGAAAATAAGAGCATGCATCAAAATCAAGATAAATAATAATAAGTATTTACAATCAACTAAAAAACACAACACTGTAAAGCTCAAAGGCACAGGAACGTTGCACAATAGTGTCTTTGATTCTGAGCAGTGAACAAGCAGCAGTTAAAGTGACTCCAGTATAGTAATATATAATATTACTACAATAAAGTGACTCAGATGATTGTGTACAGTACAGTGATAGAAACGCATATATATACACACACAGTATGTCTATCTCACCCCAGTGCAATGTCGGGAGGACAGCTGTAATGCCCCAAAAAGCACCATGAGTCATTTGTAGCAACCTTCACAAATTAGTAGCTTCTTGGGGTCAGAAAGTACAAGATGTTATAATAGTATACTGTAGTAATGTCGGAGAGAATATGAGATTTAGCTCTTGTATAATTTGCCACAACAGAACATGACCCCAACAGCAGTACTAGATGACAATGTAATGAGATGCAGACCAAAACAAAAACAGCGGTGCTAATGACGGCGGCGGAGGAGGTGATGAGTGATTACAGGTGCACAGTGGGAGGGCATCAGAGGCAAATTTGGAAACTGCTTACATTATAAAAAGAAAAGACAACAACACAGAATACAAATGATGACCTATTTAAATGTTGAATCTGACTTTAAAGGAATCATATTTTGCTATTTTCCCATCTACACTATATTACCAAAAGTGTTCACTCACCTGCCTTGACTCGCATATGAATTTAAGTGACATCCCATTCTTAATCCATAGGGTTTAATATGACGCGGGTCCACCCTTTGCGGTTATAACAGCTTCAACTCTTCTGGGAAGGCTGTCCACAAGGTTTAGGAGTGTGTTTATGGAAATTTTTGACCACTCTTCCAGGAGCGCATTTGTGAGGTCACACACTGATGTTGGACGATGTAATGACCTTGCTTTGTGCACTGGTGCACAGTCATGTTGAAGTGGAAGATGCCATCTCTAAACTGTTCCCACAAAGTTGGGAGTGTGGAATTGTCCAAACTCTCTTGGTTTGCTGAAGCATTCAGAGTTCCTTTCACTGGAACTAAGGGACCAAGCCCAGCTCCTGAAAAACAACCCCACACCATAATCCCCCCTCCACCAAACTTTACACTTGGCACAATGCAGTCAGACAAGTACCGTTCTCCTTGCAACCGCCAAACCCAGACTCGTCAATCATTTTGCCAGATGGAGAAGTGCAATTCATCACTCCAGAGAATGCGTCTCCACTGCTCTAGAGTCCAGTGGCGGCGTGCTTTACACCACTGCATCCGACGCTTTGCGTTGTACTTGGTGATGTATGGCTTGGATGCAGCTGCTCAGCCATGGAAACCCATTCCATGAAGCTCTCTACGCACTGTTCTTGAGTTAATCTGAAGGTCACATGAAGCTTGGAGGTCTGTAGCGATTGACTCTGCAGAAAGTTGGCGACCTCTGTGCTCTATGCGCCTCAGCATCCTCTGACCCCGCCCCGTCAGATTACGTGGTCTACCACTTTGTGGCTGAGTTGCTGTTGTTTCCAGTTCCTTCCACTTTGTTATAATATCACTGACAGTTGACTGTGGAATATTTAGGAGTGAAGAAATTACACGATTGGACTTGTTGCACAGGTGGCATCCTATCACAGTACCACGCTGGAATTCACTGAGCTCCTGAGAGCGACCCATTCTTTCACAAATGTTTGTAGAAACAGTCTGCAGGCCCAGGTGCTTGATTTTATTCACCTGTGTCCATGGAAGTGACTGGAACACCTGATTTCCATTATTTGGGATGGGAAAATGAATACGTTTGGGAATATAGTGTATGTTATAATGTTTCCTCATCAAAAACATACCTGGACTTGTTTTGTTTCATTCATACGTTTAAAGGTGTATTATGTAACTTGTCTGGTAGAAGGCCCGCCAGTTGCTTGTTTGGAGATGTTATTATTTTGCCTACAATGTTTCAAAGTATGGCATTAAATTTCTCCATAAATCTCCATAGAGACAAGCAGGAGACACCAGGCCAGTTTACAGGTGAGATCTGTGAAGAGGCGACCCCAATTGCCAATCTCTACTGAACAAAAGGTAAAAGGTAGCTGTTAAGTTCATGACATCACAAGGTGGAACAGAGCATTCTGAGCTTTGGAGATGTAGACAGTAATAATGCAGGATTACTCAAACGTGTGAATGAAGTCACAAGGGAAAATTTTGCATAATATAGGCCCTGTAACAAAGATTACTAACAGATCCATAAAAAAGGGAAATTATAATCCAGGAACAGATTTCACTGAATTGTAAAACCCACAAACCGGTTTAAACCTTGCATGAGCGCATTGATAATTAAGCCTAGTAAAAGAAAAAGACTTGCTGCAATAGGGAGGGAGGGCATCAGGCACAAAAGTTGAACAAAGCATGCACCACACAATTCAGAATTTACTCCTGGACTAGAACATAGTGTTTGCGTAACTTTAGCCTGTGAAAAGAGCTTTACCCAGTTACTTCTTATATCACAGTTTTTTTTTTGTTTTTTTTTATTTTTATTTTGCTTTTTTTACTTTCTAGGGAGGGTCCGTCACCTGTTTGTCTCCATGGAAATGTTGCTTTGTCTAGAATGTTCCACAGTAGAGTTTAATCCAACCCATCTATCATGAGGGAGACAAGCAGGTTACAGTACAGTTCAGATCTGTGGAGAGGTAGCCCCTATTGACAGAAGGAATTATTGTATTTTTGAGCAACAGAAACACTCGTAATGAATAAATGCTACACTGATATGTTTAAAGTTATACCATGGAACATTCCAGGGAAAGCAATAACATTTCCCTGGAGACAAGCAGGTAGCAGACCCCCCACCAGAAAAGTTGCACAGTGCCCCTTTAAGACAAAACACTACAGGCAAAACTTTTTTTTTCATTTGTTTGTTTGGTCTCTTAGTGACAATCTGTCATATGAAACAACAAAACTGTCCACTCTGCACTGAAAGATGTTTTAATATTTTATCAACTTGCCTCCATAGAGTTACGGGACATTGTAAGTTCAAAGGCAGTTTTCTGAAAATGCATTTCCCCCCTCATAGGAACATACACAAGATCACCCCTTAAAGAGATAAAAATGTTTACTGTCTTACTGCGAAACATTCCAGACAAGGCAATAACATCTCCATGGAGAAAAGCATTTGACGGACCCTCCACCACAAAAGTTACACAATTTCCGGACAGAACAATGACATATCCAGAGAAACAAGCAGGTGATGGACCCCAACCAAAAAGTTACATAGTGCACCTTTAATTGAAAGTCTCATAATGTTTGAACTTTAATTTATACAAAGTTGTTCTGTAGTTACTTGAGAGATAAATAAGTTGTATAACACATTTGGATCATTTTTGTCTTATTTTATTTTTGTATAAAGAAAATAAATGCTGTTTACAGTCCCTGCCCTGGTATCGGTTTATATCGGTAATCTGCAGATACTTAAAGGTGCATTGTGTAACTTTTCTGGTGGAGAGACCATCAAATGCTTTTCTCTGTGCATATGTTATTGCTTTGACTGGAATATTTCACAGTATGGCATTAAACCTTTCTATCTTCATGGACACCAAACCAGACCAAGTTACAGGTCGGGTCTGTGGAGAGGCGACCCCGCTCACAGTCAGAATGCCTGTTTTTCTAGGCATTTTGGCGCTATAAAACCACCTGTAATTGAATAAATGTAAGATAAAGCTGATTAATGTCATACTCGAAGCACAATGCACCTTCAAAGCTATAGTATCGAAATCGGTATCGGAACTGAAAAAGCTGGATCTCTACCATTTGGATAGCTCATTGAAAACACCCATTTGTCCCAGTTGTTTGTGTAACTTTGTGAATGACATTGCTTTCCTTACATAAGCGCAGGAGAAGTGTTTGGAGCAGGTTTCTGGGTCATTGTCTCAGAAGTGGCCCACAGATGTTTCAGCTGTTCAGTCTCTAACTCTGTCTATACACGCTCACCCTTTTCTGTTGGGCTGGATTTCATAGTGAGAATCAGTTTTTCAGAGTTCAGATTATGGTGGCTCAATATTCATACTTTTCTTTTGAATGATTTGTGGGGTGTAAAGGTGCACTCTGTAACTTTTTGGTTGGGGGTCCGTCACCTGCTTCTTTCTATGGAGATGTCATTGCTCTGCCTGGAATGTTCCACAGTATGACATTAAACAGCTCTGCCTTACATTTATTACATTACAGGTGGTTTTATAGCTCAAAAATATCTAGAAAAACAGGCATTCTGACTGGGCGGGGCTGCCTCTCCGCAGATCTGACCTGTAACTTGGTTTGGTTTGGTATCCTTGAGGATAGAAAGGTTTAATGCCATACTGTGAAACATTTCAGACAAAGCAGTAACATATCCACAGAGAAAAGCATTTGACGGGCCCTCCACCAGAAAAGTTACACAATGGACCTTTAACTGTCTTATTATCTTTTTGAACTGTGTAGTGTAGCAACAAAGTGAGATTTTATCATGCCAGAGTCTAGTCCATGTTCTTTTTAGACTAATGGGGGAGAATTTTAGACTATGGGGGGCACTGTAGTCTCTTCTAGTAACGGGAAACCTGCACTAAGCTGTGAAAATGTCATTCTGTAATCCAGTAAGTATTAAAATATGTAATGAAGGGATGCACGGTCTAATCTTTCATTTGAAGTCTTATTAAAAGTGTTAATGATTAGACTGACTGGCTGCTAACGTACATATTGGCTGGTTAATTATTCTTGTTTACTCTGGGAAATGTGCATGTTTGCATGTATCTTGAGCTGTATCAGAACAAGTATAAGAGCACCTAGACTAGTATACACCCATGGACCACTATGGAACCTACAGGACCACTGAGGATTACACAGATATAAAGCTACCACAAATTAAGTTAAACTAGCAGATGGGTGAAATGCAGAGGACAGATCTCCCTTAAATTATTACTTTCACATTTTTTTATTTGTTTTCATATCAAGCTGTCTGGTATCTAAAAAGTGCATCGTGTAATTTTTCTGGTAGAGAGCCCGCCAGTTACTTATCTCCATGGAGATGTTATTGCTTTACCCCCAATATTCCAAGGTATGGCATTAAACTAAACTTGTCAATCTCTATAGAAACAAGCAAAAGACGCCACCAGAGCAATTTACAGGTGAGATCTGTGAAGAGGCAACCTCAAACCCTGTAAGAACCCATGTTTTTAGATATTTTTGAGTAATAAAAACAGCCATAACTGAATAAATGAGTTTGAGTATTTCCACGGTAGCGAACCTCCAACCTGAAAAGTTACCCAATTATCCAGACGAAAGCATTGAATCTTTTCTTTTACCTCTTGTTGGATCTGTAATGCTCTGCCTCTCTTCCTCCCTCTCTCTCCCTTTTCCTCTCTTTCTACCTCCCTCTCTCTCTCTCGCTCTGTTTCCCTCTCTCCCTCCCTCTCTCTTCCTCTCCCTCCCTCCCTCCTTCTCTCTCCCTCTCTCTTCCTACCTCCCTCTCATCCTTTCTCTCCCTCTCATTCTATGTCTCTCTCCCTCTTTTCAATTATCCAGACGGAAGCGCAGAATCCTATCTTTTACCTCTTGTTGCTTTTGCCATCCTCTCCCTCTCCTCCTCTCTCCCTCTCCTCCTCTCTCCCTCCCTCCTTTCCCTCCCTCTGTTCTGCATCTGCGTCACTGCCCTAAAGCCCCTCACATGGGAGACACGCGTGCAGCCACTTGGAAACAAAAATGAGAACAAATCTGAGGGAGGCGGAGTCAAAAACCACAAACGCGCAGACAGTCGATAGAGGCTCGATAGCACAGCGGCCGTGGAGGGGGCTAACGGGGATAATGATTTTGGCTAGCCTGATCCGCTCCAGTAATAATAGCCCACTCATGCTGGATACAAATCAGGTAACACAAAATGACCAGCTAACGAATGAGGACAACGGACAATGCCCACTGAGGAATATGACAACACTTTACTAGCAGGGCGGTGTGCTCATTCTTCTTTTTTTTTTTTTTTTTTTTTTTTTTTCCCATATTTTTGAGCACCTAAGTTTGCAATCTCTCAATTTGCTTTCACTTAGCATTTACAGTGTTCAAAAGCAATCTAACAACCTTTCCTGGTAAAAGTAGGGACTGAAGGTTTATAAGAATGGACTGATATGGATTTTTTTTTTTTCTAATTAACTTTTCGCTTTCGTAAAAAATAATAAGGAAATGTATTTATCTTCGCCATCAGCCCCTGCAGCTCACACACACACACACACACCGCCAGATTCAGACAGCTACAGCGATGGTGGATGAAGTGTCTTGCCCAAGAGCACAACATCTGGATTCATCATCATGGATTTGTCCAGCCAGATGTACAAAATAAATTGAGCCACAAAAAAATGTATAAACAGATTGCAAGATGTCCAATTTTACACAGCTACAAACTTGACTGGAAACATTCTTTTCCTCCATTAAGAAGTGTCCACGTACAATTAGTGTTATATTCAGATGCCCTTCCTGACTGCTTTGTGACCCCAATATTGACACTTTGCAGCTGATAGCTTCACAGCCCTAAAGAATGACAACTGAAAGCACTGCTCTGTCTGAAGCTCTGTTACTTAAGTTAGACTGCCCTTTATTTTAACATAATCGGAGCAGAAAGAGCTGACTTGTTTGGAACTACAACAGGAGAGATAATTTGTGCTGTCAAACAAAAAGTCTCTCACACATAAAGTTACAATTACAAGCTAGTTAGCATTAGCCAACAGATTTGCTCTCACCTTTTCTTTGCTGAAAATCAAACACCTAAACAGGACCATGAATGCTCATATTGATCGCAGGCTCCTCAGAATGTGTTGTTTTGTTTTTTTGTTTTTTTTCTTGAGTTTCTTAGACCATTTTTGTCTGTTTGCTAATGTGTGTTTTTTCTTCACATTATATTGTCACGTGTGAGTCACTGTGTCCAAATAATATCCCTTGTGGATCAATAAAGTTTCTCTAAGACTAAGTGGGCACAGTGTCACCATGGTAACAGCTGAACTTCTGCTAATAGAGACACATGTAGAACCACTGCAAAGTATCAACAGTGGACATGGTGTGGTGGTATAGCGTTAAGTCACCAGTATAAATCCTTCTCAAAGTCTGAAAGCTGGTGTTTGAGAGGGGCCTTCCTGCACATGTTCTCCTGTGTCTGGGTGGGTTTTCCCCTCAGACTAAAACATGGACAATGGGCTAATCCTCCAGGTAAACCCGACCAGGATCCTGGATCAAGATGAGAAGAAGGACCCCCCGAGACGCTGCACTGAGGTCTGATACTGCGACTAAAAATGGGTCAAATGCACCACAAATAACCCTAGATCGGCAAAATCTACCAATATTCAGAGACATTTAAAAGGAACATTTTTAGCAGGGTTGATTGACAAAATATATAACTGCAACTATCCAGACAAGTGTTGTGACTAGATTTGCAATGCACATTTGATTCTAAGCATCCTAACTAGTCACCGTGATGAGTTTAAGTTTATAAGTGCTTTTTACAACTCGCAGAGACCAGTGAGTTTTGCTCTAAGCTAGCATGCTAACGCACACTTCCTGATTATCGGACAACAAAACTCTCTATTATTAGATGGAGACAGCTTTGGAGATGTACTAATAACAGACTCATAATAAAGGGTTATTCAAACATGTCTGATTGAAACAGAACACAACTCCAGGTCTGTTTTTGAGGACATAACAACATTATGACATGGTTTAAACTTCACAAGAGTAAATGTTGTGTAATATAGGTTGACATAAATTAATTACACAGCCTAATCATCGCGTTATATCATGCTTATGTGGATCTAAAATCATTCTGAACGATCACTTAATGGCTTTAATTATATGGTTACATAGCAAAACAAACATTATTACACCATAGTTTCATTTGTCTCATTGCTTGATTTAGACTGTGCATAATTTAATCACTCAAATGTCTCTCCCCTTTGATTGGTTTCTCCCTCAGACAAACATCACAGCGCTGTCATCATTTATCAATATAGAGGCCATGAGGGGGCGGGGTCTCTAAACTCCTCATGTTTATGTGTGTCTCTTGCTCCTGTCACTCTGCATTAGCCCATGAAGCCCTGCTCAGCCCAGGGGTCTGGCGTCCAGGGCCCCCGGGGTGTAGGGGCCCTCAGATGAGCCAATGGGATGAGACAGACGCAAATGAATCATGAAACGAATCAAATATGGCTGAGCTGCATGCCTTTACATGCTTTTTAGCATCTTCAGAGCCTACTGTTGTAGAAGTAAAATGCAATGCTGTATAACTGATACTTTGCAGCTGACGTTATCAATATTCCCTGGGTGTGTGATGCTGACTATAAGCACTGCTCTGTCTGAAGTTCTGTTACTCACGTTTGACTTTAATCTGAGCTTCATTTTAACACAATCTGACAAGAAAATATGTTGTTTAAATCCATTTTCTATTATTTCAGACTATCTTAAAAGTTTTTTGGCAGTATTTGCTAATGCGTACATTTGTGTCAACATGGAAACTTCTGAAAATTCCGCCATATACCTACACATAGAACACCCCCAGCATGATGTCACTGCACTGAAGTATCAATATATGGAATAGTGCATACCTTTTATATCTTAATTGTGTACAGATATCCACATATTGAAATCAATCACTGCTACTGGTGAAATCCACCTGTCACTCACACAAAGTGAAATGGAGACTGACCAATAGGAGGAGAGGGTGGGGAAAAGTAGATGGCACATGTCTTTATTTGAATATGGAGCTTTGTTTGTACAGTGGATTCCTCTGTTAACCCAGGCCTGTTAAATATCGAATTGCAATTTTTCTGACAAGCGTTGTGATTGCAATTTCCTGCGTTATTATGTTTATAATTAATACAAATAAAAGTTCACATATTAAACATATCCAGAAGAATTGACAAAAAGACTAAAATATGAGCTGACAAACTCACTTTTTTTTTTTTGACAGGAATCACTTTTCAGAACAGATTTGTACAGATCTAAACTACAGGGTTAGCAGTTTTTATACAGAATAAGACAGGAGATTTTGTTTGTGGAGGAAGTTTCGCAATTTTTGGCCCTTTAGCCTGGTGCTTTATACTTAGTTAAAATATTACACAAAATTGACCCATGTGAACTTTAAGTCATGTTAGAATGTTTTATCAAAAACATACCTGGAGTTGTGTTTTGTTTTGTTCACACATGTTTTAGAAATTCTTTATTATTAATCTGTTCACATCTCTAAAACTTAAAATGCTCTGTTCCACCTTGTGATGTCATGAAGCAGTAGTTTTTGTTCAGTAGAGACTGGCAATTCTAGGGCTGAAATTGATTTGAGTGAAGGTGTATGGAGTTTAAAAACACAATGAAGCACTTCCTGTATTACTACAACATCACAAGGTGGAACAGTGTGGAGTGTTTTCCATTTTAGAGAAGATCTCAGCCTAAATATGCAGGATTTGTGTTAAACATGTGTGAATGAAACAAAACAACTCCAGGTCTGTTTGTGATGAGGAAACATTATAACAGCTCAGAAAATAGCGTAATATGAGCCCTTTAAAATAGCTGATATGGCCATAACAATGAAGTATTTTTATTTTGTATAATTCATCTTGTTATTTTGCACGGGGATGACATGATATTCTGACATCTTTTCTTCCTGCTCCACTTTTATTTGTTATTTGTTTCTGCTTTAGTTGGACAGCTTGTCTCGCCCGTCACACCCCGCACCCCTTTGCTCTGCCCATCTGTGAGCCTCTGTGTGCCTCTGCTCCTCTGATCCAAACAACACTTACTCACACATGCCTTTAATGCACTTTGTCCACACACACACACACACACGCACATACATTCTTATTAGCAGATACACACACACGCACATAAACAATCACATTTATACTCACATGTACACACACACACACATATACACACACACACACACACACATATATATACACACACACACACACACACACACACATACATACACACATACAAAAGCACACACATGCACATATACACACTCTCTTATTAGTGGAAGAAGGCACGCCGGCTCCGTCTCATCCCATCAATAATAAGCTCCATGTTGGCCATGCAGCTGTGTTCCTGAAATAGTGTTCCGGTAAAGCATGGGAGCACCCTCTCCTCTCCTCTCTCCATCTCCTCCCTCTTCTCTCCCCCTCTTCTTCTTCTGTCCCCCTCTCCTCCACTCCCACCTCACCCTCTCCACCTCTCCTCCCCCTTGTTCTCCACTCCCCCTCTTCCTCGCCCTCTCTCCTCTCACCCTCTCCCTTTCTCTCTTCCTTTCTCCTCTCACCCTCTCCTCCTCTCCCTATTCCTCTCTCCTCTCCCTCTCTCTCTCTTCCCCTCTCCCTCTTCCTCTCTCCTCTCACCCTCTCCCTCTCTCTTCCTCTCTCCTCTCACCCTCTCCTCCTCTCCCTCTCTCTCTTCCTCTCTCCTCTCACCCTCTCCTCCTCTCCCTCTCTCTCTTCCTCTCTCCTCTCACCCTCTCCTCCTCTCCCTCTCTCTCTCTTCCTCTCCTCTCACTCTCTCCTCCTCTCCCTCTCTCTTCCTCTCTCCTCTCACCCTTCTCTCCTCTCCCCCCTCCCCTCTCGCTCGCTCATCTCCCCCTCTCCTCTTCTCTCCCCCTCTTCTCCTCATCCCCCCCTCCCTTTTTCCTGGGTGCTGCGTTGTGTTGGGTGGGGGTACTACCCTTCTGTGGTGATTACTGTGGGTACCCCTGGGTGAGTGGAAGTAGGTCACTGGCACAGACTCGTCCTGCTCAGACACAGAGCGATGGATGTGTCTTCATGTGGACAATAGGAGCTGCATATCAGGCATTCCCCTCCATCAAAACCAGCAGGGCCATGTGAGACAGGATGGGACCGGAGATTTGGGTTCTTTGGAGAAAACTACAAATTATAGCTGCAACATGTATCGCAATTTGAACATATTGAATTTGAATCACCAAATCACAAAGACTGCAATTATTTAAAGGTGCACTGCGTATCATTTACAGTGGAGGGTCCATCACTCACTTGTCTCCATGGAAATGTTATTGCTTTGTCTAGAATGTTCCACAGTATAGATTAAACCTCACGAGAGAGACAAGCAGGTTACAGCACTACGCCACATTACAGTTCAGATCTGTGGAGAATCGCCCTTATTCACAGAAGGAATAAATGTATTTTTGAGAAACAGAAACATACATGAATAATAATGAATAAATGCCAGATGAATATATTTAATGTCATACCATGAAGCATTCCAAGCAAAGCAATAACATCTCCATGGAGACAAGTAGGTAGCAGATCCTCCACCAGAAAAGTTGCACAGTGCACCTTTAAGTGATATACTTTCCTTGCGTAGCAGATCCAAAATGATCTCTGTAGTTTTTATACAACTCTAGGGATCTCAGTCTGGTCCCCACATCCCCCCTAAACATTTGTTTTTTTGTTTATTTCAGTGACACATGTGAAACAAAGGAGCTCATTCACACACACATTCATACCTCAGTGTACACAGTCACTGGGGGTGAGGCGGATTAAGTGTCTTGCTCAAGAACACAACAGCATTGATCTGTGGGAGCTGGAATCACACCACCAACCTATAGGCCACTGGATTTGACCGCCTTACCAGTGTTGTTAATGTCGAGAGCGGGATTCGAACCGCCAACTTTTAGATCAGTGGACAAATACACTACTAACTGAGTTTAAAGGTTTAAAATTTAAAGGTGCATTGTGTAACCTTTCTGGTGGAGGGTCCTTCATGTTATGGCTTTGTCTGGAATGTTACACAGTATGGCATTAAACCTTTATATCTTCACAGAGACCAGACCAAGTTACAAGTCAGGTCAGTGGAGAGGCAACAACGCTCACAGTCAGAATGCCTGTTTTTCTAGATATTTTTGAGCTATAAATCCACCTGTAATTGAATAAATGTAAAGTAGAGCTGTTTAATGTCATACTGTGGAACATTCCAGGCAAAACAATGACATATCCATAAAAACAAGCAACCAAAAAGTTACATTTAAGTTTTATTTCTTTTTTCCAGTTAGTCCCTCCTCTCTCCAAACCTTCACAGTCCTGTATTTACAGGACATTGTTTGTCCGGGGCAGTAAAAACTCTTGGTTACAGATTAGAGTGGCGGGAAGCACAGAGGGCAGTTTCTCAGTAAAAGGGGATTAAAGGGGAGGCCTATTCTGGGGCTAAAATACAGAAAAACCATGACGACGGTGACATTCCCTGACCACAGCTGTACTTCCTGTGCCGAGCAGAGGGGATGCTTTTGGGAGCGCGGATTATGTCATTTCCTGTTACAAAAAAATATAAAAACAAAAAAAACAGGGAGCCATAAAAACAAAGAGCTTTATCAGGTGACAAATACAGGAGTAAAGCTGGAGGTATTCAAACTAAATCAGGGAAATTAGATAAGAGTATGTATTAAACAATAGTGGTTGGAATTTAATCAAATTGTCTAGGTCTACAATGAAATACATTTGAGTCAAACAATAGAGTACATTTTTATACATTTTTTACATTTTTTTAAATCGTTCATTATATGAAAGCTGGAATCGCAGCCTGTGGTGGATTTGACCGATTACAGTGAAGGGTACATGTCGAAGAAGCAGATTATAAGATGTTAAAGCTAAAATGCTACAGTATTTATTATTAACAGGGCTCTGCCTCATTGCTGCTTTTAAATATTCAAATTATGTATTTAATGTGGATTTTTTATTGAATATTTGTTTTTTTTTCCTCTTTTCACCTGTTCTTACTTGAACATCTGAGAGCCCTGCACAAGAATTCCAATGTATATGGATTTTTGTGTGTGTGCAAATGGCAAATAGACTTCTTGAATCTTGAAATTTTCCAAATAAGGATTGCCTGGGCCACTATAGTCTTTTAAAAACCTGAGGGAAACACTTGTTAATATGTGTTTTTTCCCTATAACCATGCATCTTTATTTCTAGTGTAATAATTTGGGCACCTTGCTGTAGTCAGTGATTTGAGGAGATGCTCTGATTAGCCTGTAGCATACTGTAACCAGAATAAACTGTGAAAACCTCATCCAGGCGTTATTAACACATTTGCGTCTCGATTACTGTCAACACACAGGCATTTCGGCTTTAAAATTAGACCTGGTGATATAACAAAAAATGTGATGAAATCTAACAATAAAATCACTGTTCACTTTGAGTCATTGTGTACAAAGGCACTTATCCAGTTTTTAGTTGTACACACAAGAATAAAGGTAGTAGTCTGAATGATAACAACATAGGTTTGTTAGTATAAAGGTGCACTATGTAACTTTTTGTTTGGGGGTCCGTCACCTGCTTGTTTCTATAGATATGTCATTGCTCTGCCGGGAATGTTCCACAGTATGACTTTAAATAGCTCTACCTTACATTTATTCAATTACAGGTGGTTTTATAGCTCAAAAATATCAAGAAAAACAGGCATTCTGACTGTGAGCGGGGCCGCCACAGATCTGACCCTTAACTTTAAGACAGAAGGTTTAATATCATACTGTGAAACTTTCTAAGCCAAATAAACGCAAATCTCCATGAGGAAAAGCATAGACCCTCCACCAAAAAAGTTACACAATGCACCTTTAATGTGTAAACTATGCTAACAAGTTACTTATATGGGATAATGAAGCGCAATGGACACAAAATACAGGAGTTTGTATGATAGAGCAGTGGCAGTATTTAAGATAAGGGCCCATATTACACTGTTTTGTTTTGTTTAGCATTTTAGTAGTCTATTATTAGTCTACTCTTGTGTCTATGTGCATTACTGTAGCCTAAATACTTGGCATTTTGTTTACTGTTCTATTTTTGCTTGATTTTATCCTAACTGTATTATACATTAAAGGTCCTATATTGCGCAAAATTGACTCTTGTGAGCTTTTAGCCATGCTAGAATCTTGTTACCTCCTCAAAAACATACCTGGAGTTGTGTTTTGTTTCATTCACACGTTTAACTAACTCTTTATTATTAGTCTGTCTACATCTCCAAAGCTCAAAATACTCTGTTCCACCTTGTGATGTCATGAAGTGATAGTTTTCAAGTTAACAGCTACCTTTAACCTTTTGTTTAGTAGCAATTACAAATTCCAGGGCTGAAATGATCTAAATGATGCAAGTGAAGGTGTATGGCGTTTAAAAACACAGTGGAGCACTTCCTGTATTACCACATGACATCACAAGGTAGAACAGAGTGTTTTCAGTTTGAGAAAAGAACTCTTTGTGTGTTAAACATGTGTGAATGAAACAAATGATGAGGAAACAATATTATAACATAGATCATAAAATCCCGTAATACAGGCCCTTTAAACCTGTGACGGTCGCGTTCAGATTCGTCATGTACTTTTGCGTGACTCAGACAATGAACTGAAAAACCTCGCTGTCATGTATTTGGTTAGAATCCACTGGCTGTGCCCACGTGCCCAGATGGTGCCAACAGCCTCTCCTCTGACATGGTAAAACACACAAGTGGCATTTTGACGAGCTAAAATTAAAAACGGGCGCAAATATGACTCACGCTTCTCCTCATTCAGAATCCAAACAAGAAGAAGAAAATTTGTTTGTCCATCATAGGCTCAAAACATAAATGCAAGGTTAGGTTTTAGAAAGGTTAGGTCTTAGGTCTGGATATTTACTATGGCTTTTTAAATTTTTAAATGATAGTTGGGACAATATATTTTTAGGCTCAGTATTTATCATGGGGATTCAGTTGTGTAACTTTTCTGGTGGAGGGTCCATCAGATGCTTTTCTCCAAGGAGATCTTCTTGCTTTATCCGTAATGTTTCACAGTATGGCATTAAGCCTTTCTATCTTCATGCAGACCAAACCAGACTAAGTCACAGGTCAGATCTGTGGAGAGGCAACCCCGCGCACAGTCAGAATGTCTGTTTTTCTAGGTATTTTTGAGCTATAAAACCACCTGTAATTGAATAAATGTAAAGAAGAATAGTTTAATGTCACACTGTGGAACATTCCAGGCAGAGCAATGACATATCCATAGAAACAAGCAGGTGACGGACCCCCAACCGAAAAGTTACACAGTGCACCTTTATGTACAAGGTCAGATACTGGAGCAAAAAAATACTCAAGTTAAAGTAAGTATCACATGAAGAAATCAAATTAGGTTCTTAAAGTAGCTGCTTTAAATTGTACTTGAAGAGTAAAAAGTAAAAGTATTTCACACAGACTTTGGGATCTAAAGTTTTCGATTTTGATAACGATTTGTGTTGTATTTTGTTCAAGAAACAACTGAAGTGATATCTTTTTTTTAGCTGTTTTTATTTGCATATTTTATGATTTTAAACTGCTCTACTTTACATTTATTCAATTACAGGTGGTTTTATAGCTCAAAAATACCTAGAAAAACAGGCATTCTGACTGTGAGCGGGGCTGCCTCTCCACAGATCTGACCTGTAACTTGGTCTGGTTTGGTCTCCATGGAGACAGAAAGTTTTAATGCCATACTTACGTGTTTTATTTGCATATTTTTTGTCTATTCACACTACAAATGTGTTCAAAATAAACTCCTCAGCCTTTTCAGCAGGTCTAAAAACGATAATAAAAATACTTTTACTTTTCAGTCCAGTTCAAGAATGTAGTGGAGTAGAAAGTACAAATACCTGCTCTCAAATGTAGTGAAATGTAGTGAAGTAAAAGTAAAAAAGTATCAACTTTAAAATCTACTTAAGTAAAAACAGATACATAAAATTTATACTTAAGTCAGTACTTTTACGTTGTTACGTTACTGTCACTGTGTAGAGGGTTGAATAAGTAACTTGATTCTGTTATTTATTTGTTGCAGCTCATGTCTTTTAATGATACTGTATATTTTGAAATCGGTTTGCTGTGATTACTTTGCTTTGTGTTTCAATATTATAATTTATCGTGATATTTCTCTATAACAGTGTATCATGTTTGAAAATGTGTTATTGTGACGGGCCTATGAAAGCTGTGACCTTTTCATGTGTGGAGAAAGCCTGAATCACTGAATAAATGATCACGCCGGCTCTCTTTGCGTTTGTGTCTGAAAATAGTGATCTCAGCTATTTACAGTGTGGCTTTCAAACCGGAGAAATGGAAACCAGGATACAGGGGGGCGGTCCATAGGGCAGACAGGCTATTTCAACTCATTTATGGGAATAGGGAGGTTTTAACAAGCACGCTCTGTTGAGTCATGGTCACAGTGATAAAGGCTCTAAGTAAGATGATCAAATGATGTGTGGATATTGAGTTCACCAGTCACTGAAAAAATATATCTCTGAAGGCCCGTCATGATAATTACTATATAAACTTATCGTTCAATATGTGTTAGCTGGAACAATCAGTTTTGGGGTTTTTTCTTTGTGCTAGTGGAGAACTTTGTGTTATTTTTGTGTACTACAGTAAGATTTGAGCTGTAGAGGGTTGAAAAAATCACTTCTCGTGATCGATACTAACGAACTACTAAAGTGTTTTATTTTACTTTTTACATTATTTATTCCTGTTCATGTTTTTTTACTCTGTTATACATTCAGAATTGTTTTTTGGGGGTATTTCTTCTTTTTAGTTTCAGTATTACTGTTTGTCTGTATTTTCTTCAGCAATATATCCTACTTCAAAAATACATACACACACACATACACTTTAAAGGAACTATCTGTAACCTGAAATCAAACTATAAAAAAATTCATGACTGACTGCAGGTAGTGGAGTTTAGGCAGTGACCATTCAGATCAGAGAGAGGCATTTTAGGTTTAAACCAGCTGGATTTCAGCGTTAAAACTGGCAACCCAAATGAGAGACCAAAGTATCAAATTAAAGCATCATCAACTTGGCCCGTTATGCCCAGTGTTTTTTTTTTTTGGTTTTTTTTTTATTAAGAATAAATCAGCATTACAATTGCTCTAAGTAAAAGTTATATTTGATTTCAACATGTTTACCTCTTACCAGGGAGCACATATACGTCATGTTTCTGAAATGCGAAATAGAAATTGTATACGCTCATTCTAAGTGTCTGTCTGTTCTCCATTGTTTTACTACTTAACAATATCGTCTAATGCCTTGTGACACCAACCATTCCTAAAGACTGACAAACACAGGACCTCATTCACACTGCAATGATACGACTCACAGTGCCAATGGTAAACATCTCCGTGCTCATCAATATAAAGCTTTTATTTCTATATAATAATAAATACTCCAAGCAGGTACAGAAGACGTAACAGTAAGAAAATGTACTCTTGTGAACTAGGGTAGAATGTTATCTCATCAAAAACATACCTGGATATGGAAGATAATTTGTTTCATCAGATTTTAAATTTTAAATACCGTTGAATTTCTCACTTTAAATTTTTTGTTTGAATTAGTTTTATTCTGAATTTTAGTGGCTGAAATTTTAAGTGTTCATTTTCAAAGTGTTTAAAATTCAATACAAAAAAAATTACCTTTTAAATATTCAGCACAAATATTTTCAAGCCCTCAAATTCAACAGTTAAAGATTTGCAGTGAAAAATATTTGCAGCGAAGATCCAAAATGCCAAGGCAAAAGCAATCGATCCAAAATGATCAGGTCTAACTTAGTAACAAACAGGAAACGGTGTAGTGAAGCGATCTGATTGGTCAGAATTCGCCTCATCAAAACCTCATCTCTTTTATTTGTTATTTAAGTGTAAACCCCGCCCACAGATGAGAACGGCCAATAGGAAACAGCCTCTGCCCTCCTCACTCACACAGGATCAATTGTTTCTGCCTTGGCATCTTGGATCTTTGCTGTGAAATGTTTCACTGTGAAATTTACACATTGAATTTTGACTGTTGAATTTGAGGGCTTGAAAATAGTATGTACGGAATATTTAAAAGATGACCTTTGTATTTTGAATAAAATTATTTTGAATTGAAAATTGTATATTTAAAATTTCAGCAACAAAAATTCAGAATAAAAATAATTCAAACATCTTTTTTCAGAGTTAAAAAATTCAAAGTTAGAAATTCAGTGGTGTTTAAAATTCAAAATCTAATGGAACAAATTATCTTCCATACCTGGAGCTGTATTTCATTCACACATGTTTTAGTACCAGTTTATTATTAATCTGTCTACATTTCCAAAGTTCAAAATGCTCTGTTCCACCTTGTGATGTCACGAAGCGGAAGTTTTCAAGTTAACAGCTACTTTTACCTTAAGTTCAGTAGAGATTGGCAATTCCAGATCAGAAATTATCCAAATGATTCTAGTGAAGGTGTATGGAGTTTAAAACACAGTAGGGAGCGTTCTGTATTACCACATGATGGAACAGAGTGTGTTCTGTTTGAGAGAAGAACACATCTTAAATATGTGTGCTTGTGTGTTAAACATGTGTGACTGAAACAAAACACAACTCCTGGTATGTTTGTGATCAACAAACAACATTACAACACAGATCAGAAAAAAAATCAAATTAAATATGTGTCTTTTAATGATAAGTGTAAAAATTGTAGATCAGGGACTTTTGGGAGGTTGAACATTAAACTGAGCCACTCCACCAGAAACAATCAGATGAATTATGAATACCTCCATAACATAGAACAGCGTGCATTTTAGTAAGAGCTGATTTGTCTGAAGGATAGTAGCACAGGAGGCTTTCTTTAAGTCAATATCACCATCGATCCACTCTGGAGACAACTGCACCACTAGACCTGCTCCTGCAATGCAGATGGTACACGAGGATAGCATTACCGCGATCTATAGAGGCTAGCGAAGACACACAAACATACACGCGTCGCCATGTTACCTCATTACACATGCTACACTTTGTAAATAGTAGGGCTGTAGCTACATATACCAAACATTCATACAATCTTCCATACAACTGCAGCTAAAGATTTGTGGGGGATTTTTTGTTATAAATGTAAATATGCAGCTAAAAACTCATGATTCACAAGTTGAATCGGTCTTTATATAAATATATTGTTTCCTAGTACTTTTTCTGTATAAATAGTAGTTTTTGCATGAAATCCTGTGTAGTCTTGTACAGTCTTGTACATAGACATACTTCATAGTTTTTATCACAGCCCCTAATGGATCAGAAGGGCATGTCTGTAGATGACCGAGGCCTATAAATAAAATAAAAGAGAATTAACTGGATAGAATGTAGGCCTGGGCTAGATGACCTCTAAGTCCACTCTTTCCTGTATCTGAAGGCTGCGATGAATAATTAAACACTGGTCCGTGATTGGTCAGTTGGATCACATGATATGTCAGAGCTGCTACGTCCTGTCTGATATGTAACACAGACAAACTACCTGCGCTGTTCATAGAAAAAAAGAGCACAGCAAGGGCTTTTTGAAGAGGAATGTCCAAAATGTATAGCAAATAAGTGGTTTACTTCAAAAATAATGTTGTTAAAATGTATGACAAAGCCTTATAACATAATTTATAGTGTGATTTTTAGCTACACTAATTATAGAGACTAACCATAATATAGAGGGCCACAAAAGCATGGATTTTTACTACTGTCTTAAATTTGAAAAAAGTTCATTTTAAACAGTTTGCAGTAGTCCAAAGTAGGGATGCACCGTTCCAATCTTTTCATTTCCAATACCAATACCAATACTTTGACTGTGGGAATCTGCTGATACTAGATATTAGTGTAGGGCCAGAAAATGAAAAAGTTATTTCCTTAAAACACAGTTAACTTATAACACTATATTACTGTTATTTATCCTTCAAACAACTACAGATCTGCTTCATATGAATAAAAGTGTAAACACTGAGACATTCTAGGTCAAAATCAGCCTGTAAAAAGTCTTAAAACATCAAATTAAATGCCCCACCAGGATATCGGCTGAACCAATATCATGGAACCAATACCCAGTCCAGCTAAATTTTACATGTTGGTGCCGATATTTGATACCAGTATCAGTATCGGTGCATCCCTAGTCCAGTGTTATTACCACTTACCTCATTCATTCTGAGCATCTGAATGATTCACTTTTCACAACTTTCAGAAATTAGTAGAGTTTTGCCACCACAGTAAAGCTAAGAACAACTACCATGCTAACAGCACATTTCCTGGTTCGGGGACAGTAAAATACTTTATTATTGGGTATCTAGAGCTCACATCTGTCTTATTTTGATCCTAAGAGCCGCTTTTACAATATATCTGGAGCAAAACAACATAGACAAAAATCGGATAAATTTCAAAACTCAACTTTAAAGGGCCACTGCGTAACTTTTCTTGGAGAGGGTGCGCCACATGCTCGTCTCCATCTAGATGTACTTAACTGTTCAGCCTGGAATGCTTCACAGTAAGGCATTAAACTTATCTATCTCCATAGAGACAAGCAGGCCAAGGTGCAGATCAGTTCGGAGGAGTGGTGCATGTTCTTAAAGGTTTTTCTGAACAATAAAATCAGAAAAGTTACACAATGCACCTTTAAGCATCAGTCACTTACAAGCTCATTCATAACAGAAAAAGTAACCAAATATTTGACCCAAGTTACTTCAAATTATACCCAAAGTAAAAACATGTGGTGCGCAAAATCTACTAATACTGGTACAATTTGCTCAAAACATCACTATTCACGACCACAACTGAAAACAGATCTGGTTAATTACGAAATAATTGCCTCACAACTGGCGGAGGAACGGCCATTCAAAATCATATTAAGTTTCAAGTCAATTACAGCGCACAGATTGTGAGTGTAAAACAATAGCAGACGGCGTATTATGCTAAGAATGATAAAGATTCAGAAGCAGGCACCAGCAGTCTAGCTCCAAACTCATCTGTCTCTTTGGTTTACATTACTGCAACACAATTAGCTCATTTGATTAGAGCTGCTCAGGCCTTCACTGTGAAAGCAGACATTTTAGTGCACAGACTTGCTGTAACTGATGATAGAGGATTACTTCACCCCTAAAGACTTATGTTTGATTAAAGATTCAATTTTATTACACAAAATTGATTCTTGTGAGCTTCAAGTCATGTTATAATGTTATCTCATCAAAAACATACCCGGAGTTGTCTTTTGTTTCATTCACACATTTGAGTAACCCTTTATTATTTAGTCTGTCCACATCTCCAAAGCTCAAACTGCTCTGTTCCACCTTGTGATGTCATGAAGTGGTAATTTTCAAGTTAACAGCTCCTTTTACATTTTGTAGAGTAGAGTAGGGATTAGCAATTCCAGGACTGAAATTATCCAAATTATTCCAGTGAAAGATGTATGGATTTCCTGTATTGCTACACGACATCACAGTGTGTTTTGAGAGAAGAACTGAGCATTAATTTGTGTGTTAATCATGTGTGAATGAAACAAAACACAACCCCAGGTATGTTTTTTGACGAGAAAACAGCAGCTGTTTCTGGAAAAAACAGTGAAAGGTTCAATGATATTACCTACTGTATACACGGTGACGGATGAGAACAATAAAGAAACAACTGCCATGGACAACAGTTGTATCCAGTCAGTAGTGTTGTTGAATGAGGACCTTATGGAAACAGCTGCCGCTCAAACCTAGAGTTGTGTTTAATCTCATTCACACATGTTTAATGCACAAATCCTGCATATTTAGGTGGTCTGGTTCTCTCAAACAGAAAACAATCTATTCCACCTTGTGATGTCATGTGTGATACAGGAAGTGCTCCACTGTGTTTGAAACTCCAACATTATAACATGACTTAAAGCTCACAAGACTCAAAGTTGTGTAACCTAGGACCTTTAAAGTTGTATTCCTGCACTGAGATACAAGTCTGGTACAAGTCCTTTAACATGGAATGACTGGAATACTAAATACAAACAGGAAGCAGCATCTTCCACTCAATCCTAGTTTACATTTCTGTTTTCCAAAACAGGCGAGATGTTGTGAACTGAAGGAGGCTACACCCACACGGCTCACATCTCCAATATTTGATTCACAAAAGAATGCTGCTGGTGAACGGAATACAGAAATAGCATGAAGAGTTGAACTACTGTGTAAAAGATATGGCATGGAAGCTCTCCCCATTGTGACTGTGTACCATGCTAATGTATGCTAAAGATAATTACGTTGTCTACATGAGCATTAGTCTTTCAAATCAGTTTGGTTAATTTCTTGATTTGAAAAATAAAAACTATAAGTAAATTTCTCATTATTTTTTCCTCATACACTTTCTGGGAGAAAAAAAAAATAATAAAATTTTTGCAAGCTTGCTCTGGGCAAATCAGCTATGTGGTAACTAATGACCACAAGACTTTTTATTTAAAATTAGTTTATAAACCAAAATTAGTTTAAAAACCACCAAATTATTAAAGCCAATTTCGCCATATCTTTCATTTTAAATGTGCTTTTTGTACAAACTGCTTTAAGGATATTAGTTAGCACGTAGCTGGTTAGCCTCCATGATGTCTCTTAATATTTGACATTAAAAAGTCTCCGGGAAAAATGAATGAAATTAAACATGAAAACTGAGCTCCATAGCCTACAGTTTTTCAATCATTAGAAATCACCAGGTTAAAACTCCCAAACCTTTGCATATTTTTATCTCTCCAGAAAATGTGCTAAAACTATGCACAAAAACTGACAAAATCGCTAAATTAAGAGTGCGCTGTCGCTGTTGAACTCCATAACCTACAATTTTCCAATCAATAGGTTAAAGCTTTTAAAAGACACTTTATGCATTTTTTTTTTGCTTTTGAGAAAATGTGCTAAATTTTGTGCAAACTTTGAGTCTGGAAAGCTATGCACAAAAAACTAAAACTCGCTAATGTTAACCTAATGTTGTGTTATACAGCATCCCCGACTGTATCATACACTGACACCTGACATAACGCAAACACATGCTAATACCACCTAGCCTCCATAATCCTTAATGTAAGGTTGTGTGCGCGTATGTTTAGTTTGCACTTAAATCATCGGACGGAGCTGGATTTGGGCGCAGTAATCGTGAAACTGTCCTCCAGGTCTTCATGCTAATTGGTGGTGACGGCTAGGCTAAGCTAACTGACAAACAGGCAGCGGGCAGGCGGGCAGAGGGGGTATTTTTAGCCCCAACCCCATCCTAACATAGAGGGGATGGTGACAGGTGGAGAGGGGAGTAGCAGAGATTAAACCAGGCTCTGTTGACTTCATCTGAATCATATTATATAAAAGGCAGAAGACATGGTTCAAAGAGCACCAACTAGATTAGGAGATGGACGGAGCGCGATAACAGCAGTATTATGAAAGAGGAGGGGAGCTTACCTTCTGTAGACTGGTGGGGTTTAGCTGGGTTTTGTCTATGATCTTCACGGCCACCTGGAATGACAAAGTAGAAAGATGCGTAAGATTTTAATAAAACTTGAAAAAATAAACCATCAAAGTATTAATATTGCAATTTTTTTTTAAGGTTGCAATCAAACATATTATCCAGTGAAATCATCAAGTGGTGATGATAGGCAGGGCAGTAGACAGGGGGGAACAAAGGGGTCTGTTGTTTGTTTTAGGGGCCCAGAACTGGACCTTCTTCCTATTAATTTCTATTAGAGGGGGGCCCATGTAAGGCTTCTTGCCCCGAGGCCCCCAAATTCCTGTCAACAGGCCTGATCATAGGAATTAATTTTAACAACAAAGTAATTTTACCACTAAAACCTCAATAACATTACATTACACTGTGAGACAGACCTAAAATCTTGTGTTATCTGTGTTTATCTATGTTTCAAGATGTGGCCTGTGGAAAAGCTTGGACACTTTATTTATTGGTTTGTTTTAACAGGGTTTAACACCTTGTGCAAACACGTAAAAGAAGAGCCGCTTTTTATACCAAATTTAGCTAAAGTTGGTTTCCGTCTGCAGTCCACAGGCAGGTTAACAACTGAAAGCCATCCAAGTAGTCATCCTTTTACAATCAAACCATGCATTCTGCCATTTCTTCATTTCAAAACATCACACTTTACATTTCCACATTTAAAATGACTCATATGCTAAGTCAGATATGACCATATAAGGTACCACATGTAAATACAAATC
Source organism: Taenioides sp. WSHXM2023 (assembly GCA_029959045.1). Taxonomy (NCBI): domain Eukaryota; kingdom Metazoa; phylum Chordata; class Actinopteri; order Gobiiformes; family Gobiidae; genus Taenioides; species Taenioides sp. WSHXM2023. The sequence continues at coordinate 26,551,740 of CM057094.1, forward strand.
AGTGTTGACAGTGCTGACTCTGTAAACGGGCTTTTCAAACATTACAGAAGGAGTCCCTCAGGTCAATTTCTTATCAGTATTCTTATTTGTAATACAGAGAAGCAGCTGGGTCACTATGTAACTTTTCTTTTATTTGTTCCACAGGCAGAATGGCACTGAACTGAAGTCGATCTCCATGGAGACAAGCAGGCCACTATACCAGGCCCACTCAGATCTGTGAAAAGGTGACCCCACTTCACACAGCACACTTAATAGCAATGTAAACACACATAAGTGGATAAATGTAAAGCGTCTTTGAGTCATAGTGAACGTTGCTATATAAAACTGATGTATTATTATGCCAGACAAGTTTAATGCCATACTGTGGAACATTCTAATCATAGAAATAACAGCTCCATGGTGACAAACAAGTGGCAGACTTCCCGCTAGAAAAGTGACATAGTGCACCTTTAACAAAAACTTAACCTAAACCTACAGGCTGCCGATTTGGATACATTATTTTAAAAAACGATTCATTTCACCTCACATATAGCCTAAGTCTTTCTGGAAAAAAATTCTCAAGTTGCTATGTGCTTATATGAGGCGTGGCGGACTACAATTTCAGGAAAGTGTTGCTTTAAATGGCTTATAATGTTTCCATTCTGAACTTCGATTTCACCTTTGTCAACACGTGTTATAGCCTGTTGTATAAATCAAGCTGCAGGCCATCACTGCTCATATTCAAAAGCAGTCTATCTGATACTAATGGACTCTTGAGTAAACTTCTTATTTGCCCCTATGCCAGAACAGTGGGTATGTTTACTATGTCTGTAAACTACACACTGTATATAGAGTAACATAGGTAACTGTCATGTCAGGAACAGGAAGTGCGCTGAGTATGGTTACAATTGACTTCTGTTTAAAGGGTCCATGTTGCACCTTCACTAGAATCATTTGGATCATTTCAGCCCTGGAATTGCCAATCTCTACTGAGCTAAAGGTAAAAGGAGCTGTTAAATTGAAAACTACCGCTTCATGACATCACAAGGTGGAACAGAGCAGTTTGAGCTTTGGAGCAGACTAATTGTGTGAATGAAACAAAACACAACCAGGTTTGTTTTTGAGGAGGTAGCAGCACTGTAACACAACTCACAAGAGTCAATTTTGTCAAATAAAGGACTCTGAAAATATGTCACACATCTCTCTGTAATTGCTGCTCATCATTTTTTTAAACCACTTATTGTGATCCTGGTGTTTTTATTTCGTCATTTTGCTGCTATAACTGCTACCCTCGATTTGCTTCATTTGGTTGCATCGTTTGGGTGACGTTACACTCCCACAGTCTAATTGATATTGAGCAGCTGATGTCATCCACATTCCCTGGGGGTGTTATGCTAACTGTAGGCATGCTCTGTCTGAGGCTTTATTAGACTTTAATCTGATCTTTATTTTAACACAATCTGATCAGAAGGAACCGACTTAGCTGGAACTACAACAGGTGAGCTGATAATTGTGCTGTTAAACAAATCTCTCACACATCGAATTGCAGTCACAAGCTAGCTAGCATTATCAGTTTTTCAGTTAGTCACTTTCACATTTTTGTTGAAAATCAAACACCTGAACAGGACCATGAACGCTCCTATTAATCACAGGCTCCTGATAATGTGCTGTTCAAACCCATTTTGTTTTCAGACCATTTTATAACTATTCACTACATCTGAAAAGGCTGATGGTTTATTTTTAACACATTTATAGTTTCAGCAAGCAAAAATATACAAATAAAAAATGTTATTCAGTTGTTTCTGTTCAACAAAACTCAGCACAAATCTTTGTTAAAATCACTTTATTAGCTCTCAAAATGTGAGAGCACTTTTACTTGAGTAGATTTGAGTGTATGCATTCTGTCACTATGGCATCTCCTAAATATTCCACCATTAGAGGTATACGTAGAACACCCCCAGGCCCCAGCATCCCAGCATGATGTCACTGCACAGTATCCATTCTATATACAGTCTATAAACAGCAGACTGGCGTTCAAACTGATGGCCCCATACACTCTCATCCAATCGGCAGCGTTCTGTTCTGTCCATCGCCCAAAGTGCACGACTACAACTAACGCATCAGCAACTTCCAGTCCGATCCATACTGCCGACTCACCAGATAACCTTTTAAATTATACATAAAGTGACTGACACAAGCATTATAACGCAATTGCACCAAAAGCAGAGAAAAGCACTATAGCTGGACGTGTAAAGTGGTCCGTTTGGTAAAAGTTATGCACATGGTTGGAAATGAATAGCGTTTTGAGTTTATTGAAGATTTGTGGTCAGACTCAAGCTTTTATTACAGTGTTGCGTTGGTAAGACCACTTAGTTTGGAGCATAGGAGAGTACAGGGCTTTTTACAGATCTCATCGTAACATGGGTTTTACTGTTTACACTATGGTGGAGATTGCTTCATTGATTGACTAATGCAGTTTTATAAGAGGTTCTGATATGACACAGTAATAAAGATTGATTGAATGAGTGAAAGACGAATGAAAAGTGAAGTGAAATTGCGATTTGAATGGCTGTAATTTGGAAATCTCATAAGTGGCTATCCAGGACAATAATATCCGGACTCCACGGGGTCTTTTTAGCAGCTATGAAAAGTGCATATTTAGGCTGACGTCTTCTCTCAAACTGAAAACGCTCTGTTCCAACTTGTGATGTCATGTGGTAATACAGGATGTGCTCCACTGTGTTTTTAAACTCCATACACTGTTACTAGAATCATTTTCAGCCTTGGAATTGCCATTTATTACTGCGCTAAAGGTAAAAGGAGCTGTTAAATTGAAGACTACCGCTTCATGACATCACAAAATGGAACAGAGCATTTTGAGCTTTGGAGATATAGACAGACTAATAATCCAGGATTACTCAAACATGTGTGAATGAAACAAAAACACAACTCCAGGTTTGTTTTTGAGGAGGAAACAATATTATAACATGGTCTAAAGCTCACAAGAGTCAGTTTTGTGGACCTTTAGGACCTTTAAAATATTATATGACATAGTAATAAAGAAAGATGAAGGAAAATTGAAGTGAAATTGCGATTTGAATGGCTGTAATTTGGAAATCTCATAAGTGGCTATCCAGGACAATAATATCCGGTCTCTATGGGGTCTTGTTAGCAGCTATGAAAACTGTTCTGTAGACCTCACCAAATCTGTTCAGAAATGTAACTTGGATTAGTTTCTGTGTAATCTCTCCCAAATTATTCAAAAATGTAAAAAGAAAATTATAGATATTGCCAATTACAATAGATTACAAAATTTAGAAATTAGATACAGAAAGTTACAAAAAAAATGATCATGGGTCAAGAAAGTGGTCTATTTTATTTTTACATATACATTTATATAATTATGCCTTATTTGACACCAGTCTCTTGATTTTTTTTTTTTTTTAAACATATTTAGAATTTATTACCACCATTTATTTTTTTCTCTTTGTTATTATAAAATATTGTGATGTGTGAGCTACTGTGTCCAAATAATTTCCCTTGTGGATCAATGAAGTTTGTCTAAGTTAGAAGAATGTCTTGCAAATTGTGAGATTAGTGGTTTATTGGGGGGGAGTTTTTTTTTGTCAGTGATTTTGACTTTTAAATAAGAAATCCTGCACAACAAGGAGCAAAATCAACAAGTGATTAAGGTTAATACTTAATCAGAGAAGAACAAGGGAGTGATTGGCAATTCCAGGATTGAAATTATCCATATGATTCTATTGAAGATGTATGGAGTTTAAAAACACAATGGAGCACTTCCTGTATTACCACATGACATCACAACATGGAAAATAGCACAATACCTTACCTTACAATACCTTTAACACAAGAAAAAGTACATTTTATTCCTCCAAAGTCTGAACTCTGCCCCAAACTACAAGTTTTTACAAACAGAAGATTTTGTATAGACCTCGCTCCATCACTCACAATTAAAAATGATTGAAACTCAGTTTTAATTAAAATCTGACTAATTTGCACAGCCCAAAAAGCCAGTGAGAAAATATCTTCCACTTTTGAATGGACTTTAGTGCAACCAATTGTAATTGCAACCTTTGTAAACCAATGGTGATGACTACTGCTTTGAAAATGAAACTAGGTCAGACTGGCAGAGATTAGTCACAAAAAGGAACTAATATAACAATAGGGTTTTCAACATAAGAGTGTATTTCCTCATTTTCTGTACCACCTGTCACCAGTCGCCTACCAGTGGTTTGCATGCACTCCAAAAATCTGTTTTTTTCATAATTGTTCAGACCGATACTACCAGTCAAAAGTCTGGACACACCATCTTCTATATCTTTACTTTCTACATTTTATACACACAGAAGACATCAGATATATGAAGTAAAATGTATGGAATTATGTAGTAAAGGAAGAAGTTAAATAACAAATAATAATGTTGTATTTAAACCCACCTTTGCTTTGTTTGAAAAATATTTCGGAAAAAAAAAAAAATAAAATCTTTACATAATTACATAAATCCATATATCTTGCTTCAGATATTTGAGATTTCTGTGTGTATACAAAATGTAGAAAGTAGTAGAAATAGAAAAAAAAAAAGACAAAAAAAAACACTGAATAAGAGGTACATCCAATGCTGTTTAAACATATACTACCATTCAAAAGTTTATATATTTTATATATATTTTTTTATATATTTTTATATTTTATATGAATCAAGATACATGGAATTATGTAAGTTTTAGACAAACCAAAAGTTTATTTTTATTTTTATTTTTTTTGTTAGAACTTTTTTTTTTTTCCTTTGCTACATAATCCCATATATCTTACTTCATGTATTTGATTTCTTAAAGTAGTAAAAAACAAGGAAAACATAATGAGATGGTGTGCCCAGACTTTTGACTGTTAGTGTATGCCTGTTAGCAATCATATAAATACACTCTCTCTCCCCTCATTTCACCATTCACTATCCATCTGCTTAGGTCTATGTACCAAACTACTGTATATTCATCCAATTACTCCAATAATTGCTGCAAATTGTCCTTTTATAATTATTTCAAACTAGAATAGCCCATTTCCCAACAAAATACCCCCTGGTTTACCAAACAGACTGCACTGCAATGATGGTGCAGTATCAAGTGTGGCATAAGTGGATTTAAGCTGGCCCTGATGAACTGGTTAGAGTTACTGTTGTTCTATCCAGCTGTGTTTCTAATCTGAAGTTCACAAATGCCACAGAGAAAAGCAGGAAGTAGCATTAGGTAGTTAGTTTGTTTAGTTTCACATTTCAGAGTCTGATACAACGTGGCAGACCGAGCACGGTAAACAATAAGAATTTGAATTTTGAGGACTCAGATGTAGAGATATGCAAATTTCAGAGTCAGAAAAGCTGTATTACTGTAAGTTAAGGTTTGATGTCACTACACTATATTAAAGGGCCCATGTTGAGCTACTTTCTCTGTTATAATGCTGTTTCCTCCTCACAAACAGACCTGAAGTTGTGTTTTGTTTCATTCACACGTTTAACACACAAACCCTGCATATTTAGGCGGTGTTGTTCTCTCTCATCATCATCTCTCTTGTGATGTCATGTGGAATACAGGAAGTGCTCCACTGTGTTTTTAAACTCTATACACCTTCACTAGAATATTTTCAATCATAGCCATGGAAATACCAATCTCTACAAAGGTAAAACAAAAAGTAAAATGTAGCTGTACACTTGAAAACTAGCACAAGGTGGCATTTTGAGTTTTGGAGATGTATTAGTAGGCAGACTCATAACTGAAACATGTGTGAATGAAACAAAACACAACTCCAGGTATGTTTTTGATGAGGTAACAACATTCTAACATGGCATAAAGCTCACAAGAGTCAATTTTGTGTAATATAGCACCTTTAACCTTATACTAAATCGGAGTGCAATGTAGATTTGAAAAAAAGAAAGAAAAAAAAAGTCAGACTTGTTATAGCAGTAATATAGTGGTACCAGTATCGGTGTCGTCATATACTGATACAAATTAACAGATATTGAGACAGAAAAAATAGAAAATGGAAATAGAAAAGCATATGTGTGGATTTTTACACACACATGCAAATGTCATTTTTTTTATGTCCCACTAAAATACATTTTGTTATTATTTTTACAAAAGTGAAAAGTTTATTTGTGATCGTTACTTTAACTTGAGACAAATTTGTGGGCTTGGCTACGGATTTTAAAACGTGAAATACTGGTTATATTAGTCGGCCAAATATTGGATATCAGATCAAAAAATCCAATATGGCTCATCCCTAGAGCAAAGGATCATGGTCTTTGTAGTCGCCACTGGACCCCACTGGCAATACATCCTGGAGGTTCTGCTATTTGATTTTATGTAAACATCCATTGTGAGACGTAGCTATAAATCTGCTATTTAAGATACTGTTCCAAAATAGCATTATCATCCACTCAACTCCATTATAAAGAGTTCATCACTGCTGTATACTACATGGTGTGATAGAACAGTCCCCTATGATAAGCCTGAGTGTTCAGTGTGTTGAGAAGCTCAGGGCTCTGGCTGCAGTCTCTCTCAGTCTGTTAAAGGGGCACAACAGGAGAAGTGCTGACTCACACAGCGCTGTGAGCAGGGCTACCCCAGGTCTACGAGAGGCTGCAGGATTTCACCAACTACTGAAGAAGTAATGGAGTACTAGCTTGGATGTACTTACTGAAGAAGACGTTACAGATAGCAAAATGTAAAGGTGCATTGTGTAACTTTTCTGGTGGAGGGTCTGGCAGCTGCTTGCTTCCATGGTGATGTCTTTGCTTTGCCTGGAATTTTCTACAGCACGGTGTTAAACATATCCATTTACAAAGAAACAAGCCCGTCACAAAATACATCCTTATAAAATTTAACCTAACCTAATTTTTAGCTGATCTCACTCCAATCCCACCGTTTACACAATCTTCCCACTCCATCGTGACAGTTATATTCACAATGTAAGACTATCCCTGAATCAGCATTTCCTATAGAGCAGTTAGTACAATTTGATTCTCGCCCTCTGTGTCCAAAAGTCATGCTTGTTTATCTCCCTGATGGATTTAAGAGTGAATTATGCAGCTTTGCAGTGACAGAAGGCCAACGCATCACTCTTAATTATTCAGTGCATTTGTAACACACGGCCCATATGCTCCCACACCATTCACAGGGCCCAGGCTAAACCCCGTATGATTCAAAAAAGCAACAAAGTCCACATTCAGCACTGGTATTAAAAGTGCATTGTGTAACTTTTCTGGTTGGGGGTTCGTCACCTGCTTGTTTCTATAGATATGTCATTGCTCTGCCTGAAATGTTCCACAGTATGACATTAAACAGCTCTACCTTACATTTATTGTGTTACAGTGGTTTTATAGCTCAAAAATACCTAGAAAAACAGACATTCTGACTGTGAGTGGGGTCGTCTCTTCACAGATCTGACCTGTAATGTGGTCTGGTTTGGTCTCCATGAAGATAGAAAGGTTTAATACCATACTGTGGAACATTCCAGACAAAGTAATAACATTTCCACGGAGAAAAACATTTGACGGACTCTCCGCCAGAAAAGTTACACAGTACACCTTTAAAGCTTCGTACTACACAGACACGGGGGAACTATTCATAAGCACTGAAAGGTCATATGGCAAAAAACAAAACAAAAAATGAGGAAGAAGCATTAAAGGGCAGGTTCAGTGGCGTATGAGAAAAACAGGTGAGCTAGGGAAAACGCAACAACAAAAAACAGGAAACAACATGAAAAACTGTTTAAAAAAATGTGTCCAGCTTCCACTTATATTAAAAGTGTTTATTTTAGGTATTTTCAGGCAGTTACAGTTCAAAAAAAAAGTCACAACTGAATCAGGGTTATCAGTCCCTGCATACAGACTAAAACCATATATACATATAGTAGGGCTTTGACTTTTGCCCAAAAATCATATTCGAAGTTCGTTTGTTTATTAATATTAATATTCAAATATATTCGAATATTAACCCGCGGCCCGCAACCCGCGGCTCCAGAGCCGCATGTGGCTCTTTCATCGTTCTGTCGTGGCTCCCTGTGACTTTGGAAAATAATAATGAGTATTTAATGACATTGTATTTTTATTTTAGTTTGTTCGTTTTTAAATGTGAATCTAAAATTGCAGATAATGGTAATCTTGTAACATTTAAATAAAACGTTTTTAATATTTTTGTCGCTCAAAACATGCGTCAAAGCCGCAGATGTGCGCCACCCGCACACACTGGCAGCCCGGACTTACTGGACTTATTTTCGGCCCAATGATGATAAATCCAAGAAAAGAAAAGTTTCTGAAGAAAACAGAACGCTTAATGCTACGTGGGCAGATTTGCTTTCACGGCTGATGAGACACGCGGTACACGCGGTACACGTGATAAAATGATGATGGAACACAGAAGCAGACGCATTTTTGGTTCGCTGCGGGTGGATAATTTAAGTTTGGATTTTTATTTCCTACGAGGGGGACTCAAATAATAATGTGTTTAATGCAGCTTTGCGCACATTTGTTTACGTTATACAGAAGCGAAACTTAAAACCACATGGCTAATTTGCATAAACTAGAAGCGCTGAAAAAACAGCTGCTCCTTAAGGGCAGGACTTGGTGGAATATGCGTGTTCTTTCTGTGACTGAGGGATGTTCTGCCTATGGTGAGTCTGTTCTGTGCTTCTATCGCGTTGGAGATGTTCATGTTAAACTTTTCGAACAGGTTCGAATATTAAGGGCTTCGTTCGAATATCTCAATTTTTTTAAATATTCGAATTATATTCGAATAACGAAGTTCGGAGTCAAAGCCCTAACATATAGCTGCTGTGTTCCAAATAGTCAGTGAGCATGGATGCGCTTCCAGCTCCATCAACTCTGGGTCAAATTCACTTTCTATTGAAAAACTATTCCCCCTCTCTCTGTGAGTCATTTTGGTCTTAAACCTTTCCTGTTAACCTGCTCTACATGATCCTGATGTTTTTATTTCACTATTGTGGTTCCAAATTCGCTCCTATAACTGCTAGCCTCGCTGAGCTTCATTTGACTGGAGCCGAATGTTATGGGTCAATCACACTCCCTTAATCCACTCTTTATACTGTCTATGTGTGAAAGCTCAGAACCTCCAGATTTCACTCAGTGAGCTGCAGAGGCTGCACTAGCACTGACTCGTGACTGGCTGCAGGTTTGGTGACCATTCAGATCAGAGAGTCCTTTTAGGTTTCAACCAACTCAGAACCAAGTCATAATTTTGATTCTCTTGAGATTCCAACTCTTACTGTAACCACATTTGATTATTTAATCTGAAGCAAAAGTGGAAATAACAGTTTGATATGAAGTAGGTCAAAATGATACTGACCAGTGAACAATAGCACAGTGCCTCCAGTATACAGTATGTAAACAAGTCATATGACCTGAACTGACTTCACTGATGTTTGACTTAATGATTACCTGTACACTAATATCTAACCATTAATCAAATATGGGTGTACCTGAACATCTAGTACACTGTAAGAAAACAATGCATTTTACAGAACAGAGTGCCATTTGACGTAAGGACATTTCCGCAATAATACAGGAAGTAAATTGTTTTTTCATATATTTGAGCAAAGGACAGTAGTATATTATAAAAGCAGCTCTACGGGTGCAAATATGCCCACTGCGCCCTGTCTGGATAAGGCTTTTTTGGACAATAAAGCCACGTTTACCAGAAGACACCTGCAGATGACGACATCCGGTGTAGTTACCGACACTGGGTGTGTGATAAAACCGAGGACTCAGCAGCAACATCTTCACAACCTGCCAAAGCTTTCCATGACGGGACTCTAATCGAATCTTCTCACAGGCAGTTAGTTGTAACTGTTGATATGCCGAACATAACGGAACGCTACAATGACTTTTTTTTTTTTTTAATGAAGTTAGAGAAATTATAATACACAAATTAATAGCCAGTTTATAAAAGGAAAAATGAAAAAATACAATAACATCTTGATGAAGAAAACTGGCCCCCCCCTTGCCGACAGAGCCCAAAAGAAGTCGTCATCCGCATGTTTCCAAACATCTTCCAGGTTTGTAACGCAAGCGTGAATAGAGCCTATTGTCCAAGTGTTAGCATACTAGTTTGTTGTTATGTGAAGAATCCCTCAGTCGTCCAGGTCGAATCCATGGCAAAAGGAGAAATTTAATTTGTCAACTGGACAGAGTTTATTTGGTCGAATACGTTTCGCAGCTCTTCCAAGCTGCTTCTTCAGTTCTGGTCAGATGCTGGTGGACACTGCTTTATATCTGCTTGAAGGGAGGAGCTAACTACAATGAAAATTACTCTGAGACAACACCTATTTTTTTACAGTTTCTGTTAGTCAGGTGAGTCTATCCAATATGGAGTGGGAGTGGGGTCTTGTTAGCATAACCATTCAAGGCCATGATGGTGTTTTCACACCTCTGGACATGTCCTGGCTAGTCCCATTGTTTTCTCTGTTTGTTTTGATTTAGGTTTGAGGATAGAGTTATAGATGGGAGACAAATGATGTCTGAGACCCCCATTTCTGTTCAAGGAAGGATTCTCTTTCTTGACAAAAATAGCTTCTTTAACTCCCCTCTCAAACCAGTTCTTTTCTCTGGCCAAGATCTGGACCTCGCTGTCCTCAAAGGAGTGGCCTGTGGCTTTTAGGTGGAGATGTACGGCAGATTGCGGCCCACCCTGGTTTTCCCGTCTGTGTTGATACATCCTTTTGTGAAGTGGCTGTTTTGTTTCTCCAATGTAGCGCTCACTGCAGTCTTCACTACACTGAATGGAGTAGACCACATTGCTTTGTTTGTGGCTCGGTGTTTTGTCCTTAGGATGGACCAGTTTTTGTCTTAAAGTGTTTGTGGGTTTGAAATAGACTGGGATTTCATGTTGTCTGAAGATCCTCTGTAGTTTTTCGGAAACGCTAGCCAGGTAAGGAATAGTTACACCCCTTCTCCTGGGTTCTGGTTCTCTGTTGTCCTGTTTCTTGGCTCTCTTCGTTTTATTGAAAGCCCATTTTGGATATCCACAAACGGAGAGGGCTTTCTCCATGTGTTGTTCTTCTTTCTCCTTTCCCTCTGTGCTTGTAGGAATTAGCTCCTCCCTTCAGGCAGATATAAAGCAGTGTCCACCAGCATCTGACCAGAACTGAAGAAGCAGCTTGGATGAGCTGCGAAACGTATTCGACCAAATAAACTCTGTCCGGTTGACAAATTATATTTCTCCTTTTGCCATAGTTTGTTGTTAGCTTTACCATGATAGCAAAACTGCTCTGGTCTCTGAAATTTGAGAAAAGCACGTATAAAATGAGTCAGGAAAGTGAGGAATAAGTTTGGACCACTGCAAACTGTTTGAAACTAGTTCTATTTTTCATATTTTTAAGACAGTAAAAATCAGGTACATCTTACTGTAACATTTTAAGAATCTTTTGTGTTTTTATAACAAATTATACTCCAATTTTTTTTCTTTTCTTTTCTTTCTTTCCTTTTTCTTACATTAAAAAATTAGGTACAACTCTTATGAGCTTTAAGCCATGTTAGAATGCTGCTACCTCTTCAAAAACATACCTGGAGTTTTGTTTTGTTTCATTCACATATGTTTGAGTAATCCTTTATTATTAGTCTGACCACATCCCCAAATGTCCCCATCCCCAAAATGCTCTGTTCCACCTTGTGATGTCATTAAGTCTCAGTTTTAAAGTTAACAGCCTTTAGTTTACCTTTAGTTCAGTAGAGACTGGCAATTCTAGGGCTAAAATTATCTTAATGATTCTAGTGAAGGTATATGAAGTTTAAAAACCCAGTGGAGCACTTCCTGTATTACCACATGACCAGAGTTTGAGAAAAGAACTCAGCCTAAATATGCACGGTTGTGTTTGTTAAACATGTGTGACTGAAACAAAACACAACTCCAGGTCTGTTTTTGAAGAGGAAACAACATAAGAACATAGATCAGAAAATAGTGTAATATGAGCCCTTTAAACTCAATATCAACAACCAGATTTGCTGCTTCCAGGCTTGAGTTAGCACAATACAAGGTACGGAGTGGAATATTCTACATAATTCCAGCCTCTCTCTTCACATCAGCTCTAGTTTTCCGACTCCGGACTAGCTTGATGCTGGGAATGCCGCTGGGATGTTTAGTAGGTTGTGTTCTTTCCACCTGTTCTGTGGCTGCTCACTTGGCTCGCGTCTGTGCATTTTGATGAGCCAGCAGCCCCACACAAAGCACAGGCTGACCTTCTACTGCTGCACACAGAGGGGAGCGCACAATATAATGTATACATACATATATACTCGCGACAGGAGCGGAGGAAGAGAGGACAGGAGCGGAATACAGGAGTGGAGGATAGGAGCAGAGAGACAGAAGCAGAGAGACTGGGGTAGAGAGACAGGGGCAGAGGACAGGAGAAAAAGACAGGAGGAGAGGACAGTGGCAGACAACAGAGGCAGAGGACACGATGAGCAGGGGACAGGGGCAGAGGGCAGGAGGAGAGGGCCGATCAAACTGGTGCAAGGTCAATCTCAAGAGACGCAAAAAAGAACAAACTAATACATCATTTCAAATCCATAACAACATGACGTGTGAAGTTAGTGCACCTCAAAGCAATGCTAACAGCGCACTTCCTGGTTCGCAAACTATAACATGCTTAATAATGCAGCTTCACAGTGGTCTTATTATCAGTTACTCTTTCGATTAACGGATGAGTAGTTTAGATTGAAAAAGGTCAGTGAATATGACAGTTTTACAAAATCTGATCCAAATGAAGCTCAAGAGATACTGTGAGAACTTCTTTACAGGGTATATTTCTGTCTTCCCTCAGCACATGGCATGTTTGGGGTCTGTGTATTGTTCAGAAAAAGATCGCTGTAGTTCAGGTAAAGTGAGGCTAGCCCCATTAGCTAGCAACACGCTCTGAAAACTTAAAATCATAAAGCAAAGGGTCACGTGATTCATTTTGGGGTTGATTAATTGATTGTTTTTACTGTTGGCCACACCTTTGACTGTAGCAATGATCACCATACAAGTAAAATATCAGGCATTGCTTTTTCCCGGTAATACCTACAACTACAGACTCAGCGTACCAGAAATAGAAATCGACTGATATGGTTTTTTTTCCATGGCCGATGCTGATACCGATTGTTTAGAATCCAGAGCATCTGATTGCCAATGAGTTTTGACGATATGCAGCGCAGATTTTGGTCATTTTCCCCAAATTATGTCATTTGAAATTAGTACAAACTCATCCACGGCCTTCTTTAACTATAAATTGGATAAGAGAGTGGTTTTGCAGTACCATCTTTGAACAAAAGTGTTTAAATTAAGTATTATACATATATTCTTCATGCATATTTAGTAGGGATGGTACAAGATCTCGTGCCACAAGATCTCGTGAGACAAAACTGTCACAAGACAGGACAAAAATGGGTCACGTGCTGGTGAGTTACAGTAGAATGGAAACAAAAACACTAGCACTAGAAGTGTGTAGAATCCCTCAGTCGTCCAGGTAGAATCCATAGCAAAAGGAGAAATTTAATTTGTCAACTGGACAGAGTTTATTTGGTCGAATATGTTTCGCAGCTCATCCAAGCTGCTTCTTCAGTTCTGGTCAGATGCTGGCGGACACTGCTTTATATCTGCTTGAAGGGAGCAGTGTCCGCCAGCATCTGACCAGAACTGAAGAAGCAGCTTGGATGAGCTGAGAAAAGTATTCGACCAAATAAACTCTGTCCAGTTGACAAATTAAATTTCTCCTTTTGCTACTAGCACTAGAATGGAAACAAAAATATTAAATCAAATGAATAAAAAAAACTGTGAGGCCAAAATGGAAACTGAATGGTGAAATGTATATTATTAGGAATTATGTTTAAAATCTCGTCTCGTTCTCGTGGAAATTGTGTCTCGTCCCATTCTTAATATTTAGGCAGCTAGTTGGAGCAAACAAAATATGGGCCACTGCTGGAGATTTAAGATGTTGATGATGTCATACTTCCAGAGTGGGTCAAGGGCTGGATTTCCCTATTAATTACATTGTACTTTGCCATGAAATAGACTAGACCCAAGACCATGCTATAGTACAACAAAAATCTGCAGTTGAACAATACTGATTATAGCATCTGTATTAAATAATATTGGCCTATAGCATGTTGAGATGCCATCTGAAACCCAGCTATCAGATAAAGGGGCTTCTTCCAACTCTTTACCTGGTCTAGCATCGCTTTTCACGATTACACGTAGCCATGTAAAAGCCTAGAGTCTCAAACCCAACTGATGTGAGTGGTGTGGGCTGTCAGGGAGCTGCAGGAGGCCTGGTGCAGATGCAGAGCAGATCACAGCTCTGTCTCCTCTTGAGGGACACTGGCTTTAATTACACTCACACCAGGAGCTGCACGTCCATCACTACAGCCAGCGAAGAGGACAGGACCGAAGCAACCTGACTGTCAACTAGGGATGCAACAATATCCAAATCTCTTATGATATTTTCACGATATGCATCTCACAGTGCCATATTTATTGCAATATTTTGTGGAGGCTAACAAAACAGTGAATACACTACTTTTTCCTCTTAAAATGCTTTGGCAAGACTTAATCCAAAGAACTAAGATTTAAAAGTTATTTCTTCATGTAGTCTGGATTGAAACCGAGCAAAGGATCATGGTCTATGTAGTTCTCTCTGTTTTTTTAGCTATTGCTGCACCATAACTATTAATTTAAGCAAAGAGACTTGTAAATCGATATATTGTGATAGTCCACGATATTATTGTGAGACTTTTGATGATAGTGTTCCCCTGTTGATTACACTGAACTTTGGCATGAAATATTTGCAGTGAAATATCCAAAAGGTAAATGCACAAATGTTAAACCTGATCATTTCTAACAGTGACTAGAGCCATGAACTCACTATATTACAACAAAAAACATTCATCTTAGCTGGCCCCATCTGTATTAAATAATAAGGGCCTATCGAATGTTGTGATGTCATATGAAGCTCAGGAATACAGAGGAATATTATTAATATTATTTCAGATATTGAAAAATGAGTGAAGCAATGCATATGCCAGACTGATTTTCACAAGACAGAATATACTGAGGATGGCTAACAGAGCTAATACTTCTTTTAAAGGTGCATTATGTCACTTTTCTGGTGAATTGTCCTCTACCTGCTTGTCTCCATGGAGATATTATTGTTTCACAGTAATCTGCTGCATTTATTCAATCACAGAAAATATTCATGCTCAAAATATGTCTTGATGCCATATGGTATAGCTCCAGACGTGGTTGAAATGAAAAAACACTAAATGCTGACTTGATCTTGTGATAAACCAACATATTTCCAATAAAGAGAGGTTCAAATGGGGTAAAGGCTTAAAAAAGCGAAATAAATGCAGAAAAAGTTGATGGTAAACTGGAAGTTGTTTTGTGTTTATGATTTAGCCGTGTCTCACAGCGCCACAAACTTGGAATTTGCGTCTTTTTGTGAATTGTTGAGATCAGCTTTATAATTATAAGTATAATTGAGATACGATTTAGAAATGATTTATTATTCAAGAAACCTTTTGTTATGTTTGGTTTTTTTGGTTTGACGTCAGTGACCCCAAGTGACCCTGCCAATGGAAAAGAAGCTACCTTTAAACTGGAATAGGGTAAGCCAAGTTTGATGCAGTTTTCAAAAATTCCATTGTTTTCTATTACAGCCTCCACAATCACAAAAACAAAGTCCCTCTCACCTCTCTCCCGGTGAGGACATGCCTGGCCAGCTTGACTTTGGCGAAGTTTCCTTTGCCGATGGTCTTGAGGAGGCGGTAGTTTCCGATGTGGGGGTGCTCCTCAGTCGAGGTGAAGGAGTTACGGCAGCGTGGGAGACTGTGGCGACTCGCAGACTTAGACGGCGGGGCCGGGGGCTCCGCAAAGCCATCCACCGACGAATGCTGAAGAGAGAGACAACATGTTAATACTGTGTGATAGGACAAAAACAGGATTCAATACACATCACACTGCTATTTTATGGGGCTAGTTATTAGGTTTATGCCTTGTGTGACACCAGTCTCTTGCTATTTTTGGTACTTATTTTGAATTTATTATTACCACTTATATTTTTGCTCTTTGTTATTATAATATATTGAGATGTGTGAGCTACCGTGTCCAAATAATTCCACTTGTGGCTCAAAGATGTTTAAGTCTAAGTTTGTTTTACTTTCAGTACTTTCTCCATTTTACATAAATTTGAAATTGTGCTAAAAATGGATGAGAAAAGGTCTTGTGCTGCAACATCGTGCAATTTTGGGTGATTCAGATTTTGAGAAGTGGTACTTCCAGAAAACATTGCAAAAGTATTTACTTATTTGATTTATTTATTTATTATAAATTATGTACAAATCTTGTCTTATGTTCTCATAGTGGAAACTGTGTCTCAACCCACACCTACTATTTCATAAAGGAATACAAATACAGTGTATGTTGCCGGTTTATGATAAATAAACATTTTATGAAGCAGTGCTATTCTTATGACATTAGCTGTAAATCTGAAGTTCACTTTTCACTGCATTTAGCACCAGTGCAGCAGAGTGGTGCAGTGGGGCTGATGTGCCAAGACAAGGAGACAGACATAAAATAAATCTTATAGAGGACTGCTTCTCAAAGTGTGGTCCGGCCCCACTGCTGGTACAGTACAATGGTCCCTCTTCTGGTGGGACTCAGGAGTCTTCGGTATAATTACTCCTTTCTTTAATTTAGTCAGCTAGATACATGCTTTCATAAGGCCAAGTACTGTTTATAACTAATTTAGTGTTAAGATCTTATATAGTTCTGTCTTTAGGCCATACGTAGACCTACTTTAATCCTGCATGTTTAGACTTGGATTGGTGGACCTGATTTTGTTCAGTGTTTACAATTACATGCACACCATAATCATCATCATTATCACTATCTGATTTCTGGAGTTATAGAATTATTGAAATGTCATTTGAACAGTTACGTCTGATATGCGTAATCTGATTTCTTTCTGAACGTTCACACCTGTGCAAGTTTTGAAAAGGAAATTATGTAAAAAAGGGCAAACTAATGTGGCAAAAACAAAAATGAAGAGTTAATTGTACTTTGTTTTCCAAATACATCAGATACTCTAAACTCTAATTAACTTATGCTTTTGTTGATTGTGATTTTGTGGACACCAAAAGTCTGATCTAATTGGGTTGGGTTATTTGATTTATACTGGCCATGTAACTGTGCCATTGTTTAGTCCTGGTTTAGACCTGGTTTAGGCGTCATTATGACCAAGCATAGACCTGGTTTAGTTCTTGCTTTGACTTGGTAATTAGCTGTTTCAATCCTGTTTTTAAGCCTTATTCCGATTTATAGCATACACACTTCTGACATTCCCATGGTTAAATCTACTGGACAATATGGTCAAAAAATACAATCTTTTTTTTTTTTTGCAGACACTGAACAATCATGATTTTAATCCATTTTAATCAAAGTCAGAGCAGGAGCTAGTCTTTGGAACAGGGGAAACTCCATGTAAACTGCCTTCAGTTACATTGAATAGATATGTAATCTCATTCAGTCAATTTTTACGACTTTCCAATTGTTCAGCATCTCATTTATTAAAAACACAAATTTGATTAATTGCCCAGGCCTAGATCTCCTTTAGTCCTGGTTTAGACTTGGTTACGGTCCGTCTTTAGTCCTGGTTTAGATCTCTGAGTAGTAGTACAATTTTTGTTCTAAAATGTAACTTTATTCTATTCATTTCAATGTGTTTAGTCCTCCTTTGACCCTTTTTAGTTAACATTGCCAAATATGTGCCAAGGAAGTATTTGGTTTTGGTGAGAAACATTTCTGAATCACCAGCTCAGGGCCATGACTCTGGTTTTAAATTCACTTGGGACTTTCCACATTAGAACATATAATGGCCATATACGCACCGTCAGAACTATGGACACAACAATGACAAATTTAAGAGTGGACTCCCTCCCTCTCCTACACCCTAACCTCCTAACCCAGAGACCTTATCTGCCCCATGACTAGATTAGATAACAAAAGAAAGTAAGTGCTCTTTATTTATGTGCCCTGAGGGGAAAGTGACGATGAGCAGAGGGCACTTGTTGTAGCTTCAGAAGTGCAGCCTACGTCACTGGAGCTGAGAATAAAATAGCTCTTATGGAGAAGGCGGGAGGGTGCACGGGGAAGCATAGGCTACGCAAGGCTAACTGCAGAGGTCAACCAGGTCTGGAACAAATTTACTATGTAATAGAGGAGTAGGGTTTTGAAAAGTATTAAAAATCAGACACTAATTGATGCTTAAAGGTGTATACTGTGTAACTTTTTGGTTGGGGATCTGTCACCTGCTTGTTTCTATAGATATGCCACTGCACTGTTGGGAATGTTCCACAGTGTGACATTAAACAGCTCATTCTGACAGTGAGCGGGGTTGCCTCTTTACAGATCTGACCTGTAACTTGGTCTGGTTTGGTCTCAATGAAGATAAAAAGGTTTAATGCCATACTGTGAAACATTCCAGACAAATCAATAACATCTCCACGGAGAGAAACAGGTGATGGACCCACCATCAGAAATGTTACACAATGCTTCTCTCCATGGAAATACTGCCTGGAATGTTCCACAGTATGGCATTAAACTTGTTTATCTCTATGGAGACAGCAGTTGACACCACAGGTCCAAGTTTCATGTCAGATTTCTGAAGAGGCGAGTTTTTAGGTCAATAAAAATCCCTGTTATTGAGTAAATTCAAGATGGATACTTTTAATGTCATACCGGGACGTTCCAGACAAAAATAATAACATCTCCATGGTGACAATGACCTTCCACCAGAAAAGTTACACAGTGCACCTTTAAACTAGCATTGAAACTCATTTGAGCATACTACTTGCATTCACAGGACAGAAATGACTCTATTCCTTAGTATCAAAATCACAATCAAGTTTGACATTTTAATATTGTGACAACACTACGCATGGGAACACTGAAAATATATATAGGTACCACATATCGGCTAAATTGACAACTAAATTTCGATACTGATGCCTAGGAACTCTGAAAGCGATATCCCGATACTGATACTGGAGCAGTTTCATTGCCCATCCCTAGCCTGAAGCAACTTTACATCTGTACAATTTATAGGACTTAGTGGCCTAAACTAAACTAAGACTAAACCATCAATTATCTGGGTTTAATCTAGATCTTGGTCTACCCATGTCTAATCCAGTGCTAAAAACATGGCTGGGTTGCACATATCTGTAGTGTACTTGGGGGTCAGACATCCCATGATCCTTTGCTGCTGCACCACACCCACTCTCAGAATAAAGCCTTAGTCTAGTTACCCAGGCCGGCGTGCTCTCATTTCACTGGGGAAACGCTACACCCTGCAGGACTAGCATCACTGCCGCTAACCTGTATACCGGTGTGGAGGGAGAGAGGGAGGGAGGGCAAGAGAGGGAGAGAAGGAGAGGGAGAGAGACAGACAAACAGACAGAGAAAGAGAAAATACAGTCCCTATAAATCTATTATGGCATCTACCTACTGGAGTCCAGCTCAAGTGAGTGAGTCCACTGTTTATTCCACCTCCTTCTGTCTGTTCCTCCTGATTCAGCTTGTCCTGTCTGCACCTATGTAACTGACTCATAATGTGATCACCTGATCTAAAGTCATTACTGATGGGACTGTGAAATGTGAGCTTTAAAATAAGAGAGGACCATATATCCCATAAACATGTCTACACAGATTTGCCCTCCACCAGACTCAGATGCACGAACAGGAGAAAGTGCAATAAAAGCTTGTCTTTCTGAGTAATACCTCGTTATGCAATGAAGCACTGCCTATGGGCCCTGGGGCCTGAGCAGTCAAATATAGGCAGTGGGATAGAGCCATGTGCTGAGCACAGTTTTGTACTTACCTGTAGTCTGTCTCTCTCAGGAACACTACAGACTACAGGGTTTTACACTCACATCAGACATGCACTCTAACACTGCTCTCGTCACAGGCCTTTTATATTTAGAATGAGTGGACTTTATATCTGTCATGCTGCTGCTGACATAGCCCCTGTTCACAGTTACAGCCTAATTACAGAGGAGTTCATTGTAATGACACTGCTTCATAGGTGTATTGTACAAATCTCTGTCTGATTAAAGAGCACGCAGTGCGTGTAACACAATCTAACCGTGAGCAGCGCGCACAGACTGTGCCTCGTCTTGTTTCCAGGAAAACAAGGGAAACCTAGATGTGTCAGAGCCTGTCAGCTGCACCGTGCGCCCGGAGCCCTGGGCTGGAGCCCTAAGCTGGAGCCCGGAGGAGAGGAGGAGAGGAGCGGGGCTGTGTCCTCTCTCTCACGGACACAGACATTCATCTGCACGGTGAATGACCGGGCCGTTTGGAGCTTTTTGGCCGTGCAAATAACGTGAGCAGTATTCGTGAGAGCGGAGGAAGAGGAGAATAACACCTCCTCCTCCTCCCGCTGAACAACAGACCAGTGCAGTTTCCACAGGGCCCTATAGGTGATGGATGTCACATTGCGATGCTACCAACTTTGCCATTGAAAGTAGGGCAACATCCCCCACCCTCCGAATATTGACTGCGGACCAGAAAACACGTCCATAGATCCATACGCGGCTGCACCGTGTTCTGGAGCCGAACATGAGCGCGGCTTTATTGCACTAAATGCACAATCAGTCCTGCGCGTGTCATTAAAGGCAGCATAGTGACGCAATGCGTTGTTAACGCTAGCCGTATTGTGCACAAAGTGGGACAGCGCGGCCGAACCGCACCGGGCCGTGCCCGTGCACTGGGTGACCGGGCTCCATGCTCTGTTTGTGCCGGGTTGGAGATAAGCCCGGGTTCATGTGTGACTAACACTGCAGCACAGAGCCCAAAGCGTCCATAAACCTGCTCCCACAGACAGGCTAGCTACAGCACATCCACGTCCCTCCCCTCGGCCCGGACACGCCGGTGTCATCCGAACAGTACTCACATTCTCGGTGTCCCGCTCGTTCACCGTGGGCAATGGCGTTCTGGTGGACATCTTGTGTGCTTCGCAGGCCGCTCAGCGATGCAGCGGTCTGGGCAGAGCAGAGCAGACACGGCGCGGTCCGTCGGGGCGAGTGGAGCCTGTGTCCCTGTCTACATCCCCTGTAAACACCGCAGAACAGCGGCCTTCTACCGCCGCATATCAGCGCCCGAGGCCCGCCGACACACCGCTGCTTCGCCCGGGCTTGTGGCACTTCCTCGCAGGTAGGCTAGGCGCAGACAGAGGAGGACAGAGGCTGAGGGAGAGAGGGAGAGAGGGAGAGAGGGGGCAGGCCAGGAAGATGCGTCGCTAGCGGACGGCTGTGCGCAGCGCATCTCAAACCTCCCACAGGAAGGATGGAGCTGTGTCCCGCCGCTCACACTGGAGCCTTTGTCTGCTCCATGGCTTATTATTCAAGTCACCAGTAAACACTTAAACGCACACACCAGGGATGTGCTGCTTAGATTTGCGGCACAGTCTTTACGCACCGCTGTCACGCTGTTTACGGCACATTTTTGAACTGTGTTAAAACTTTACATGAGCTCAGGTGAAAACACTTGAACAATAATACATATGACACTTTACAGAATGAATAGTGCTGTAAACAGTTGTGTAAACAGTTTCCAAAAGAGTCCTAGTTCAAGGGCAGGGTACCCGACAGGTCTTACATTCACGTGAAGACTGCGCCACCTGTCGGACCAAAGGAGTATTACAGCGCTGGGTTATTCATTCATTTCCTGAGCAGTATGACTCACGTTACTATTAGCAACAGTTCAGCACAAATGAGGACAAGACTCATTCACAAAGAACCCACGAGAGCCTCTACATGTGGTGCACACGCTTTGTCTTTGCAGGCACATACCCGCTAGTCTTACTGGCAACGTATTAACAACACGGTATTTATATTTCAAGGTCATATTTACTGTGAGGAAGACAATCTATAATACGATTCATTTATTTATTTATTTTGGAACAGGTGCATCAGAGCATTTTGATCTTTGGAGATGGAGACAGACTAATAAACCAAGATCAAACATGTGTGAATGAAACAAAACACCGTGTGTAGGTAACAATATTAAAACATGGCCTAAATCTCACAAGAATCCATTGTGTGTAATACAGGACCTTTATTTATTTTATTTATTTATTCTCAAATTTATGGTTAGATAGATGTTAAGTTTTCAGAATAAAAGCCTTCTACTGTGGTATTCCAATAGTATTACATTCCTACATTGTATTACATGATAAAAGACACCTTGGCTGCTATGGCTATTGGGTAAGTAATATAATAATTTGTATAATTTGCCCCCATTTCCACCAATAACCTTTCAATTCTCTAAAATCAACCAATCCCCAAATAATATGAATAAGTGCAAGTCTGCTCATTATTTGTAATTAATACTTTCTTACTAGCATTTAAGATTTTTATGATTATAGCAGATTTAGAGCATAAAAACAGTATCTCTGTATTGAAGAGCTATTGGGTAAGTCATATTTTCTATAATTTGCCCCCATTTCCACCAATAACCTTTTCATTTCTCTTCTATCCATCGATTGTCAGACTAAAATATAAGATTATAGTGTGTGGCACATTTTAACGCAGTATTTCTGTGTTGAATTGTGCATGTGTTAGTTGTGTTCCTGCCCCCACCCCTCTTTCAGACCTGGTAACAAAAAAGGGGCTGTATTTGACACAGTTTTCAGCAGCCTGGCTACCGCCCCTCCCTTCCCCATTGAGTCTTCCCATACAAAACAGCATATTAAAGAGATCTGATTTCACATGTATGAAGCTATGTCCTATCTACAACATATAAACATCTATATATGCAGTACCACATTTTGTTCTAATAGCCTAATATTAAGAATGACCATTAAAAGCCTGTTAAGATCTACAATATGGTGCAGTTTTCAGCATAACCAAACACACGTTTCTAATAAAATATAAAATAAGGCAGATTGCATGCATATGAAGGGAAATTCTCAGATTTCCAATGCATAAAATATTCATGACATTTCTGGGTGTGGCTTTTGGTCAATAATAGAATTGCGCATACACCTTCCGTCCGCTAGAGGTCAGGCTTTAGCTGAGGCAGGTTCAATGGGCGAACACGTGGGACCAAACCAACGACGTTTTATGAAGTACGTTTAAAACATTCATATGATCAGAGAATAGTGTGATAAAAAATCGGTATTAGAATAAGTGTAAAATGAAAAGAAAATCACTGTATTTCATATTTTGAGTTGGCTTTACTAATATTTCAGATAAATGTTAGACCCTTTGAAATGTTATGTTATCAGAATGTTTAATATTCCCGAACAGAGGCCAAAATTTGACCATAGACCATAATAGCTTACATTTTTAAAAGATTAACTAACATCTGATTATTAATATACAGTTTCTCCTTACGATCTCTTATATGTAGCCAAATTACATTTATATATGTATGTCTATATTTTCAGACATTTTTAGTTCTACTTGTACATATACATTTGTATAATTATGCCTTATTTGGCTATTTTTGCTACTTATTTTGAATTTATTATTACCACTTTTATATTTTTTCTCTTTGTTATTATATTATATTGTGATGAGTGAGCTACTGTGTCCAAATAATTTCTCTTGTGGCTCAATATTGCCTAGTAAAAAAAAAAAAAAAAATCAAACTGAAATCAAAATCATTGCACTTATAAAACATAACATGTATTTGGAAATAACTGAATACATGTACTGCAAATACATATTCTTTCTATACTAATTTTGAGTAATTGTATTCTGGTACAGTTACTTTTTCATTTGGTTAAATTCAGAATACAGAATATCACTTTTCTAAAATCAAAGGAATACACTTCATCAGCAATTTTAGCCTTGAACTGCGTGGTATTAGATAGAAAAAAGAAAACAGCTCTTGTAGTGTGTGTATGTGTGATTTTTCATCTCTAATTAACATTAACAACAAAATTAAAGCTGTTTCTAATTTCCTGTCAAGTTTGTTTTACACTATAATATAATGCAACTCGGTGTAAAAGTATTCAAAGTATACATTTTTTAAATACATTTTAATTCAGGTATTCAGTATTGTGTGACTAAATACATTTACTTCACTTTGCCTCCACTTACCACTGTGTATTGTGTAACTTTTCTGGTGGGGGGTCTAAAATGTTTCAAGGTATGGCATTAAAACGTTCTATCTTCATGGAGACCAAACCAGGCCAAGTTACAGGTCAGATCTGAGGAGAGGCGACCCCGCTCACAGTCAGAATGCCTGTTTTTCTAGGTATTTTTGTGCTATAAAACCACCTGTAATTGAATAAATGTAAGGTAGAGCTGTTTAATGTCATACTGTGGAACATTTCAGGCAGAGCAATGACGTATCCATAGAAACAAGAATGTGACAGACCCCCAACCAAAAAGTTACACAATGCACGTTTTAAATAAGTTGTATAATTTTGCAACATAACTGCTTCACTTGCTCAAACATGAATATCTGAACTCTAAACAGCAGCTATTGAAGAATCTGTATTTTATTTTTCTCCAGAGTTTACCTCAAAACTGCACAAGGGCTTGAATTCCACCTGTGGTCTCATTTATATTTCTTTCCAAATGTTTATTCTTTGGAGAGGGAGAGACAATATACAAAGAGATAAGACAGATCAGTAGCACAGGGGCTGGACAGGGCAGTTTGGCGGTGAAGTCTGGGGCATATTTGGAATTCTACCGTTATCCTGGTGCAGATCGTATCCTTGTAAGCCAAAAATACGGAATTTCACATATTTTCTTTAATGATGGCAGTGATATCAGTCGATTTAAACTAGTCTAGTATACACTGGATTTTTAAAAATTTTTTTACATTTTAGAGGCCTACTTTTTAAAATATTAGAATTAGAATAGAATAATTTAATTTAAAGGTAATTTATTACGCTATTTTCTCTGTTCCACATTGTGATGTCATGTGGTAATTCAGGAAGTGCTCCACTGTGTTTTTAAACTCCGTACACCTTCACTAGAATCATTTGGATCATTTCAGATCTGCAATTGCCACTACTACTATTGTCACTAGCTGAAAACTTGTAAACTACCAATTCTTGACATCACAAGTTGGAAAAGAATCATTTTGAATTTAACAGACTAATAAACCAGGATTACTCAAACATGTGAATGAAACAAAACACAACTCCGGATATGTTTTTGAGGAGGAACATTATAATAATATGACTTAAAGAGCACAAGAGTCAATTATGTGTAATATAGAACCTTAATTAACAACAATAAGAAATTATCATCTGATGTTTCATGATGACTCAGTTCTGGAACCACCAAAGGCAAAATAGGAAAAAGTCTGCTAGTTGATTCGGTACAAAGTGGTCTCTCTTTTTTTTCCATTTGATAAAGCCAGTGATGCATTCATTAATTCAATTGTTACTTGAGAGCTGTGTCTCATAATTTCCCTTGTGGATCACCAAAGTCTGAAGTCTGCGTCAGTACACAGAGGCCACATACCAAAGGGCATTATCGTGTACTATCGTGTCCTGTAGATTATTAGCATTTCCACTTTTACACTCAAAAAATGTTGACTCTAGAAATATGCCACTTATTTCATCTAAATATTTTATGTTAAACACACTTTATATCTAAATATAAAGTCTAAAAGTATTTACATTGGATCAAGGATGTTCAAAATACATAAGGTAAAGGTGAGGAATAACTTTGACCAAACCGTTAAAAATGAAGTAGTTTTTCAAATTTTTAAGACAGTAAAAATCAGGTATGGCACCTTTAAATGGGAAAAGGTGACGCAGTAGACTTATACATATATATTACAATCTTTAAAATGTACTATTTCTTCTTCTCAGTTCACTTCTTTTATTTTTTGCCTCTCTCTTTTAGAATGTAACACCTATGCACACACGCTTAACACACGGACCAAATGCAATTAGAGGCTTTTATATGAGCTAGCATCAAAACTCCAGGCAGCTGCTGACCCCCAACGGTCCTGCAGCTAACTGTATTTGTGCCAGTGGGATAAACTCATTATGAGACATGGAGTACAGTAGCATCTGTTACTACCATAGCGGGTACAGTACTACCGCCTCCATCTGCCCCCCTCCCATACACCGGGGGGGCAGAGCACGCCTTCACGGGGAAGACCTCAAGGCTCATTTTTATCATCCACTTCAGTCTATGTGCACGTGGAGAGATTCTAAGTCATTTCATTGCAAAGAGTTCTTTCAAATAAAAAGGTAAGGATGATCTGTAGCTTTCTAATCCAGTGGTTAACAAACTGAATTCTTGTTTTGTTTTTTCAATATGAGCAACGCTAACGTATACCTCCTAAAGTTATTGTATTTTTGTAGGTTTCAGACAGTACAGTACTTTGAGCTTGAATCCGTAATTTGGCCTTGGAGATAGACTGGAGAACATTCCGGGCAAAATAAAACATTTCCATGGTGACAAGCAGGTGGTGGACTAATACCTCCATCAGAAAATTTTCGCATTGCACCTTTTTTTTATTAGTTTGTCTACATCTCCAAAGCTCAAAATGCTCTGTTCCACCTTGTGATGTCATGAAGTGGTAGTTTTCAAGTTAACAGCTACAAAAATATACAAATAAAAACAGCTAGGAAAAATTCAGTTGATTCTGTTGAACAAAACTGAGCACAAATCTTTATCAAAATCACTACATTTGAAGCTTTATTAGACAGGCCGATTTTTTCATGTGGTACTTTTACTTGAGTATTTCTTTACTCTGGTATCTCTACTTTTACTTAAAGGTGCATTGTGTGACTTTCCTGGTGGAGGGTCCATTACCTGATTCTGTCCATGGAGATGCTATTGCTTTGCCTGTAATGTTCCAATTTATGGCACTAAACTTATCAATCTCCATAGGGACAAGCAAGCAATGCCACCAGGCCAATTTACAGGCAAGATCTGTGAAGAGTCGACCCCACTCACAGTCAGAATGCAAGTTTTGAAAGGCATTTTTGAGCAATAAAAACATCCATAATTGAATAAATGCATCTTATATAAATGTAATACCAATGTGCCATATTGTGGAACATTACAGGCAACATTATGCTTCAAAATGTAGCACTTCCACCACTGCCCAAAAGCTCTCACAGTGTACAGATTGGAGCTTGCTCTGTAGCGGGCTGCTCTGACAAGTCAATAAAAGCCTCTGGTATGTGGATCTCATTTGTGGAGGGCAGAGATATGAAGCACTGGAGGAATTTGATTTCACTTATTTCACACTCCTCCTCCTCCTTCACGGGGGAAAGCATTATCGTACTGAGCGGTTTACAGTGGGACCCACCTCGGAGATGGCCTTCACCTGTCCGTTTGGCTG
Organism: Taenioides sp. WSHXM2023; assembly: GCA_029959045.1. NCBI lineage: Eukaryota > Metazoa > Chordata > Actinopteri > Gobiiformes > Gobiidae > Taenioides > Taenioides sp. WSHXM2023. The sequence continues at coordinate 26,579,105 of CM057094.1, forward strand.
TCACACATGCACGCAGCACGCTACATAAACACCGCCAGCGTGACCTGGGAGCTTCTCGGAGCAGAGGAGAGGAGAGAGGGAGGGATGGAAGAGTGGAAGTGGAAAATATGAAGGAGCTTTGGAAATGCAGGGCAGATGTGAGCTGACAGGACGGAGGACGTACATGTGGAGATTCAAGAACATGTTGTATTGCATAAGGGCTGGAAGTCCTTAAAATAGAATAGACAGGAATATGCAATGGTTATATTTGTGCTTTTTCTTCAGTAAATCATTGGGAGATTGAACGGCTGTGTGTGTCACTATGTTATATCCCTTGCATATATTTATTTGTCTATTAGGTGACCACTGTCCAGTATATGTCCTATAGGCAGACAACAACAAGGGGGTTAAAGAGATCTGTAGCCCCCAGAGAGGCCCAAAGTTACTGAAATACACTCACAACCCTTAGGTGGAGTAACTGGCATATTGAAGGCACAATAAACCTGTAAATAAAATAAATAGAATATGTGTTATTTAAGTATATTTTCTAAAACCTGATCTGATCTTCAGCAGGTAAAGCTGGGGTAGATATAGGCCTATCTAGCTTGTTCTTTGCTCTTACTAACTCTATCGCTAGAGTGACCAGAAGTCCTGAAAAAGTTCTAGCCTGGCAAATCCAGAATAATATAACTCTGTATTTTTGATACAGACTGATGTCTGTCGGGTCCTCCCACCCTCCATTGTGTCTCAAGTCCTGTCAAACGTGATCGCGCAATCAGATTTGTTGTGACACAAATGAAGGAGCTCATTGGAGGAGATCATTTACAAAAAAAAATATGATTTAGTTTAGTGCTTTGCTCATTGATTCTGTAAAAACTGGCTATGTTTTTCCTTCATTTTTATCCTTCATTTTTTCCGATGCAGATGGATAATGCTTGTCCCTTATTGGCTAATCTATCTGTCAATCACACCCATGTGAAAACAAGGAAATTCACCGGTGACCAGACTCACTTCTAAAGTATTGAAGAAGTGTGTATTTTGGATCCCAGGCAAGATTTCAGGACAATTCCCAAAATTCAAGCTCTCATCTTGAATCTTGTCCAAGTTATCCCGAAAACATTAACAGTCGCCATAGTGACTGGTCAGAAGATGCCAAACACTTCTATTATGTTATAAGAGAGAACACGTGGCTTAGGTCCTGAATTTCTCGTTTCTCAGATGGTCCTGCTCTCTATGGCACGCTCACATTGTGCCACCAGGCGAGTGCAGGTTTAGAACAGCTTTGACAGAGAAGTTGGGTAATGCAGAGTTAAGTCCAAATGGCTTTACAAATACAAGCTGTAAACCAGTGCACTCCTACACAGGTAATACCCAAGAACATAAGGGTGTGTCTGATTACTGCAGATACTGCGTACACCAATGTGATTCAAATCAGACTTTACTGTCAGAGGCTGCATTTGCCCTCAAGTGAAATCCTTAATTGATGCAAATTTTGAGATATCCCAGAATACGATGATGTAAGCGAGGTAAACAAAAAATAACAGGACTTAGTAGTTTTTTGGGGCTTTTTTAAGCTGACGTTTCATCAGCCCAGTAGCTTTTTAAGGGCTTGTGTAGGTGGCTGTACAAATACTAACTGTAAACCACTATGTTCTGAAGCACTTAAAGCGAGCCATAAATCATTGTTATATAAATAATTGCTTAATGTACAATAAGGTAGTACACTCCAGAACCTTGATAGAAAATCTGACAAGTCATGCTAGTGCTGATTAGCCACCGCGCTAAGAGAGACTGCTTAACGTGCCAGATGAACTTGTCAAACTGGAGTAAGTGTGGTTTACAGTTCAGCTGCACACACATAATGATGATCTGTGTATATCATGTTTGCCTTTGTAATTATGTCACATTCAAAGGCTTTCCACCGCACTAAAACTGTTAGCAGTGTCAGAGAACAGCACACTCCTCTGTCACAGCCAACTATTAATTGTGAAGATATAATTACGCTGCCCCCGCAGGCCTGTCTCGCTCAACCACCCCTGCTCCACACTGTAATTAGCCAATGTAATCACACAGGTATGGAGCTCCAGGACTCATTTTTCACCCTGACTGACAGCTTTGGTGGTAGGGGACTGTTTACTACCTGGCATACGCTCACAAACTCTTTTCAGTGGCACCAGCACACCCCATGTGAACTAACCACAAAGCAATTACAGCACCAGTGTGGCTATGGAGGTGTGTGTCACCCTCCATGCCCTCTGTGCCACCTTTGGGTCCTACTGCCAGTGCTAACAAGTGACTTCACCCAGTTGGGACACGCACCCACAGCACAGCGCAGAGGGAGAGCCTGCTCACTGGCTTCAAAGAGAATTAAGCAGAGCAGTAATTTGTGAGGAGTCATAGTTTGGAATATGTGGGCCTATATTTTATGGTTATGAGCGGATATAAAATGTAATATGTTCACTTTAATGAGATTTGAAATGGACAGCGTGAGAAGAAAGAACTGGACAAAGGTTGAATTACTAGAAGCTGTGTTCAATTTTATTTTATGTCACTTTATAAAATGTGTTAAAACAAATTTCAGAGAAAGAGATGGGAGCTTGCATGGTCACTCAGGAGGAGCCTGGAGTAGAGCTGCTGTTCCTCCATGTTAAAAGTCATACGCCTGTGTATGAGTTCAATGAGTCAAGTTCAGGGGTTGATTTGAACTTTGATTTTTCCCCATTGCTGAATCACAGTGATAAGGGTCAGTTGCAAATCCGACCTGCTCGCCCCTGAGTTCTGGAGACATACAGGTCTTGGAGTTCCTTGCAGTGCCCCCAGCGTACCCTTCGTGATGGAGGAGGTGAGGATAGAGTCAGTGTTGGTTGGCTGCTGGGCCTTCTTGATGATGGATCTGATAGCGGGCCCCACTTGAGGTCCTGGGTGATGGTGGTGCAGAGGAAAAGGAAGGAGTCCACGATGGTTATGGGGGTGTCAGTCAGGGTGAGGGGAGGCAGAGGGGTAGGCCCGGGTCTACAGTCGTGCAAAAGGGTGCACTGCAACCTTATTTTAAAAGGCTTGTGCCCTCATTTTAGGCAGATCAAAAAAGCACGGTCATATGAGCACAGCAAACTTGATGATTTTAATGAAGTCAGGGCTGGAGGTGCAGTAGTTGGTGTACAGGGAGAAGATCTTCTATCATCTTTCCTTGGTCTAGGAAAGATGATAGAAGATCTGAGAAATAGCTGAGAAATTCTAATAGTATAAGGGAGTGTTCCAGCAACTTCTTGAACGTCTTGAACTCATGAACTCACCAGCCTGAAAGAGTTAACTAACTACTGATTAACAAAGTTTTCAAAATATAGTGATTGCTTGTTGACTATAATTGCACTGTATAATTTATTTCTGTAAATCAGGGACTGCAGATGGAAACTAGCTATTTAGCTCTAATCTGGTGCGGAACATCTCTGTTTTTTATGAGCTTAATGTCTCTGTACACCGTTCCTTCAAATAAAGACTAAACTAAACTTGAAACAGAAACCAACAAAAGCATGGGATGAAGTCTAGAATTTTAGTCTCTGTTCCCTGATGCTGTCTTGTCAATACAGCCCAAAGACAAAAATATCTAAGATTTAAGCATAGTTAGAACTGAGTTTGAAGAGTCTGTTGACAGTAAACAACCCCAATGGAAAACAGTTGTGTATATTTCCAAGCATCTTCCCTAAGATTATTATAAACTAACTGTAGTACTGGTTTCCTCTCCTCAGATAACTCCATTCATCATTTTTGGACCCTCGTTTTGCATTTAACTGTCCTCACAAACCATGTTCTACAAGCTGACTCTGCAACATCTCCACCCACTTCCAAAACAATCTGAAACCAACAATGAAAAACAGATGTCCCATATTGCATCATTAGGTTACACAACTTACTGTACTTCATTTTTAACTCATGTAAGATCTTCAGCCAACAACATGCGCTCTCATCTGTAGAATAAACATAATTCTGATTAATGGGAAGGGGATTATAATGATCGGAATATTCCTCGCAAGAACAGGGGGGACACTGTTGGGACATTGTGGTGAGTAAGCAGTATTGGATCATGCATGGACAGCAAAACAGGGTCCACTGAGCCAAAATGTCGGCTGGGGTTAGGGGAACAATGACACATCATGGATCATTTTACCACTCTGACTAAAGCTCTATAGACAGGAGCAGGAGCAAGATTGAGTAACAATTTACCATAACACCACTCCCCTCCAATTTCTTTGTGTGTCCTGCCATCACACGCTTGTCCCTAAACTTGCATTGCCTCAACACTAGTGTATTACTGTATCCCCCGCAGAGCCCTTTAATATGATAGATAGGCCAAGGCATCTTGTACACAACATTTGTCATGGTTACATTCAGATGAAAACACTCAGCGCCGTCCCCGAAGTGCTGGTCAGAGCTGTGGAGCGACTCACACTAGCTACCTCAACTTTTCACAAGCTTAAAGAGGCCCATATTGTACTTTTGTGAGCTTTAAGCCATGTTATAATCATCTTATCTCCTCAAAAATATAACCAGAGTTGTGTTTTCATTCATTCACAATCCTTTATTATTAGTCTTTCTACATCTTCAAAGCCCAAAATGCTCTGTTCCTCCTTGTGAGGTCATGAAGTGGTAGTTTTCAAGTTAATAGCTACCTTTTAGCTTTTGTTCTGTAGAGAATGGCAATTCCAGGGCAGATATAATACAAATTATTGAAGGTGTATGCAATTTAAAAACACAATGGAGCACTTCCTGTATTACCACATGACATCACAAGGTGCCAGCAGTGTTTTCTGTTTGAGAGAAGAACTCGGCCTAAAAATGCAGGATTTGTGTGTTAAACATGTGTGAATGAAACAAAACACAACTCCAGGTGTGTTTGTGATGAGGAAACAACATACATCACAAATAGTGCAATATAGGATTTTATTTTTAAAGGTGCATACTATGTAACTTCATAGTAAAGAGTATCTGCTTGTCTCCATGATGTTACCATTTTGCCTGGAAAGTTCCACAGTGTAGTATTAAAGAGACAAGCAGGTGGCCAAGTTACAGGTCAGGTCAGAAGAGGAGAGACCACTCACTTTAAGAATGCATTTTCAAGGTATTTTATTAGCAATAAAAAACGTATAATGGAGCAAGAAGCGAACTTCCAACCTTTGTGTTTGTTGGCGCACACTAACCACTAAGCCACAACTTCCCTCATGTAAAGCTGCAAGGAAATCTAAAAAATAAGTTGAATGCATTTGGACGATTGTGTTCATAGAAGTTTATTTGACATTACAATTTTTAGTCTTCAGCTTACAATCATTTGAAGATACAGGTAAAAAATATACACTTTGTTTCAATAGAAAATGTGTTTTTATAAAAGTGAACAGATAAAACTTTGCTGTGAATCATGACTAAGGGCAAAGCTAACACTGAGGTCTTGTTCTCAAATGTGCCAATTATGCAGTAACTATACATGTATAAGGATATTCAACAGTAAGGAATCAAACAAGCAGATTCTTATTAAAGGTCCTATATTACGCAAAACTGACTCTTATGAGCTTTAAGCCATGTTATAATGTTGTTACCTCATTAAAAACATACCTGGAGCTGTGTTTCGTTTCATCCACACGTTTGAGCAATCCTTTATTATTAGTCGGCCTACATCTCCAAAGCTCAAAATGCTGTTTGTTCAGTAGAGATTGGCAATTCCAGGACTGAAATGTTCCAAATAATTCTAATGAAGGCGTGTGGAGTTTAAAAACACACTGGACACATTTTCTGTATTACCACATGACAACACAAGGTGGAACAGAGTGTTTTCTGTTTAAGAAATAACTACTACTACTAACTAAACATGTGTGAATGAAACAAAACACAACTCCTGGTATGTTTGTGATGAGGAAACAACATTATAACATAGATCATAAGCGCCCTTTTAAGTGTTTTGCATTAGCCTATTGTAAGACAATTACATGTATTCCTTTAAAAAGTCACACTAAAAATGACATGAATTTTAAGGCACTTTTTCCACTCATAGTTGAAACAAGAGCTCTTTACAAACACAAATAAGTGCTTACATTTGCATTACATTTGTCATCTCTGCATATTTTAGTGATCTGGAGTAATAAAAGGCAAAAGCAGGTAGTGCGAAATCTCTCCGTTTGGCAAACTTGTGGTGGCACCATGTTACCACTTATACAAACCAGCGGGCACTGTAACCGCTCTGTAACCCTCTGGATCACGCAAACCCCAATAGCCCCATCCAGCGGCACCAGCCTGGCACCCAGCATGCCCAGAACCAAGGTGCCCAATGCCAAGGTGAGTGGTGCCAAGCCTTATTTCCTCTGCGTGTTTTGCCCCTCAGTGTTATTGCTCCTTTGCCCGCTGGTTGTTAGGCTGGCACAGTGGGCATACACAAACAGACTGCATCCACCAAAAGCCCACTCACTCACTCTTTCCCTCACAACACTCACACCGTCACTCAGGCAACACACACACACACACACAGATTAAAGGTGCACTATGGTACTGTTATTTGAGAAATGTTATTGCTTGTTCCGTAGCTTTAACAAACGGGTGACGCCACAAGGCCGAGTTACAGGTCAGATCTGTGGCATGTTTTTCAAGGATTTTAATCTGTAGTGTAAAGATGCATTGTGTAACTTTTCTGGTGGAGGGTCCGTCAAATGCTTTTCTCCATGGAGATGTTATTGCTTTGCCTGGAATGTTCCATGGTATGACATTAAACATATTCATCTAGCATTTATTGATGAGTGTTTCTGTTGCTCAAAAATACAAGAATTCTCTCGGTGAAAAGCAGCGACTCTCCACAGATCTGACCTGTAATGTAGCCTATAGCTGTCGCCCTTGAGATAGATAGGTTTAATCTATACTGTGGAACATTCTAGACAAAGCAAGGGAGACAAGCAGTTGAGAAACCCTTCACTTATTGTGTAACTTTTCTGGTGGAGGGTCCGTCAAATTCTTTTGTGTACAGGTGGTTTTATAGCTCAAAAATACTTAGAAAAACAGGCATTCTGTCTGTGAGAGGGGTCACCTGTCCACAGATCTGACCTGTAATTTGGTCTGCTTTGGTCTCCATGATGATAGAAAGGTTTAATACCATACTGCAAAACATTCCAGACAATGCAATAACATCTCCATGGAGAAAGATCTTGACGGACCATCCACCAGAAAAGTTACACGATGCACCTTTAAAGAGACCTAAACTAAATCCTATAGGGCACCTTTAAAGTACTTTGAAGCAACATACCAGGCATACTACACACACACATATATACTGTAATAAACTATGTACATATAAACTCCTCAGTGTTTACTAAGTACACTAGTGAAACCATTCCTCAAATACTTTTCACGTAAATATGAAGAATATATATCTATGTACATTTTTGCACAATAAAGCACAGAACCTCAATCCACTGAAGCAGGTATATAACATATGCCACTCAAACGGCGTTGTCAGGCTGAAAGAAAAGAGCTCTTGAATAATGGATGTACTGCTCAAAGAAATGAAGGAGCACTTAGGATTTCAAATGGATGTCAATAGAATCGTTTTGGAGCGATACATTTAAACCCTGTCTGTGTTCATGAGATGTGTTTTCCAAATGCTTATTTATAGATAACTCCTACTTGAGTAATTTTGTGGACCACCACTTTGTACTTCTACTTGAATAGAGTTTCAAAATGTCAGTCAGGTTAAAGTGCTCATATTATTGTAGGTTTATACGCTTCTTGTGTTTGGGTGGGTTCACACTTTCACCTAAACTGGACTAAACCAGGACTAAACCAGGACTTAACCAGGACCTAACCAGGAATAAACCAGGATGTATCCAGGACTAAACCAGAACTTGAAGAGGACCAGTCAAGTCTGCATTAGTACTAAACTGGGACTGAACCCGGAATTGAATCTGGACTGAATCTGGACTAACCCAGATCTAAACCCAGACTAAACCAGGACTACACTAAGACTAAACCAGCACTAAACTAGTACTAAACCAGGACTAGAAGAGGACCAGCCAAGTCTGCCTTAGGACCAGACTGGGCTCAAACCAGGATCAAAACAAGAAAAGTGTGAACGCACCCATTGTTTCCGAATGATACTTTGCAGTGACATCAGGCTGGTGGAGTTCTACATGTATCTCTATGGTGGAATGTTGAACAGTAACCATGGAGACACAATGCACACATTAGGTTTGCAAAATTTTACATCCAAATAAATTTTAAGATCATCTGAAAACTCAAGAAAAAATACAAAATAGATTTAGACAGCACATTTTCAGGAGTTTCATGATCAGTAAGAATATTCATGGTCCTGTTTAGAAGTTTGATTTTCAACAAAAAGGTGAAGGTGACTAACTGAAAAACTGTTGGCTAATGCTACCTTCTCACCTAATTGCTGTAATTCTAACTAAGACAGTTCTTTTTTGTGAGATTACATTCAAATAAAGTTCAAATTAAAGTCTAACAAAGCCTCAGAGAGAGCAGTGCCTACAGTTAGCATCACCCCCCCAGGGAATGTGGATAACATCAGCTGCAAAGTATCAAATAATGGTACATTATGGAAATTTTCAGGTGGAGGGTCCATCAAATGCTTTTCTTCACTGAGATGTTATTGCTTTGTCTGGAATGTTTCACAGTATGGCATTAAACCTTTCTAGCTTCATGGAGACCAAACCAGACAAAGTGACAGGTCAGATCTGTGGAGAGGCGGCCCCACTCAGTCAGAATGCCTGTTTTTCTAGGTATTTTTGAGCTATAAAACCAGCTGTAATTGAATAAATGTAAAGTAGAGCTGTTTAATGTCATACTGTGGAACATTCCAGGTAGAGCAATGACATATCCTTAGAAACAAGCAGGTGACGAACCCCCAAACCAAAAAAGTTACATAGTGCTTTAAGCTTTTGACTGTCAGGAAAATGAATCTTATGAACACATTACATCACTGTTGCGCACAATGTAAACATATGTACAGTAAGTTAGCTCTGGCTTCATTACAAGCTTTTGCTGTTTTGTAGAAGAAGAGAGCTCAGAAGGAGTAGGGGCCCACGATAATAGTGAGCCGGAGCAGAGAGCTGGCCTTGTAGTTCATGGTCATGTGATGCGTGACCATCTCCAGGTCCACCACACACTCCCTCGGACCGGACAGGGGCTTGGTCATCACTAACATGGCGCTCACGTTACTGGACCTCTGCAAACAAATAAAAGACAAACATATGAGCCATGAAAGTATGCACACACTTAGAACTGTCAGAGAACTGCAGTTATGGTTTCCCTACGTGTGGTTGAGCGTATTGTAGGCCAAAATAATAATTAGGCTGTAGAATATAATTTTGTCATCTAGCTGTGACAGTCATTCATTCATACAAAACATTGTGACTTCTTTGTTTGATGCATACATCGCATTCATAAACCAAAAAATGTCCAAAAATCTTACAGAATTAGATGACAATAATCTTAAATAGAGCTATATCGGTTGGCTGATATATCGGTTGGTCGATATTTGGGAACAATGGCAATTCGGCAGAGGTTTTTGGCCATCGACGGCTCTGGAGTCTAAGTAATCGTTATCAGCATCAGCCACAAAAAAAACACATATAAGTCCATCTCTAATCTAATCTCTAAAATGTACCAATGAAGCTGAAAAGTAAACTAAGCTGCACTAATAACGCCGACCAGATGCATTTATGAATGCAGAAAAAATCAATGGAGGATAGATTTTTGCCATGACATAATAATTAAGTGATTGTGATTGATTTTTAACTGTAATATCAGTCTCGCCCACACCATATGTCCATATGAAGCTGCACTGTCCTTGTTTCTATCTACAGTGTAGTTGTATATTACAAAGTGCCACTTTTAAACATCTGTTTAAAAAGTATGCATTTAGTATATGGGTGGGTCATTTTACCTAAGATATTTGTATAATTTATTATTTTCTCATCAGATGTCAGGAAACCTTACGACCTCACAGTTTAGTGGTAGCACTTCTATGTAACGATAAATAACACTAAGTAATTTCCTCTTTTTTTTTTTCAAAAATGAAATAGGCTTGCTATATGCCTGTTTACATCTTTTAGCATAGTTTATCTTGGCTGATTAGGGTGATTCGTCTTTTGACCTCTGGCCTGGACCACAACACTGCCCTGTGATTGGTTAGGTCAGTCCGATTGACTGTAGGATTTGAGCCCAAAAGCAGCAGCAGCAGTGGTTTGAGATGTTTTCTATACAAATATCACAAGAATTCATGTTCTCATGCAGAAGTATCACTCATTCAATATGAGTTTGAATATGAGCGGAAGGAACAGTGTGTCATATCCACCAACATCAGTGTGATGCCAGCGCCCGGCTCCACTCACCCGGAGGAAGAACTCTCCTCCCTCGTTGCCCGCTTTGATCCTGAAGGTGTTGTGAGTGTTGGCATACATGTTGGTGGCCTGAATCTGAAAGATGTCTGCGGGCACGGTGCGGTCCGCCTGGATACTCATGTATTTGTAAACGATGGAGGGAGGGAGGCTCTGGCACTCAGTGGGTGAGCGGCAGATACACCGACTGCAACAGAGCAACAATTACGGCTAAAGAACTAAACTGTGGCTATGATAACTGTACTATACACGCACTAAACACACACTAAAAAAGCACTCACTTCTCTGAGCTCTTGGTGTACGGTGGCTCACAGGGGTTTCTGGGGTAACAGCGAAAGCCCCCATAATAGTTCCAGCACATCTCGTCCTCTTGGCAGTTGTGAGTGCCCATCTCACACTCGTTGATATCTGAGGATTGGCAAAGATAAATCGAACTGGTGATTAGATGAGTGCACATTAAACTGTGTCTTCTGTTGAGTCTTTATGAGAAACATCTGAGGAGATTTGTGCAACAACAGCTGCTGCTCTGACACACCTTGTGTGTGACTGTTGTTACAGTTACACTTGTAAACAGGCTTAATATTAATTATAATGTATGTGTAATTGAAATGTTTTTAATTGAAGTCATGTGACATGAGTAAATTCACACATAACCCAGGACCAGATGTCTGTAGAAAAGCTGTTAGAATAATAAGGACTTGCACTTGTACTGTGCTTTACAGACTTCTATTCATTCACTCTACACCAGGCAGTTTGGACCCGTGGCCCTCAGAGAAATTTTTCTTGGCCCTCAGGCTTTCAGGTGAATTGGCCCAAATTACCTTAACACTAGAAGTCCCAGGAATTTTGACACCCCCCTAAAAGTCCTGGAGAAGAGTCGAAAGACTCTTAGTCCAAACTGACGACTCTGATGGCCACAATTAGCATCTCTTCATTTGTAAATGCCTCCAGTACCTGAAGAATCAGCAGAGGGGAGGACTAGCTGGTCAGTTCCCATAAGCTGTGTGGGCGTGTGGCAGTGGGGGATGGTGGGCTAAAGGTTCCAAAGTTGCAGGCAGCCTTTTGTGCTGAGGGGGATAAATACAGTGCATCCGGAAAGTATTCACAGCGCTTCCTTTTTCCCACATTTTGTCATGTTACAGCCTCATTCCAAATTGTATTAAATTCATCTCTTACCTCAAAATTCTACACACAATACCCCATTATGACAATGTGAAAAAAGTTTTTTTTTTTTTTTACATTTTTTTGAATTTATTAAAAATAGAAAACTAATAAATCACATTTACATAAGTATTCACAGCCTTTGCTTAATACTTTGTTGATCCACCTTTGGCAGCAATTACAGCCTCAAGTCTTTTTGAATATGATGCCACAAGCTTAGCGCACCGATCTTTAGGCAGTTTTGCCCATTCTTCTTTGCAGTAATTCTCAAGCTCCATCAGGTTGGATGGGAGACGTCTGTGCACAGCCATTTTCAGGTCTCTCCAGAGATGTTCAATCGGATTCAAGTCTGGATTCTGGCTGGGCCACTCAAGGACATTCACAGAGTGGTTCTGAAGCCAATCCTTTGAAATCTTGGCTGTGGAATTGTTTTATTACTTGTATTTTGTAACTTTTTTTTTTTTTTTTTTGATATAAATAAAAAGCATTGGAAACAAATCACAGTTGTTCTTTTGTATATTTGTCATGCTGACATTTCAGTCCTCTTGACTTAGACACTAATGCTTCTGGTCATTTTACTCACAGACCCCTGGCTGTACCACCAGGACCAAAAAATTTCCATTTTAAATAATAAAAGTTATTCATTGTTTGTGCTTTTTTGCCATAAGGTACATGAACAATATGTTTGAAAGTTGGCAAAGTTGGTTAAAAATTCTGGAAAATAGTATTTTTTTCATATGTATGAAAAGAAAAAAGCGGGACCTTTTATAGTGATTTTTTTTTTTTTTTTTACAAATATTAATCCATAATTTTGTTATAGCATTCTATTCTAAAATGTTGACTTTTTTATCGAAGGTCCTTTTTTTTTTTTTTTTTTTTTTTTCTGCTAAAAGCACAAAAATGTGTCGAGGAGGGATATATCATAAATATTTAACATATTTAATTTGAGAAATAAATAAAATAAAAGAAATGGACCGTTTTTGTGGTTTTATTCACAAACCACACCATATTCAATACACCAAAGAAGTACAAAACAAATGTCATTTCAAGAGTCTACAGTGTCTCCCCTTCAGCCGCCCTCCTGGGGTGCGCCAGTAATGGCCTCGTTTACAAAACAAAAGCAGCTGTTCGCAGCTGAAGACGGGATGTTAGCTAAAATCCTTCCAGTCAATCGACTCCTCTCTGGATTTTAAAGGTAGAAAAGTCAAATGACTCCTCTCTGGGACTTCTAGTGTTAAGCAGTACTTTTGACTGAAAGTTTTTTGAAAATCTACCTTGATAAGACAATATTTAATATTTATTGTGTAGTTTTGAGGATCTTAGCGTGAATAAAGGACTGATAGCTCATTCTAACGTGTTAAACATGCATATTTCAATTTTCTGTACTGAGCACCAGTCTATGGCCCTTGATTGGCCCTCTGCTTCGTCTGTGTTTAGATATGTGGCCCTTGATGAGAAAAGTTTGGACACCCCTGCTCTACACTTTAGTGGTGTTAAGCTACTATTCTAGCCACAGCTGCCCTGGGGCAGACTGACAGATGCGAGGCTGCCAGTCTGTGGCATAGGCCCCTTTGACCACCAACGACTCACCTGAGTACACATTCATACTAGGTATGAGGGTAAATTGTCTTGCCTAAGGACACAACAACAGAACTTGGTCTGGAATCGATTTTCAGGCGGTTGGTGGTGGATGAGAGCCGTGATCACTGAGTCCTGTTGCCCCAGTCTGATCCCAATTACCCCACAATTATGAGTTATTGAACCACACGACCCGCTCGTGGTGTTTGGGCCTCTGCCAACTCACTCTGTCACCACCAGGAGCTGTCAGTGAGTAAAGGGCACAAAGAATGGCTTTGGAATCACTTGGCAATTATGAATAATGTGTATGGTGATACATAAAAATATATGGCAATGAGTAACGTATTAAGAGCCTCATTTATCAAGCTCTGCTCTGCTGTTACACAGATAACCACTGTTTACAGCGGCCACTCTGTTGTTTATTGACTGTAAACAAACATAATCATTAGTTGCAGCCTCACATCATTCAATAAAACAATACAATTTACAGAGGACTATTTGTATGTAGCCTGTGTTCACTACTTACTCAGGCAGCATTTAAAGGCCCATATTAAATATTACTGTTTTATGTCATAATGTTGTTTCCTCATCACAAACAGACAGGAGTTGTGTTTTGTTTCATTCACACATGTTTAACACACAAATCCTGTCCATTTAGACTGAGTTCTTCTCTCAAACTGAAAACACTTTGTTCCACCTTGTGATGTCATGTGGTAATACAGGAAGTGCTCCACTGTGTTTTCAAACTCCATAGACCTTTATTAGAATTATTTGGATAATTTCAACTCTGGAATTGCTAGTCTCTACAAAGGTAAAAGGCTTCATTACATCACAAGGTGGAACAGAGCATTTTAAGCTTTGAAGATGAAGAAAGACAAATAATAAAGGATTACTCCAACATGTGTGAATGAAACAAAACACAACTCCAGGTATATTTTTGATGAGGTAAGAACTTTCTAACATAGCTTAAAGCTCACAAGCACAGTATGGTTGTACATTTGATCACAACAAAATACCATCATTACAATAAAATGAATCTATGTGACAGATTGTAGACAGTAATTAAGTAGGAAGGATTTATCAAAGCTCAGGCCACCCCAACGAGAGACACACACAATACTGTTTTAAGTGGATTACAATAAGCAGATAAGAGCCCTGAGTCATGGTCCAAACACTTGGGAGCATAGCAAAAGGAGAAATTTAATTTGTCAACTGGACAGAGTTTATTTGGTTTATCTGTCCAGTTGACAAATTAAATTTCTCCTTTTGCTATGGATTCTACCTGGACGACTGAGGGATTCTACACACTTGGGAGCATGTTTTGGAAAAGGGGGAAGCCCCATAGAGTCCACATCTGCCTCTCTCTCTGGCCTCTCTGCTCCAAAATAGCCCCCATCAAACACAAACCCAACTACACGGACTATTTCTGGCACAGCAGCCCAGATTCATCCCCAAAGACTGCAGTGACACAACCTCCTGGATTCATGAGTGGCCCTTATAAAAACTGCACCTGAGCAGGGAGGGGGAGGGGGAAAAATAACATCTAGCTTCAAAGGGTTCAAATAAATCCAGTTGAGGAGAAGGCAGCAGTGCGTGTGGATTCACAGAGGGGGTAAGAGGAGTGCACTGGGCCTGAGCTGACTGGCCTTGGCGGTGTGTCTGTGTTAGAAGTGCTTTTATTAGAACTTTAAAGAGAGTGATGGGGCTGATCTCAGTCATGTTCAAAGCGGAGGGGACGGGGGGGCAGTGGGAACTTAGGAGAAACAAATTAAGGATGACAGACTGAACAAATATTGGAATTATTATATAATGTTTGTTCTTCATAAATATTTTGTTTCATGCATGTCTAATGGTGCACTAATTAACATTTCTGTTGGAGGCGCCAGTGGAGATATCACTGAGTTTCCTGGAACATTCAACAGTATGGTGTTAAACACCTATCTCCATGGAGACAAGGACGTGGCACTGCCTGGTTAAAGGTCAGATCTGTGGAGAGGTTGCCTAGGATCCATAATACACACTTCTTTAATTCTTTATGAAGATGTGATTCTGGTCATGATTGACAGGTGGATTAGCCAATCAGGATCACACGTGGTCCATCTGAATCGGTAAAAAATAAAGGTAAAAAATATCACAGGGAACTGAAACATTGCGTATTTCTGCAGAATCATTGAGTTAAGCACTAAACGTAATCTGAGGTGAGATAAAGTTGATTTTATTTGTAAATTATAGGTGACCAATGAGCGCCTTTGTTTCACACGTGTCACTGAAAAAACAAATCTGATTGGACGATGAAGTTTGACCAGACTTGAGACGCGACGAAGGACCTGGGGAGATATCAGTCTCAAGTTGACAGACAAGTGGAGAGGCACCCTTACAGTAAGAATGCATGTTTTTCACAGTATTTTGTAGGGATGCACCGATCCAGCTTTTTCAGTTCCAGTACCGATATATTCGATACCAGTATCAGTATCAGTGCAGCAGTGTTGAGCAATACAAATGGAATAAATGCAAGATAGATACTTTTCATGCTAAATTGAGGAACATTACCCAAACATACTGCACATTTACGTATTATTACATCTGAAGATCTGGAGCCATCCTTCAGTTCAGAGTCTTGTCCTACCTTGGCAGAGCCTGTTTCCTTGGAGCTGGTATCCCTCTGGACACTCACAGGAGTAGCTCCCCGCTGTGTTGATGCACTGGTACTGACACATGTAGCTGGAGAAACTGCACTCGTCAATGTCTGCTCAGGAGAATACATACAAATAAAACACACATATTAACAAGAGGAGTGTGTTTGAATACAGACCTTCACACACACACACACACACACACACACACACACACTCTCTCTCACCACCACTGTCTGTACAAACTAACCCAGGCCGTGGAGCACATAGTTGGCACCGGCGTTCACACATAACATGAGTTGAGAGCTCAGGTGAGGGGGACTTGCCTTGACAGGAGACGGAGTCGTGGGCCAGCTCAAAGCCCTGCTCACACTGGCACAGGAAGGAGCCCAGCAGGTTATAACAGTGATGCTGACAGGGACTCTGCACGTCACACTCATTCACATCTGATACAAATACAGACAGTGGCAATTATTACTGGCCTCAAATAGTAACTACCAGTCAGAAGTTTATTTCCATGATTATTTTTTATTATTTGCATTTATACATATCCTATACAATAGAAAAGTGTCTACTGTGAGCTCTAAGCCACGTTATAATGTTGTTAATTCATCGCAAACATACACTGAGTAATCCTTTATTATTAGTCTGTCTACATGTCCAAAGCTCAAAATGCTCTGTTCCACCTTGTGATGTCATGAAGTGGTAGTTTTTAAGTTAACAGCTCCTTTTACCTTTTGTTCAGTAGAGATTGGCAATACCTGTGCAGAAAGTATCCATATGATTCTATTGAAGGTGTATGGAGTTTAAAAACACAGTGGAGCACTTCCTGTATTACCACATGACATCACAAGGTGGAACAAAGTGTTTTCTGTTTAAGAGAAGAACTCAGCCTAAATATGCAGGGTTATAGAGTGTAATGTGAGTCCTTTAAAGCAACACATATGGAATGCTGCAAACAAAAATCAACTCAAAATAACTCAAACTTACCTTGTTTTAGATTCAAAAAATAAATAAATAAAAATAGCCACCCTTTGCTTTGAACCCTGGTTTGCACTTTTGATCTGATCTATGTTATAATCTTGCTTCCTCATCAAAAACATACCTGGAGTTGTGTTTGTTTTCATTCACACACGTTTAACACACAAACCCTGTATATTTAGGCTGAGTTCTTCTCTCAAATAGAAAACACACTGTTCCACCTTGTGATGTCATGTGGTAATACAGGAAGTGTTCCACGGTGTTTCTAAATTCCATATACCTTCGCTAGAATTATTTGGATGATTTGAGCTCTGGAACTGCCAATCTCTGTTGACCAAAAGGTATAAGGCAGCTGTTAACTTGAAAACTTGCACTCTTAAGGTGGAACAGAGCATTTTGAGCTTTGGGGATGTAATAATAAAAGATTATTCAAACAAAACGCAAAAAAAAATACTTCAAAACACAACTCCAGGTATGTTTTTGAGGAGGTAACAACATTATAACACAACTTAAATCTTATAAGAGTAACTCCAGAGTAATATAGGACCTTTAAACTAACTGTGTTATGGATATTAATTAGCATGTTGCTGGTGAGCCTCCGCAATGTTTTTGATCTCTTAATATATGAATTTTTCGAAATGTCTTACTTCCTGAACCGGAGTGAGTGGTCACCTTTGAGCTCTTTGCACAAACCTGTGTAAATCCAGCCTGTGTCATGTGACTTACCCACACAGCTGTGATTGTTGCTGGCCAGTTTGTAGCCCACGTTGCACTCACAGTAGTAGGAGCCTGGAGCGTTCACACAGCGGTGCATACAGTAATGTGTGAGAGAGCACTCGTCTTTATCTGTATAATACAAACATGTCAGTCACAACTTCAGCCAGCCACGCACTGAAGTAGAAATAATTTACATTTACTCAGTTATTGTAAGTTATTCCCATAATGAGAAACCACAAAGCTATATCATTTAGATCTTTAAAAGCACCATAGCCTGTATAAGGGAGTGTGACGTCATCCATAATATTTGGCTCCAGTCAAATGACGCTCACAGAATCTAGCAGTTATAGGAGCGAATTTGAAGCTGAGTTCCATGTTAGGAGTAGGAATTGATTTATGAACAAACTAACAAAATAAAAACAGTGGGTTAATACAAACATTTTAAGACCAAAATGAGGAGCCTGGACACAGTAGCTCACGCATCACAATATATTATGATATAAGAGCAAAAATACACATGTTAATAATAAATTCAAAATAAGTAGCAAAAATAGAGACTAGTGTGAAATAAGGCATTATACAAATGTATATGTACTAGTAAAAAAAAATATATATATATATGTGTGTGTATATATATATATATAAATGCCTTACCTATGCAGTGCTCCCCGCTCCTCTGGTAGCCCTGGGGACACTGGCAGGTGAAGGAGCCTCTGGTGTTTACACATGACTGCTCTGGACCACACGTGTGTCTCCCAGTCGCACACTCGTCTACATCTGCAAACAGAAAACAAAATACTATATGAAGAGTCAGAGTATAGAACTGAACAACATATGGTTAAAGGGTGTGTGATGTGCAGCATCTGTTTTTTTAAATCAGTGTTTACATCCAAGAACACAAACATTTCAGAGAAGACTGAATTATTACATACATGGTGATCTAACACATGGTATTGAAAGCTTATGAGAGAGCTGATTGATCCCGAGGGAAATTCAAGTTTTGCTGGAGCAACATTTCCACTGCACATCTCAGTCATCTTTGTGTCTGTGTGATCTCAGTGCAGTTTAACAGGAGGACTGGTCAGAGAGGGTCAGCAGATCCTGTGTCAGGGCAGTTTGAGGAGAGGAAGAGTCAAAAGTGTCCCTCCTCTGTGTCCTGCAGCATCACAGCAGCCTCCAGGGGGCACCAGGTGAACACAACAGGAAAGGCCTCGTTCTTACTCCGCACTGGTGTTTCGGTTGGTGATGAAATGGTTCTTTCCCTCAAAGTGTTTCCTCTGGAAGGTCTTCTGCCACATTTGCTGCAACATATGGTGTAAAAAGCCTGTAGCAACTCAAATGTCCGTAGCTAGATCCTTACCTAGCCTCTAGCACGGTCTCCATGGATATGGGAAAAACAAACAGCTCATTTCACAAAATCCAACAGTCCCTTATTTGTGTCCTTTGAGCTGCACATGCTGCACTTCTTAGTTGGTTAAAATTCCATGATATGATGTTAAAAATTTACCTAAAAAAAAAACTAAAAGTTTCCAAAACTGCCCAGTGTGTGAGCCAGGTAGCCACAATAGCAGCCAACCACATATTACTGAACATGTCTGTAGAAATCAACAACAGTGCTATCAAGTACAATAAAAAACTCGATTTACAACATCCTGGTGTTTTTATTTCGCTATTTTGTCTGTAATTCAATTCCTATTTCCAGTATGGACTGCTAGCCTTGATGAGCTTGACTGAAGTTGAACGATGGGTGATGTCACTCTCCCTTAGTCCACTTATACAGTCTGAGACAGATACAGTATGTTTAATGCTATATTGCGGAGTATTTCAGACAAAGCAAAAACAGAGACAAAAAGGTAATGAAACCTCCCCCCGGAAACTTTCATTGCAAGTTTAAATCAACTTTGAATAGACGATTTTAAAAAATGAAAGGTCCTTTACCCAGTTTTTTACATGTATGTAAGAAAAATCTCTTGCTCCAGTACAGCTATACAGTATAAGAGGCCAAAATATGTCTGCTGCTTGCTGTCTGTAACTAATTATAAAACATTTTACTATCTGATAATCAGGCAGTGCATGTTAGCATGTTAGTTGTTATTGGCATTACTGCCACTACAAAACTAGTCTCTGAAAGTTGTGAAAAGCACTTGTTCATTGCTGTGAATAATCAGAATGCCTGGAATGCATAAGGTAAGGGAGGACTTTAACTTTGGAGCACTGCAAACAGTTTAAAATGAACTAGTTCTGTTTTTCACATTTTTAAGACAGTAAAAATCAGATACAACACCTTTAAAATTGTGATTTCAGTTCATTGACTCAAACCTACCACATGTGCACGGCTTTATTCAGCTGTTCTGACGCTGATCAAATCTTCACCGCTTTTTGAAGGCCAAAGCAAGATAAAACTGACTTCTAACAGATACTCATCAAACAAAAATAAACAAATGTCCACTTTTGTAAACCTTTTTTGCCTTCGTGTCCTTTAATTTCCACAGGTGAAAAGTTTAAAGAGTGACTTGTGAGAATCTGGCAGAAGTTGTTTTTACACACTGCCCCCTCTGTGGCCTTCCCCTATACTGACATTAAGAGCAGGAATCTCTTTGATATAACTTAGAGGCTTTCATCTCACAGACAGGTGCGCTCCCGTCATCTCACTGAAATGTCTTTAGGCCCAAAAAGTTCAAAAACAACGAAAATTACAAGATGACAAATCAAAGTGAAATCAGTAGGTTGAAAGTTTACATTAGAGACATTGTAAAACAGCTGTTGGGACATTACGTTAATTTACGTAAGTATAGACGATTTGTGTTTTATTGTGGATTTGGAGATTTAAGATTTTGATATTGAAAAAAAAAAATTTTTAATGATTCAACTCCATGAATTCAAACTCCAATATTAAAAAGTAATTGGAACTAGAATAAAAATTATATATGTATAATGCTTATTAAAGACCTTGTATCTGTCTTATCCCACTACAGATATATTGTATTAAAAAAGTCTTGTGGTCAAAACAAGTCTGCTGTCTCAATTTTTAAAGTGTTTTATTATCCAGCAATCAGGAAGTGGAAGTTAGCATGCTAGTTGTTGTTAACGTTACAGTTACAGCGAAATCTAAGCATTTTTGAGCTGGTCTCTGAAAGTTGTAAATAAATTAATCATGGTGAAATAACTTGAGACCTCTACAAATTGTGCCTGTGCCTTTAAGATTATAGTGTATGTACATAAGCGTCTACTGCTAATAATGCTAATGAACACTACTTTAATTAGAATACAAAAAACAAATAGTACTTTATAAAATAAGCACTTATTATGTCTTTTACCATTTGTTTGTGTGGTCTCTAAACTAGATTTTTTTCCCCAATTTTGAAATTTTACATAACAGGAAAAATAAATAAATAAATAAATAAATAAATAAATAATAATAATCATATTAAAAAAAAAAAAAAAAACAACTCCCACACCCCACCCCTCTCTCCACACTCCACAAAACTACATAAAAAAAACCATTGGAAAAACAAACATCAATTGTCACTCAAGTCCAATCTTGTCAAAAAAAAAAAAGGTGTCAGAAATTAAAGCATTTTACAAAGTATCTGTCATATTTTGTATTACAATGACTTTAATCTCATTTGCAAGTACACAACAGTCATATTAATCACCATGGGGAGCTTGCAGATCTGTAGTAGCCTATATTTTTACAGCAAGCCTCATAATAGTTAAATTACACGGTAGCAAAATTGGAAAATGCTTATCTTGCATTTTGAAAAACTTACATCATTAAGTTGAGCGAAACCCAGGACCCCCAAAGCTTTGTGTTGATATTGGACGCATGTTACAAATCAATCGAACGAACAAATATTGAGTTAAGACTTGATAATAATGACTTATCTGTGGTGAAATTACAGTGGTGGATGGAAACACATCATTTCACGTTAATCTCATAAACATTCTTGCAATTTTGGGTTTGTTTGAGCCACGCTGTCTTCTCTGTCAGTTGCACATGATTAAGAGTCGTGTGGTGCCTTTCAGAACCATGTGCACGCATAACTAATATCCACATATACACTGATCCCATGGGCCCACCAGCAGTGATCCTGGGTGGTCTGACACAAGCCCTCATGTGCACACAGCCACTGGGCATCTTCAGTTTAGGAGAAATACTGACAGTTACTCCCAATACCACACACAGCACAGAGCAGTTACCTACAGTATATTGTGATGTGAAACAGACTTTACAGTAACTGGGTTAAGTGTTAAAGGTCCTATATTACACAAAATTGACTCTTTTTCAGTCATGCTATAATGTTACCTTTTCAAAAACATACCTGGAGTTGTATTTTGTTTCATTCACACATGTTTGAGTAACCTTAATCTATCTACATCTCCAAAGCTCAAAATGCTCTGTTCCACCTTGTGATGATTATGCAGTGGTAGTTTTCAAGTTAGCAGATACCTTTTAGCTTTGGTTTAATAGAGATGGGAAATTCCAAGTCTAAAATCATCCAAAGTTCTTCCAGAGTTTAAAAACACAGTGGAGCACTTCCTGTATTACCACATCACAAGGTGGAACAGAATGTTTATCATTTGAGAGAAGAACTCAGCCTAAAAATCCAGGATTTGTGTGCTAAACATGTGTGAATTAAACAAAACAAAACTCTGGGTATATTTGTGATATTGTCATTATAATTTCAGCCATGGAATTGCTGATATCTACTCAACTAAAGGTAAAAGGAGCTGTTAACTTGAAAACTAACACTACATGACATCACAAGGTGGAACAGAGCATTTTGAGCTTTGGAGATATAGATAGACTAATAATAAAGGGTTACTCAAACATGGGTGAATGAAACAAAACACAACTCTGGGTGTATTTTTGAGGAGATAACAACAGTCTAACATGGCTCAAAGCTCCCAAGAGTCAGTTTTAATATAGGAACTTTAAATCAAACCATTAGCAAGCCCACATTCCCTGAAGTCAGCTGGAAGAGACATGGGAAAGCCCAAGCAGATTAAGGAATATAAAGCATGGCCAATGTAGTATGGTTAATCTGTATTTGAAATCGTCCAAGTAGCATGTCAAAAACTGTATGCAGTGGTGTATTTGCTTTGTTTTCTATTTTAAAAAATCATCAGATCATAAACTGCCAATATATTAATGGAGCAGCTGTAAAAACAAGTTGTCAAAAGCAATGAAAACACTATTTATTCTGCATTGTTTAGTGCAATTAACCAGATTCGCTAACACGGACATATGCTTTCTCTGTAAAGACAAGATGCAAAATACTTCATGTGTCCAGACAAGCAAGTGCCTCCTGTTATACAACTAGATAACTCCATTCAACAGGACACAACAACTTTAAGCTGGAAGGGCTCCATCTGATTGCTAAACATTACTGGTAGTAAGTGATTCATCAAGAGCTAAAAAGCCTTACCCTCAGGCACAAAATGCAGACTGTGGAGGCGTGCAACTCAAGGCTCATTTACAGTAACTTCAGACTCTATGACATCTACGACACTTCATCCAAGAGCCAGAATCTTTAGCTTTGTTGTGTTAAAGGTACATTACGTAACTTTCTGGAGGTGGCATGGTGGATAATTCCATGGATATAGAAAGATAAAGGTCCTATATTATGCAAAATGTTTTCTTGTGAGCTTTAAGCCATGTTGTAATGTTACCTTCTCAAAAACATACCCAGAGTTGTGTTTTGTTTCATTCACACGTTTGGGTAATCCTTTATTATTAGTCTGTCTACATCTCCAAAGCTCAAAATCATAGACTGTATAAAAAAGTGGACTAAGCGAGTGTGACGTCACCCATAGCGTTCGGCGCCACTCAAATGAAGCTCACGATAATAGAGGTTACAGGGGCGAATTTGGAGCCAGGCTCTGTATTATGAATAGGATTTTTGGACGGACAAAATAGTGACCAGAATCATGTAGAGCGGGTTGGTATGAAAATTTAAAGACCAAAATGACAAGACTCAGAGCGGCAGTTACAGAAAGAGGGACGACAGTATTCCAATGTAAGTCAACGGGAGCCAGGGTCAGTAGGAGCCGGAAGAGCCGTATGCAAACTTCCTAATTGGAATGCAGTGGCTAGAGCGTTAGGTATGTCCATTTATATATACAGTCTATGCTCAAAATGCTCTGTTCGGCTGAATTAATCCAAATGATTCTAGTGAAGGTGTATGAAGTTTAAAAACACAGTGGAGCACTTTCCTTATCACCACATGACATCACAAGGTGGAACAGAGTGTTTTCTATTTGAGAAAAGAACTCAGCCTAAATCTACAGCTTGTGTGTTAAACTTCTGTGAATGAAAAAAACCACAACAAATGTTTTTGATGAGGAAATATTGTAACATAGATTTAAAAATATATATATATTTAGAACCATACTTTGGAACATTTTCCTTTGGAGATAGATAAGATTTAGGCTGTGAAAGATTAGCCAAAGGAACAACATGGAATGGAGAGTCGGGTTTGTGGAGATGCAAGCCTGCTCGTAGTAAGGACATTTTTTTCCACAGCGATAAAAACATCCAAAATTAAAACAACATGCATTTATAGGTATATTTTTGGATAAAATGTGACATACTGTTGTTTCATCAGTGATGGAAGGCCAAAAAAGAAATATAAACTATTTACAGTCCCTTAGCTGTAAAATGATTATGTATAAAATGTAATAATTTGAAGAAAATATTTTGTATATAGTGAGTGTGTATAGAGTATGTAGTGTGTGCGGCATATATCCAGATATGCATAGACTAACACTCGCTTGGACTGTTGTTTGTCACCACATGAAAGCACACAGGGATCTTAGCGCGAGGTGTAATGCCGGGCAGCCATGTTTTGGGAGCAGCTAACAGCTTCTGGATTCTGCGCCTGATGTGGTTTAGCAGGGAGTCCCGCTGGATGGATTGAGTTACATGAAGCCGAGAAACTAAAAGCTTATATAAAGAGAAAGATTAAGGTTGTCATCCAAAACTCCAACCATTCCGTAATGCTTCCTAAGAAGTTTGTGTACGGAAAGTCAAAGTCACCATTACTCCCTTCTCGAAAAAGCTTATAGTGCTCTAAACAAAAGCACATGTGTGGTAAAGGAAGCCAAGAGTTCATTCACGGCAATATCGTATGCTGTCACAAACCCTTTAAGACTTTGCCAGTTTAGGTTCCCCACAAATTTAATATTCGCGTGTCTTTTAGAGTGTACTGGAAGGGCATCCCGCATGGCACCATCTTAGGCCCAATAAACTTCTCTGAACTTACCACATCAGGAGTAATCTGTATAGTTCACACAGGAAAGCTAATTTTACAAGACCAAAATGATGATGTGTTGCGTGTGTTTTGAAGTGAGCCGTTCTCTCCGAGGTCAGGTTTGCTTTAACCAGCTTGGCTTAAAGGTGCATTGTGTAACTTTTCTGGTGGAGGGTCTGTCAAACGCTTTGCTCTATGGAAATGTTATTGCTTTGTCTGCAATGTTTCACAGTATGGCATTAAACCTTTCTATCTCTGGAGACCAAACCAGATCAAGTTGCAGGTCACATCTGTGGAGGGGCAGCCCTGCTCACAGTCAGAATGTCTGTTTTTCTAGGGATTTTTGAGCTTTAAAACCACTTTTAATGGTGCACTATGTAACACTATCACCTGCTCATTTCTATGGATATGTCATTACTCTGCCTGGAATATTCCACAGTATGACATTAATCAGCTCTACATTACATTTATTCAATTACAGATGGTTTTATAGCTTAAAAATGCATAGGAAAACATTCTGACTGTGAGCAGGGTCGCCTCTCCACAGATCTGACCTGTAACTTGGTTTGGTTTGGTCTCCATGAAGATAGAAAGATTTAATACCATACTGTGGAACATTCCAGACAAAGCAATAACATCTCCACGGAGAAAAGCGTTTGATTGACCCTCCACCAGAAAAGTTACACAATGGACCTTTAACATTTTTCATTTGACCATCATAGAGAAAGAGCGATATGAGCGTGTTGAGTGGAAGATCTGAAAGGCAAGAATTAACAAAAGGGTGGAGGGTCCTTGTTGTTTTTTCTGAACAGCAAAGGAGATTTTTGAGATTTGAAGTGAGATTTAAGGCCAGCAGTGCGTATGTGATGTCAGGGTGTAGAAACTCATGGCTTTTTAGGGAGATTAATACTAAGTGCGTGGTGGGAGTATGGGGAGGTGAGTGGGAGTGTGTGAGTGCGTGTGTGTGTGTGTGTGGAGGAGAGGGTGGGTGCTTGAGCAGTAAATGGGCTTTTTACACAGGCCACAGTGTTTTATAGAATAGGGTGATGAAGTGTGAAAAGGGACGCGTAAATATACTCTATAGTCGGCCATTTTATTAGACACACCTGTCCCGTGGTCCAAGTATACAGTTGTAAATTATGTAAAGGCAACTTCAAACTTTCATAATAAATGCAGGAATGTTCAGAGATCACACACACACAAAAAAAAAAAAAAAAAAAACTTTAATGAGGACCTAAGTAACCCTGTACTCTCCAACCTTTAAATGTGCATTTTGGAACTTTTCTAGTGGAGGGTTTACCACCTCCTTGTCTCCATGGAGATGTTATTGCTTTGCCTGGATTGTTCCATAGTATAACATTAAACATACCCTCTAGCATTTATTCATTACAGGTATTGTTCAAAAAAATAATTCCTTCTGTGAACTGAGACGACTCTCCACAGATCTGAACTGTAGCATAGTGCTATAACCTGCTGGTCTCCCTCGTGATAGATTTAGGTTTAATCTATACTGTGGAACATTCTAAACAAAGTAATAACATTTCCATGGAGACCACCAGAAATGTTACTCACCTTTGAGGCTTGAGTGCTAAGAAAATGTTTCAACTACCCCCTATCCCCGCCTACTTTCTTGTGTTTACTTCTGATTAGTCCAAGTTTTCTGATTCTGTGTCATACATGTAGGGTTATAAAGTGTCACACATTCAGATAAATATTCTACTGAAAATCTGCTGCTTCTTGGTGAAATGCCACTTGTAACACTTGTGTTACTGTGTTCTTTAACAATAACCAAAAGAATGTTTCATGAAATTCAACTGTGAGAAGCAGGTCTGAGACAGCAAATATGTTCTGGTGTTGCCAGTGGAAAATCTATCCACTGTAAAGCTGGGGGAAGCGTCTGGGGTGATGGCAGTATGGGTTTAGTTGCTTGAATTCATGACCAAACTAAAAATGTAACCGGGATTAAAGTGCGTTTGGGTGATTCTCAAATTTTAGCTTAATTTGGTGGAATAATACCTGTTTTAAGTATAAATTATAGTTTTACACCAACCAAGAAATGAAGAAAAGTTGAAAAATATGTTGAAAATTACAGGAAGTGGAGAGTTCTATTTTAGAGTCCCATATTGATGACATCACACTAAGGAGAAATTATTTTTATTTGTCAAATAATAATCTCTGTGCACATTAGAAGAGTTTTGGCCCAGTGTACTACGTGGTTGCTAGGTAACAGTTATCTAAGTCCCTAGTCTGATATCATGATTTCCAACCAGGAAGTAAAATTTTAAACCTAAAAGACTGCCAATCTGGGAAAAGAAAAGTTAAAATCTTCAGTAAAGTCTTAAACATAATGATCTTAACTGTGTTTTAGTGATATGAGTAGTCCAACCTGTCATAGGCACTTTAAGAATCTCTTTTTCACTACATGTTTTAGTGGTAGGAGAAATCAACAACCCCAGAATCGAACCTGGGACCTTCTTGCTGTGAGGTGAGAGTGCTAACCCCTGCACCACCATGCCCCTAATGTCTTTTACTCACTGTACAATTCAGTAGGGATGAGCTGAGATACAATTTCCACAAGATTGGAACTATGAGAACGAGACAAGACAAGATTTTTTTCTTTATAATAAATAAATTGTGCAATCCAGTTCCCAATTTTGGCCTCACCATTTTTTATTTACTTTATTTCATATTTTTGCTGTCATAGTACTGTAGCACTGCTTTTTGGGACTACATCTTCTCAAAAAATGTAACTCACCAGTACATAACTCTGTTTTTTTTATCCAATCCAAACGTAAAAACATGGAAGATAATTTTCAGCATGTGTGCACAAGTTTGTGGCAATTTTGTCTCATCCCTACAATTCAAAACACAGTATTACACCTTTTGAATGGTCAAAAGTCCTCAAAATGGCGCCTGTATCAGAGCTGTATTTAAGCATCAATAAAGTTTTCTGCTATGGTCCTGGGGTAGTGGGTAATAAAGGTGCAATGCCTGTGAAATGTTGTATATATGTGCATTTATTACATGCCAAACGAAACCCTTCCACCCATGAATACTAAAAATCAAATAAAACACTGATCACAAAAAATAACGTTTGCTCTTTAGATATTCACCTTTTAGCCTTTTCTTTGTAAACATTCACAGATTTACAGATTCTATAAAAATGAGCTGCATAACTATATTCACAGTTGCTTTTTCTTGCTTAGTTAGAATCTTCCACTCGACCCCAAGTGTAAAATATGCTTTCCCTGCCGCGTTTAGCTCACATTTATTCTGACATGACAGAACTTGCTGTAATTATCACTTGAGAGCATTTAGCCTTGTTTTCGCTGAACCGTGGCGATGGAAAGCATGAGCCATGATTTCAGCAGCCAGTTGGAGCTGTCCCACGTTTGGACCCGATCTCCATTTCCTTCTGATCATCGGATAATTCAAGATGTGTCATGTTAATAGCCCATAAAATTTCACAACGTCAGATTTATCAGCGTGTCCTACAGCGGCCCCCGAGCGCTCTGCCTAACCCCAAACACCTCCCAGATCTGCTGCTGCAAAAGAAATGGGCCATGCTGCTTCATTTGAGAGCTACTCCAGGAAATACAGTGAGATGTGGCTGCAACCCCAACCTCAGGACAAAGAAGTAGGATTGGTCGATGGTTTCTTAGTTATTTAGATTATAAGAATTGATATAGGACAACAGCAGAAAGGAGAAGTTGGTGAGTGAGTTAGCTAGTTGAAGATCTGGTATTTTTTGTATATACATGCACAAAGGTAGATTCCTATATTACGCAAAATTGACTCTAGTGAGCTTTTAGCCATGTTAAAATGTTGTTATCTCATCAAAAACATACCTGGAGTTGTGTTTTGTTTCATTCACATGTTTGAGTAATCCTTTATTATTAGTCTGTCTACGTCTTCAAAGCTCAAAATGCTTTGTTCCACCTTGTGATCTAATGAAGAGGTAGTTTTCCAGTTAACAGCTACCTTTTACTTTTTGTTCAGTAGAGATTGACAATTCCGGGTCTGAAATCATCAAAATGATTCTAGTGAAGGTGTGTGAAGTTTAAAAACACAGTGGAGCACAGAGTGTTTTCTGTTTGAGAGAAGAACTCAACCTAAATTGCTGGGTTTCAGGTGACATCACAGCATTCTATAGGCCAGGGCTCTCCAGCCTGTACCAGTAGCTCTCCACCCCCTTCCATGTAGCTCACCAAGGGATTTCTGAATTTACATATTGTGCTGAACAACTCAAATTTGATGCACTAATAAATGGACAATGGTTTATGTTTCAAAGGCGTATAACTGCACCCCATCTAAGGCTTACTGTGGCTCTTCTATTTACTAAATGTTTTGCAACCACTAAAATGAGGATCTTTGTGATATTTTTGTTTTCTAAAAGTAGCCCCCCGGAGGAAAAAGGTTGGAGACCCCTGCTATAGGCCAATATAGAATGTTTAATTAATACAGATGGGGGGACAGCTAAAATGAATATTATTAAAATGTAAAATTATGTTGTAATACAGTCAGTTCTAAGGTTTAGTCAGTAATTGAAAATACCAGGTTCAACATTTGTTAATTTACCTTTTGTATATTTGGTGGCAAACTACAATGTAATCAACAGGGAAATCTGGCTCATGGCCCCCATTTGGGAGTATGAAATCATTACATTCTATGCAGGGTTTGTGTGTTAAACATGTGTGAATGAAACAAAACACAACTTCATAACAAAAACAACATCATAACAGATCACTTTAAACGTATGATTCACAAGTTTAATCTGTCATTACATCAATACATCGTTTCCTAGTATTTTTTCTGCATAAATAGTTCTTTTTGCATGAACTTTCCCTGCAGGTGTAGTCTTGTGAGTGCAGTTTGGGTCATATACACAGCGATACATTGAGAGCTTTTAACACAACCACTTTTAGCTGACTCATATATTGGCAGGACATGTCTTTAGTTACCAAAGAATTCGTAAATCGACTACAGCTCTACAAATATGAGTCATTTCCTAAAGCAAGATACACAAAGTTTGGTTGTAGCTGACTAAAGAAACTCTTGGTTGACATGTTTTGTGCAGCGATTAAATGGGGCTAGCAAAAGATCTCAAAATTATTAGGATCTTGTGCAATAATTACTATGAAGAGAAGTACTAATACTAGTGGTAGTGTTAGAAGTGGCCTTGTAAACAGCATCTTCCTAAAGGTGCATTATGTAGCTTTTCTGGTGAAGGATCAAGTGCTTGTCTCCATGGAGATGTTATTGCTTTGTCTGGAATGTTTCACAGTATGGTATTTTTCTTCATTTTTGATGAAGAAACAACATTATAATCGATCAGAAAATAGTGTGCATGCGTGCAAACAAAAACATGAATTCACTACATATTACTAACTGATGTATTGAGCTCATTTTTCTTCTCTTATCTTGATCCATGTGTGATCCAGTGATTTCATACCACACATTTATTCATTACCGCATCGAGTCAGGCACATCTTGGCCTGTGAACTATCGGTTAGAATGGAAAAAATCCCCGGACAACAAGAATCAACAAGAAGGAACAAAACCTCTGTGATAACCCCATGTGAGTGTGACTTAGCTGATTTATAACTGCTCGTGTCCCTGTGCATCATGAGGTAAGCGGAAAGGCCAGAGGAGCAGGCAGCTGGACAGGGTTAACATAGCCTGTTGCATGATTAGTAGCTTCCATTGGCTGTTTATATAAATGGACATGGCTAACCCGCTAGAGTTAACTCGTTCCGAATAGGAAGTGAGCATGGGGGCGCTTCCGGCTCCATCGGCTCTGGCTCCAATTGACTTTACACTGAGAAATTGGCGCTCCTCTTTCTGCAGCTGCTGGTGTGAGCCTCGTCATTTTGGTCTTAAAATATTCGTATTAACCCGCTCTACATGATTCTGGTGTTTTTATTTTTATTTTTATTTTATTTTTTAAATTTTTCCGTAAATAAATTCCTATTCCTAATTTCCAACCTTGGACTGTATAAAGAAGTGGACTAAGGGAATGTGATGTCGCCCATAGCGTTCAGCTCCAGTCAAATGAAGCTCACAATATTAGGAATAGGAATTGATTTACGGACAAAATAGTGAAATAAGAACACCAGGATCATGTAGAGCGGGTTAATACAAACATTTTAAGACCAAAATTATGAGGTTCACTGCAGCAGTTTCAGAAAGAGGGGTGACAGTTTCTCAATGTAAAGTCAGATGGAAAGAGATGTAACTGCAAGCCTCGGTGAGCTTCATTTGACTGGAGCTGAACACTATGGATGATGTCACACTCACATAGGCCACTTCTTTATACAGTCTCTGGTCTCTCCCCCATGCTTCACTGAGCTCATGTACCCGTTATCTTTTTGTGGGATTGAAGGAGGAGCCTTAGATTTCAATAAAAAGCTCGTAAGTGTTTAGATCAGACCAACGAAAGTATCTCATCTGACAGATTGTGAAGATAATGAAATATAGTCCATTAGTGTGTTAGCATTTGATACAGTTAAGTACTTTGCCTTAAGTGATTCTGTGAAGTAAGCTAATGTTATCGGTCAAAAGCACAGGGGGTTGTTTTCGGCAGCGTGCAATCTGGAAACAGCTTGTCTACATCTCCATCTTCAGTTACCAGGAGTTAACGGTTACCTTTTACCTTTAGTTAGCCGAGATGGGCAAATCCAGGGCTGAAATGCACGCAATCTGGAAGCAACACGACAAAACGCAACTATTTTTACTGTAAACGTGAAAAACAGAACTACTTGGTCCAAAGTTATTCCTCATTTACCTTACGCATTCCAAGCAACGTAATTATTCACCACAATGGGTCTTAAATCGCTTTTCACAACTCTCAAAAATCAGTGCGGGTCACGGTAAAGCTAACAACAACTAGCATGCTAACGTGCACTTCCTGATTATCGGGCAATGAAAGGCTTTCTGATTAGACGCAGACAGCAGAGAGTGGCAAAAGTTACAACGTTGGACAAGTATTAAATCTAGGTTAGATGAATGTAAAATAATGCTAATAAAAACAAAACAAAAACAATTGCAGCCATTCATTAGCTATAACACGTGTAAGCTCAGACAATTGGCCTGTAAACACAGCCTACAGTGCTAATAAAACAGGTGCAAAGCTAACAAAACTAACAACAACAGCTTTCGACACACCATAACATTTGAAAGATGGCATGCTATTGTAGATGAGTTAAATACATGTGTCTGAGTGCAGGTGGAAGACAGGCTAATGGGGAGGTTACCCAGACACAAAGGTGCGCCTCAGGTGGCTGCTTCTTTGAGCCTTTAACCTCAACAAAGTGATTCTCAGTTCTCATCAGACACACTCCCTGCTCTTGATCCCACCTCCAAGCTCCAGCATGTTTTATTTCACATCCTGTAGGTTCTACATCAACGTCCACTCCAATCCATCTCCATCATTTTGACATTAGAGGTTCTATATTACGCAAAATGGACTCTTGGGAGCTTTAAAGCATGTTAGAATGTTATTACCTCCTCAAAAATATACCCGGAGTTGTGTTTTGTTTCATTCATGCATGGTTGTGTAATCCTGCTTTGTTAGTCTGTATACAGCTCCAAAGTTCAAAATTCTCTGTTCCACCTTGTGATGTCATGAAGCTTCCTTTTACCTTTAGTTAGCAGAGATGGGCAATTCCAGGGCTGAAATGATTCAAATGATTCTAGAGCAGACCTGGACATTGTCCAACTCCCGGGCCACATACAGACCTTTGACCCTTTGGTTGACCCGTTTAAGATAATTTGGAATTACAAAATAAACATATTTTATAATTTAACCTTATGCATGGACTAAAGCTGCATTGCTTTTATTTTAGAGGTGTTTTTTTTTCAAGGCAACCTCACTTTTTCATTGCTTCGTCGTAACATAAACTCTTCTCAGTTTTACCAGTGCATCAAAACAGTGCTGTTTACTGCTTTTTATAAAGAAATATAATTAACATTATGCAGAACTGAGTTAAGCATTTTGGCCCTCCACAATATTTTCTGTTTCTCATGTGGCCCCATGAAAAAAATAATTGTCCACTCCTGTTCTAGCGAAGGTGTAGAGAGTTTAAAAACATA
The DNA here is from genome assembly GCA_029959045.1 of Taenioides sp. WSHXM2023. Lineage (NCBI taxonomy): Eukaryota > Metazoa > Chordata > Actinopteri > Gobiiformes > Gobiidae > Taenioides > Taenioides sp. WSHXM2023. Next base: position 26,611,886 of record CM057094.1, read on the forward strand.
GTGGAGCACTTCCTGTATTACCACATGACATCACAAGGTGTTTTCTAAGAGAAGAACACGTGTGTTAAACATGTGTGAATGAAACAAATAATATGGGCCCTTTAAAGGTCCATAATGTAACTTTTCTAGATCCACTCGTATGAAATTAAACATATCTATCTCCATTGAGACAAGCAAGTGACACCACTAGGCCAAGTCAGATCTGTGGTGAGACAAGCCCATCCAGAGTAAGAATGCATGTTTTTCAAGGTATTGTTGAGAAATAAATACCTGTAATGAGATAAATGCAAGATGGATCAATTTTAATGTCCTACTCTGGAACATTCCAAACAAGCAATAACATCTCCATGGAGACAAGCAGGTGGCAGATCCCGCAGCAGAAATTCACAATGTTCTCCCTGTTCTTGCGCACCCATTTCTCCCATCAACGTAAAACATGCTCAAATGTAGAAGACAGAATAGTTCATTTTATCTCAATCTTAATTTTTTAAAATGACAAGAATTTCCACTTCAAGTTTTTGATACAAGAGAACATTTTTCCTCTTAATTTTGTCAGCTGGTGGAACTTCAGATTAAGACAACAAAGAAATTTCCAAAGGTCGAAAGAAGAAGCCTCTGGCAGCATCTCCCTCCGTGCATTCCTGCTCCTCATGGATCGATCCGATGCTTATCTGTCAAGGTGGTGAGTAATTCTTACCATCACAAAAGGAAAAAAAACAAGCGCCGCTGACATTCCTGAGATATTCCTCCCCAGTGGATTGCATCTTTGTGGAAAAATGTGATTGCACGCACACCGCCTTGTTCGGAAAAGTACACAAGCTCCTCTGTCGCAGCAGGCTTAACGGCTCTTAATAGGACTATATTCAGCAAAATTGACTCTTGAGAGCTTCAAGTCGTGTTAGAATGCTGTAACCTCGTCAGAAACATACCTGGAGTTGTGTTTTGTTTCATTCACACATGTTAATCCTGTAATCCTGCATTATGAGGCTGTCTGCATCTCCATAGCTCCGGCACTTCCTGTATCACCACTTAACATCACAAGGTGGAACAGTGTTTTGTTTTTGTTTTAAGCTTTACGCAAACTACTTTTATTTTCAGTGTGCTTGCAGATGCGATCTTAGTGCTTTCTTCTTATGTTTTGTATAGAAAAAAATCATTCCATAAAATAGTCTGTTTGTGATGAGGAAACAGCATTATAACATCAGAAAATAACATAATGTGGGCCCTTTACTGAGACTATTATGAAAGATTTAGGAGCATCTAGATGAACTTCCATAAATCCAGGCGTGTAGGTGGCAGTGTGGCCTGCATGACCTCAGTACACCAGACAGGTAAACGCAATGGCAAGTTCTTTCACGCCCCAAACTGCAGACAGATCTATTTTGGAGATGAAATATAAACTGTAGGCTGCACAAGAGCTACATAAAGTCAAATTAGGAAGTCAGAACATTATAATTATTGTGTGTCAACGATATTTGAACCAGGAGAGATAAACAGATGAATACAGAAGGAATTGAGTGAGATTTCAATTATGTTATGAATGGAGAGAGTAAGTGCTTTTCTTCATGGAGATGTTATTGCTTTGTCTGGTATTAAACCTTTCTATATTCATGGAGAGCAAACTAGACCAAGTTACAGGCCAGATCTGTGGAGGGGCAACCCCGCTCACAGTCAGAATGCCTGTTTTTTATAGGTATTTTCCAGGCAAAACACAGGCATATCCATAGAAACAAGCAGGTGACGGACCACCATCCAAAAAGTTACATAGTGCACCTTTACGTATTTATACAAAGCAATTATTTCATAAATGTGATTGAGGTTGAGGGCTAAAAGAGGAAAATGTGAAATAGGTTACAAGAGATAGCTATACATTCTTCCTGGTTGAACTGACTGTTATTATTCAAGCAAAATATACTTTTCATTATTTTCATTTGATTATTTTAATGCTGATGTAGGATGACATAGCCCACAAACGACATACAGCTTTGCTAATGCTTATTGGAGTAACTCTGTATCCTCTGGCACTGCTTTTCTTTGAGCAGAAACCTGTATTTGACCCGTCCTTTAATACCACTGGGGCACTTCATTTACCTAACCAGCCAGAACCACAAGCTTTAACAAAACTTTACAAAGACAAATCTGGAGCCATGTCCTGCCTCCCTGATTTCAGAAGGCGTGATTGACGGGCGGATGAACCAATCAGTTTGCATCAAAAACAAACATTTACATAGACTTAGAAACAGTGTGGATTTTTACAGAATCAAAAAAGGATGCACCAAATTTCCTTGGTCAGGACTAGGGATGCACTGATACTGATACTGGTATCGAATATTGGTGCCAATCCAGTAAAATTTGTTGTATTTGGTATTGGTTGCATGATATCGGTTCAGTCAATATCCTGGTTTCCTTACTGACTCATGTAGGCCCAGGACGTCTCGTGATGATTGAACTTTAATTCATACAAAGCTGTTCAGTTGTTACTTGCAGGATACATAACAGTTGCATAACACAATCGGATTCATTCTGTAATAAATTAACTGTGTTTTGCTTCCCTAGTCAGGACTACCTTAGCTGGAGGATTTTACTTTTGTGCATGTTTTGGGCTGATGGGGTAAAGCGGAGTGCCCAGAAGAAACCCACCCAGTCACAGGGAGAAACACAGAAAGGTTTGGACGACACAAAGATAGAACCCAGAACCTTCTTGCTGGGTAGAGTGCTAGCCACACCACCACCGCTAAATGTTTCCTTTAGTCTGATAAGGATTTTAATGGCAGTAAATTGCAAACTGCTTAAAAGTTGCTTAAACTATAATTAGCCAAACCCCTTTAATGTGAATCAACACACACACACTTCAACAGCTAATCTCACTGCTTTTGAAGAATGATCCTAATTTCTATCAGGAAATGACCTCATGTGAAAGCGAAAAAACTTGTCATAGGCACACACGACTATAACAAGGCGCTTGTAGATTTCAGCAGTAAACACCTTAAGTAGCTCGGTGTGTATATTGGAAATGTGGGGGAGGTCATGGAAATGCACGGCGTCATTAAACTGTCACACATACACCAGTACAGTAAAGCTTCATAGTTTCTCTCTACGCTAGAGTTACCCGCCAACTTCCCCAATGTGTCACTAAAACAACACGCTAGCCTCAAAGTTCACAGAAAGGGGCTTTACCAGGGGCGGCACTGGGCATTTTTGGTTTGGGGAGCTATGCGGGGGGGCAAGTTCTTCAGTGAGGCTGCTCACTTGAAGGTGCACTGTGTGACTTTAGTAGTGGAGGGTATGCCACTTGCTTGTCTCCATGGAGATCATATTGCTTTTTCTTGTATGTTCCATAGTATGACGTTAAATGTTAATCTTATATTTAATACAACTGCAGGTGTTTTTATTGCTCAACAAAAAACATGAAGTCATAACATAAACAAGGTAACATCTCCACAGATCTAACCTGTAACTTTGCCTGGTGGTGTTACTTGCCTCTTACCATGGAAATATGGTTAATGTCATACTGTGGAACATACCAGGCAAAGCAATGACATCTCCATGGAGACAAGCTGATGGCGGACCCTCCACCACAAAAGTTACACAGTGCACCTTTAACATGTTCATTTAGAGCCTTTTACAGATGTGCTTTGCTGTTTTAAAGGTCCTATATTACGCAAAATTGACTCTTGTGAGTTTTAAGCCGTGTTATAATGTTGTTACCTCCTCAAAAACAGACCCGGAGTTGTGTTTTGCTTCATTCACACATTTGAGTAATCCTGCATTATTACTTTGTCTACATCTCCAATGCTCAAAATGCTCTGTTCCACCTTGTGATGTCATGAAGTGGTAGTTATCAAGTTAACACTTTTTACCTTTTGTGCAGCAGAGTTTGGCAATTCTAGGGCTGAAATCATCCAAATGATTCTAATGAAGGTGTGTGGAGTTTGAAAACACAGAGGAGCGCTTTCAGTATTACAACATGACATCACAAGGTGGAACAGTGTTTTCAATTTGAACTGCGCCTAAATATGTAAGATGTGTGTGTTAAACATGTGTGAATGAAACAAAACACAACTCCAGGTCTGTTTGTGATAAGGAAACAACATTATAACAGATCAGAAAATAGCATAATATGGGCCCTTTAAATAAGTTTAAAGGTGCACAGTGTAATTTGTCTGGTGGAGGGTCCGTTCACCTGCTTGTTGCATGGAGATGTGTCTAGAATGTTCCACAGTATGGCCATACGTAAGAATCTCCGTGGGGACTTGCAATCCAAATTACAGGTTAGATCTGTGGAGAATTTTTGAAGATATTTTTGAAGATATTTTTGAGCAATAAATAACACCTGTAGTTGAATAAATGCAAGACGGATTAGTTTAATACCATACTGTTGACAATGTAAACCAAAGCATTACCATCTCCATGGAGATAAACAGGTTGCGGACCCAGAAAAGTTACACAGTGCATTGTTTAATGTAGTTTCTTTCTTTATTCTTGCCTCCCTAGCATTGACCATTCTAGTGTCCCCTAAAGCCCCCCCTGGCACCAGCCCTGGATTTTATTGCCTATTCACTAATCAAAATGGAACAAAACTTTACAGAGTCAGGCAAAGTCCATTTTATAATTTGAGGCTTGTTTGGCCCTTTCACGGAATACAGAACAGTGTAGTTTGGATTCGTTTTAATAGTTTGTGCTTTCGGAAAATTGGCCTTAGCGTAGAGCCAAACTTGTTCAACAGTTTAGCCAAAACAACTCTGCATATAGTAGTCACGCTATAACAACCCGGCTATGACTCCTCTTTGCTTGAGCCCTTTGTTAGCCTTTCGTGCCTTTCTTTTTTCTCTACCTGACGTGGCGTTCGAGGTTTCCTGTGCAGAGTGGTGAGTTAGCACTGATGCAAGCGCTATTTGATACACTGAGGTTTCCCCTATTGACAGTTAATGGGAATTCCTTTAGCCAGCGAAATGTGCTCCAAAATGGGTAAGCATAAAACCAAGGAGCTACTCAGAGGACAGTGGTACCAGATTGATGTCACTGGCGTTAGAGTATTTTTAGGCCTAGTTATTTTAGCTGATACAGTACTATTTGCAACTTTCTGGAAATATATATTGAAAAAAATTAAAACTACAAATGTCATACATAGAACTATAAGATATTTTATCACATTATTAAAGGCTATTCGGTATTTTTTGATATGTGTTATAATGTTGTTTTCTCATCACAAACATACCTCGAGTTGTGTTTTCTTTCATTCACAACACGTAAATCCTTCATATTTAGGCTGAGTTCTTCTCTCAAACAGAAAACACACTGTTCCACCTTGTGATGTCATGTGATAACACAGGAAGTGTTCTACTGTGTTTTTATATTCCCTACACCTTCACTAGAATAATTTAGATGATTTCAGACCAGGAATTCCCAATCTATACTGAACAAAAGGTAAAAGAAGCTGTTAACTTGAAAACTAGTACATGACATCACAAGGTGGAACAGAGCATTTTGAGCTTTGGATGCAGGATTACTCAAACATGTGTGAACAAAAATAAAAACAATTCCAGGTCTGTTTTTGAAGGTAACAACATTCTAACATCACTAAAAGCTCACAAGAGTCAATTTTTGCAAAATCTAGCCATTTTGACCAGTAACTTCTAGGCCTAGACTTTTGTCATTGCAGTATCATAAAACTGGAAACACTACAAGGAAATATGACCTCAGATGGTCACTAGCTGGCATACATTTTGTGCTCACCTTAAATCTAGCTAAAATACATGCATTACAATGAATAATAGTTTTAGTTTTATTGGTGCAGTATTCATTTTAATATTCAACTGTCTACAATCTCAAATTTCATTGTCAAAATATGGGGGCTCGTCTGAGATTTTCACATGTGCTTATTGTTTGCTCAATTCTCCTTGCAGCAATCACAACATACTTATAACTTGTATTACTTTTTTTTTGAAATGGTGATATTAGCGTTGATTATTTCTGTTGAAAATGTCTCCTTACCACATCAGATCAGCGTGTGGAATTTCCTACACTTTTATCTTTATGCAAAATCTTAAAGCTGCTCTCAAACCTCCAGCATTTCAAAATCAAAGCGATACAGATCTACGTCTCAACATACAGTACAACACTACCAATAGAGCACTTTGTTGTGAGACCCCTATTTTTTATCCCCGAAGCGGAATATTTCATCACCCAAAACACAAACTTTTTAAAGAATTTTGAACTTGCTCCAAAAACATCACACCACGCGCACCCAAAGAGGTTAGAGAACATGACATCACAGCGAGAGGGAAGGAGAAGCTTGCAAAACATCTGGCTGCGCTGCATGGGTGAGCTGCTGATGGCTGTGGAGCAGATGGAGAACACTTCAAACCTGTGCTTATAATGGGTCTTTAAAGGTGCACTGTGTACAATTTTTCTGGTGCAGGGTCCGTCAAATGCTTTTCTCCATATAGATGTTATTAATTTGTCTGGAAAGTTTAAAGTATGGAATTAAACCTTTCTATCTTCATGGAGACCAAACCACCACGTTACAGGTCAGATCTGTGGAGAGGCGACCACGCTCACAGTTAGAATGCCTTTTTTCTGTCACATAGTGCACCTTTAAGTTATTACTGAGAGATGGGCAAGGTGGCACAGTGGTAAGGACTCTCGCCTCAAAGCTAAAAGATCACAGGTTTGATTCTGTGCGGTTATTAATACTAACTAATAAAATCCAACGAATGTTCATAGTCCTGTTTAGGAGTTTGATTTTCAACCAAAGGGTGAGACTGACTAAGTCAAAGACAGCACAAATCAGCTCACCTGTTGTAGTTCCAACTAAGTTAGCTCCTTCTGATCAGATTGTGCTAAAATAAAGCTCAGATTAAAGTTTAACAAGTCTCAGATAGAGCAGTGCTTACAGTTAGCATCACACCCCCAGGCTGCAAAGTATCAATAATGGTGGTGTTTGATTTGTGCTCCTGCAATACTTGTATACTTTTATTCCTCTCCTGTTGCTGACACTGACCCATTACTGCACTAAGAAGCCTGTCAACAGCATCTACACTGATAAGAGCGGCTTTCCACTTGTGAGTCCAGTAGAAACATTTACAATACGATGCTCAGCTTCCAGAGGCATACCCCGTGTTCAGTTGGGGTCGGGTCAGTGATTGGATTACATAAAGGGGGTGTAAGTGTCCCCCAAAACGGCCATGTTTGGAATACTTCAGCCTATGATCAGAGGCTCATTCCTGTTTGGCAGATTGTACTTTTTTATTCAGAGATAATGTATGTATCATATAATGTGGCATCATATAAAGCGATGAGCTCTTGCTGAAAACACCAGATTCCACAAAATACTTGTTTTTGAGGAGGTAACAACATTCTAACATGCCTTAAAGCTCACAAAAGTAAATTTTGTGTAATATAGGACACATTAGGACATACAGTATTAGCAGCACCCTGCTGATACACCACTGGTCTTCACTCTCCTGATAGTTCAGTTTTGTTTTTCTTTGAAGGGACAATGTCCAGAGACATTAAGCTCATAAAAAACAGAGAGCATCAGATTATAGCTCCATAGCTTCCCTGATGTGACTCCAGACTGGGCTCTTACCTCTGCACAGGTTCTGGTCATCTGCGATGAATCCAGGGGCACAGTGCACAGTGCGGGTCACCTGAGAGGCCCCCCTCCCTCCAGGAAACACCCGAGGGGGCTGAGGCTGCACAGGGTGCACAGGGGCCACAGGGGCCACAGGGGCCACAGGGGGCCCCACCTCTGACACCACATCTGTGGCCTCTTTACTGATGTAGATCACTGCATTCTTGGGCAGGCACAGATACCCGCCAAAGTGGTTAATACACTGCATCCCTCCTTTACAGGCGTCATCCAGCAGGGCACACTCATCGATGTCTAAAACAAGAAAACAAGATTAGCGAACTGTGGCCTTCAGTATTGTCAATTTATTACACTATTTTCTATGTGATAATATCATATCCTTGTCAAAAACAGACCTGGAGCTGTGTTTTGTTTCATTCACACATGTTTAACACACTAATCCTGCACATTTAGGCTGAGTTCTTCTCTCAAACTGAAAACACTCTATTCCACCTTGTGATGTCATCTGGTAATACAGGAAGTGCATTGTGCTTTCAAACTCCATACACCTTCACTAGAATCATCTGGGTGATTTCAGATCGGGAATTGCCAGTCTCTACTAAACAAACGTTAAAAGATACCTTGAAAACTACCACTTCATGACATCACAAGGTGGAACAGAGCATTTTGAGCTTTGGAGATGTAGACAGACTAATAATAAAGGGTTACACAAACATGTGTGAATGAAACAATCCACAACTCCTGGTATGTTTTTGATGAGGCAATGGCATTATAACATGGTTTAATGCTCACAAGAGTCAATATTGCATATTATTTTTGCGCATTTATTAAGGGATTAAATGTAGTGACTTCCCCAATAGCTCAAAAATTATGATAAAATAAAAATGAAGTGGTTATAAAGATCACAACTTTGCTTTAGAGTACATCTTAGAATGTTTTCAAAGATGCAGTATGTCATGTTTTTGGAAGAAGGTCCACCATTTGTTTGTCCATGTGGAGATACAGCTTCACTGGGAATGTTCCACAATATGACATAAACTCATCTATCTAAGGACCACCGTGAAAAAGAAAAGATGCATCTCAAGGGGCAATCCAAAATAAATAAATATCTCCATGGAGACAAGCAGGTGGCACTACCAGGTCAAATTAGATCAATGGAGAGGTGATCCCGCTCAGAAGAAGAATGTGAGAACTTTGGATAAATGCAAGACTGATAAGAACATTCCAGTCAAAGCAACATCATCATCATCAAGATGCAGGTGGTGGACCCTCCACCAGAGAAATTGCATAGAGAGAAGCATTGCCTGTGTAAACCTTATAGTTATCTTGCATTCTGTTTCAAACGTTTGTGAAATGCTTTGTTCTATAGTATAAATTAAAAAAGTAAAAGTACTAGTAGATTATATGAAATAGTCATGTCTTACCTCTGCACTGTTCTCGGGCACTGTCATATTCATAGCCCTCAGTGCACTGTGGATGACACAAACATGAGATTATAAAAGGAGCTACATCATCTGCATTCTGCCTGTCACATTAAATACAATAGTACTTACTGTGTAGGAGATGGGCTCCTCAGCCTCTTGGGACAGAACGTGTGAGAAAAGCGCACAGAGGCACACGCAGATGCCAAGCATGTTGAACCAAGCTCCGATCACTCTGAATACAAGAGCACAAGAACCAAACGAATTGAGAGGAGCGCAAGATCATTTTCGGCCTGACAAGCTGACACGTTTTAATACCCGTTATTACATCACTGATGGCATTGCTTAACGAGTCCCAACATCTCCCGCTGCTGGCGTGATGTTTATGTTGGCGCAGCTCCAGCTAAATCTGCGACTTCAACTGAGTGAAGTGTTTTTCTGCTGTTTTTCTCCAAAAGGATTAGTGCGCAATACGCGTAGAAGTCGTGCGTAAACATGCCCCCATGTGCCAGTCAGCGTCGGGCTCACGTTGAGCCAAATTTGTTGCATGCCATTGTTATAATTTATGCTTATTTCTTAGCAGCATAAACTTCTAACAAGAAGCATCAGATTCATCTTTATAACTTGACGCAGAAAGCCAAGAAGCCGTGTCAGGTCTGATCTGAGAGACGTACCTGGAATACCTGCGGATCTCCGTGTCCCTGGAGGCGGCGCGGGGAAACTTTAGCCGGGCTTCGCTGCAGTCTGTGCGGTGGATGTTGGTCAGATGTTGCCGGAGCGGAGCAGGAGGCAGCACTTGGGATGAACATGCGGTGTGTAAAATATGACATGCTGCCTGGGGGCGGTGTACCGGGGCAGGTTGTTCTCTGGCCCGCTCTGATGAAGCTCGCATCGGGCTACACTGGCTCCCTCTATAGACTGACGACCAGAGATGTCATTTTTCCTCATGCGTGTTCTAATAATTATTATTTTAAGGATTTAAAACGTGTCGTGTCAGCATTGCTATTTATTCTACTTGAGCAATTATCCACTCCAGTTACTACTCTGCAGAGATGGGGAGAGTAGCCAAAATGATCCTCACGGAAAAGTAAAATGACTTCAAAATAATCTTACTCAATTGGGGGTATAAAGTGGTGGTAAAGTAAGTGGAAAACTATAATTTGGGGAAACTACTCCACCGAAGTCCGGTGTAATTTGAAGGCATCAGGCTGCATCACGCACAGATGGGTGCTCACTGGTATTTGGAAGTACGGATCACAAGAAAAAAATGCAAAAAGCACAAATTTAAAAAATAGTTTAATACTGTCAGCAGTTAATAAATCTTTTGTTCTTTACTTCAGCAAGCACTGTTACTCTGTCAAATGTGTTAGTAAAAGTATGGCGTCAGAGAAGTAATAAATAACCGAGAACTACCCACCTCTGATACTAGGTTATAATATTCTGAGCCCATTTTCCTGACCTTTTCTCCTTTATTCGATTCAAGTGATTTTATAGACATATTTTTAGCATTCTCGGACACGTGGAGATGTATTTTAAGTAGGTCCAGTAGAGATCCGGGTTAGCAGCAGGTGGATTCCGTCAGATGCATCAACACGCGCCACATATTAGCCTATAATATATTTCTGTGTGTTTACAAGACGCCTCCGATTTGTAACATCTGCTAGAATTGGCTTGGTTTTCTGGATTTCCCCAAGGTGAAGAGCCCAGCACGTGGGTAAGCGCGTGTGCCAACAGCGCAGTTACGAGGGGGGCGTGAACTTGGCACGTTTGTTCTTAGAAATTTGACCTTTTGACCCCTCTCTTTGCATAAGCTGCTAACTCTCCCAAGGTTACAAGTCTTTAGACACAGCCTTTACCACAGTAAGTAAGCATCAGTTCAGTGTAACTAATCCACTAAGACTGCATTAAGTTGGGATGGTTTCTATGGTGATGATCCTGGTTTAGTCCAAATGTAGACTTGGTTTGGTCCTGTTCTAGTCCTGGGTTTAATATGATGTGTGCAAGTGAACACACCTCATATGGGTTGGTACATTTACGTTAAAGTAAAAATAAAAAATAGAATAATCATACATCCCGATGATTAGATCTGATTGTGTGTGTTAAAGGTGCCCTCTGTAACTTTTCTGGTGAAGGGTTCGCCATCTGTTAATGATCAGATCTATGGAGAAGCAAGCCTGCACGTGGTACAAATTCATTTTTGAGCTATAAAACACATGTAATTGAGCAAGTGCAAGGCAGATATGTTTAATGCCCTACAATGGAACATTCCAGACAAAGAAATAACATCTCCAGGGAGACGAGCAAGTAACGGACCCTCCACCTTAGAAGTTACATACTGCACTTTTAACATGTCCACGAGAAATCTGATAACATGTCAACAGCTGTGATTAGAACCTCTCCAAAATCTGATAAATATCCAATTTCTGGACCTTAAAAATTACTGAACGGACAAGCAAACTGCACAATTTGAATTTAAGTAATCACGGGGTCCATGATAAGAAAAATAGTTTTGCTGTTTACATTTCATTTTAATCTTTTATCTCCAACAATCAGATATTTTGAGTGAGCATGTAATCGCAGCCAATGGATTTTAAGCAGAACTGTTATTGTTCGTTAAAGTTAAAGTACAATGAAATCTTTCTCTTTAATTGTTCTTTTTCATTTTTTGCATATTTTTTATTGTTGCACAAATGTGAGCAATCAAAGAAATCAGATTATGCACATCAGATATAACTGAAGTGGACATTTCATTAATCTGAGAACTCCAGAAATCAGATTATGATCAGATTTCTTGGCTGTAAACACAGCCACTGTAGTTCTTAATGACAGCTGTGGTAGTAGAGCTTCATTTGACTGGAGCTGAACATTATGGGTGACTTCACACTCCCTTAGTCCACTTCTTTATACAGTCTGTGATTAGAACCAAACCTCAAGACCACAATGGTGAAATAACACAGGCACAGACATAGTTAAATAGCAGAGGACTTGTTTATTGTCAGAGAGAATGGGACATACAGAACATGAGTTCCTCTCACTTGTAGCTGTAGTTGTCGTTGTCGTGACGATTCTTTCGATGCTGAAGGTAATGCATCAGGCACTGTTGGCAAGTCAGCATCAGCCAATCAGTTCCTGATGCAGTATCATCCCCATCAGAAAGCTCCAGGTCCCCGCGGCAAAGACCAACACTACACAAACTTAAAAGTCTTAAAGGCCCATATTACGCTTTATTCTGATCTATGTTATAATGTTGTTTCCTCATCAAAAACACACCTGGAGTTGTGTTTTTTATTCACACATGTTTAACACACTAATCCTGCATATTTAGTCTGAGTTCTTCTCTCAAACTGAAAACACTCTGCTCCACCTTGTGATGTCATGTGGTAATACAGGAAGTGCTCCACTGTGTTTTTAGACTCCATACATCTTCACTAGAATCATTTGGATGATTTCAGACCTGGAATTGTCAATCTCTACTAAACAAAAATGTAGCTGTTAACTTAAAAAACTACTGCTACATGACATCACAAGGTGGAACAGAGCATTTTGAGTTTCAGAGATGTAGACAGACTTAAAATGCAGGGTTACTCAAACATGTGTGAAACAAAAAACAACTCTGGCTATGTTTTTGAGAAGGTAACAACATTATAACACAACTTAAAGCTCATAAGAGTCACTTTGGAGTAATATAGGAGCTTTAATGTGAGATAGGTCCATAATAAAACAATTACCATTCTTTGTGACATGTGACAGGAACACAATGGCCCCTACTGTAACCAAGCGCATCAGTTTAAGTCAAGATGGCAGCAGAAGCATCTGGAAAGTGAATTCATGCAAATTGAGAGAGGGCATGCATTATGAAGGGACTGAGAGAGAGGAGGCGGACTTCTGAAAGGACGCTGGTGAAACTACGAAGAACCAGGAGCTGGACCAGAGCTGGAGCAGACACCGCAGCATGCTGAGATGAACTGATCTAATTGCATTGACATCTTCATTGAGGGAGCTCCATCTCTTTCCTGTGCGATCCGAAGGGGAGTCTCTGCTGGGTGGACGGGGAGAGGCCCAGGCTGTGTTTAGCATAATCCCAGAGGCCATTGTGAGAGCAGCTAGTGAACCACTCACAGTTGCCAGCTGAGATTTCACCAAAACACAGCAGAATATGAGCGGATGTGTGAGGAGAAGACAGGAGAGAAGAAGTGGAGGAGGAGGGGGTAGGAATGTGAAGCTAACCAAGGGTGGACACGGGCTGTAGTAATGAAGGGGAAAACATTGAAGGAGCATAAATAGTATATTGAGCAGATATATCGACACTTCCTTCTGTTGAGTCATTAGCGCTTGGTGCAGTTGTACATGGAGGTAGTTAGTGCTTATCTTATCCTGCGGTAGGCCTGGCATGAGAGGAAATTTTGAAATAAGATATATTGCTCAAGAAAATATAGATGATAAACAAGAATATTTAAAGGGTTCAATATTATACAAAATTGACTCTTGTGAGCTTTAAGTCATGTGGTAATGTTGTTACCTCATACCAGGACTTCTGTTTTGTTTCATTCACACATGTTGGAGTAATCTGCATTAAGAGTCTATCTACACCTCCGAAACTCAAAATGCTCTGTTCCACCTTGTGATGTCATGTAGTTGTAGTTTTCAAGTTAACAGTTAGCTTTTACCTTTTTTTCAGTAGAGATTGGCAATTCCAGGGCTGAAATGATCCAAATGATTCTAGTGAAGGTGTATGGAGTTTAAAAACACAGTGGAGCACTTTTTCTGTTACCACATGACATCACAAGGTGGAACAGAGCGTTTGAAATAAGAACTCAGCCTAAATATGCAGAATTTGTGTGTTAAATGTGTGAATGAAACAAAACACAACTCCAGGTGTGTTTTTGATGAGGAAACAACATTATAACACAGATCAGAAAACAGTAATATGAGTACTTTAAACTAATTTCCGAAACCGACACAATAACCCTAATGCAGGATTACCACCCAAAAACTATTCTAAAAGTATAATATAGTCACAAAATACCATAGTTTGTCTCTATAATGATTCATAGAAGTTATTTATTCAACCTTCTGCAGCTCAAATATGATCATACTACAGATACATAACAAAAGGTTCCCCATTAGTACAAATTTAAATAAACCATGATAAATACTAAGCCTCAGAAATTATTATTATATTGATCATATAGGCTGTTGACATTGATATAGGATTTATCATGACAGGCCTAGCACTTCAAAGTTCCCCGGTCTGCAGAGAGAAACATTTTTTGAGCAGGTTTTGACCAGGTGGACGGCACCTGTTGGCTCATTCAGATCTCTAGAAACCTTTAGAAACACGGGAGCAGCCACAGCCAAACTCTCCTGCACACGGCACACAGATCCACACAGATATGCCTTTGTGAAAAGAACAGTATTTAAGTGTGAAATCCTTTTGTGGTTCAGGAGCAGGTGGTTTCTAGGAGCACTTTTTAAAAAACGCTCAACTTCAGTCTGAAACCTGTGGGCTGTGACCGAGGCTGGACCCAACAAAGGGAGGTTTTACACTGTTCCCTGCACATTTTCACCTCCACTATTTGATCTGATCTGCTTTAATAATCTCAAGGAAGGCTATAAACTTTGGTATGAACACAGGGGCTCTTCTCTTATGCATGTTACGGATTCACTGATCCTGCTTTTTCAGTTCCGATACCGATTTCGATACTACAGCTTTAAGCATCTATCTAGACCCAATATCAACCAATACCAGGGCAGAGAATGTAAACAGCATTTATTTACTTTAAACAAAAATAAAATTTGACAAAACTGACTCAAATGTGTTATGTAGCTGTTATTTAACTCAAGTAACTATAGAACAATTTTCTATAAACAAAATATTATCAAATATTATGAGACTGTCTGAGCCGACTACGACCAGTAAATCGTCTCATTATATCAGATCATATGTCCAAACGGGATATCGTCTGAATCGATATTTGCATATATATCCGATACCAACAATTTTCTCTGATAGGATACATCTCTAATGGGACTGCGTAACCGATATTTCTCTATTTACTTTTGTCTTTCTATTAGCAAGATGGTATGGGATGAATTTGTAGTCAAGAAAATCGTGTGAATTCTACTTCAAAGGATTCTACGCAATTTTGATTCTGAGCCTTTACCCATTTTACTACTGCAAGACAAGACAGAGGCTAGGAATGCACTGACGCGATACAGGTATCAAATATCAACACTGATCCTGTAAAATTGGATGAATCAGATATCGACTTCCAAATAATGGTTCAGCTGATATTGTGGTTGGGCATTCAAACTGATGTAATAAGACCATTTACTGCTTGTAGTTGGCCCAGAAAGTCTCATGTTTGCACTTTTATTCATACAAAGTAGTTCTGTAGTTACTGGTGGGATAGATCACAGCTACATAACACACTGGGGTCAGTTCCGTGTTATGTTTTTATCTTTTTTTCTTTTTTTGTATATAAGTAAAGTAATAATTTAAAAAAAGTAAGAAGTAAGTAGTAGTAATAGTTATAATAATAATAATAATAATAATAATAATAATAATAATAATAGAATAATAGAAAATTAAGTAAATGCTAATTTCAGTCTCTGCACTGGTATCGGTTGATAGCAAGCTATAGTACTGGAATCGGTATCAGAACAGAAAAAGCTGGATAGATGCACACAGATTCAAAACAACAGACCATTCGGTGTCATGTATGTGTTTGTGTGCGTGTTTGTGTGTGTGTTTGTGTCGTTTCCATGAGTGCGACTGCAGAATCTCTCCAGGTGATTGTGAGAGAGAGGAGCACATCACAGTTGCCTGCAGAGATTAGCCAGTCGCGCTCAGGTCTGTGGAGAGTCCGTGTTCCACCGGGGCCGAGTCAATGGACAGCAGATGGTTAACACAGATCTGGATAAAAGCACCGGCCGCGACCCCTCACCCCTCCCCTACCCCTGGTCCCAAAAGGTCTCCGGTTACCATGGCGACTTGTCCAGGGCACGTGCCTCCCTTTGTCGATGCGTATCCTCCTGGGTCGGCCGCGCATCCACACACGGGTCAAATGTCACGCTGGTCATTCGCGGAGGTCACCACTCGCTTTGACCCCTGAAAGAAATTGGGAAATGGGGAAAGTGAGGAGATAGAAAACACGAATGTCACGATCAATCTGCATAATGTATTGATCTATAGAGCGACGTTATAGGCAGCTTGGAAATAATGTGATTGGTGGATGAGTTTAAAGGCCCATATTGTGCTATTTTCTGATCTATGTTGATGATAATTTTTCAACACAAACATACGTGGAGTTGTGTTTTGTTTCATTCACACACAAACAGAAAACGCTCTGTTCCACCTTGTGATGTCATGTGATAATACAGGAAGTGCTCCACTGTGTTTTTAAACTCCATACACCTTCACTAGAATCATTTGGATGATCTCTACTGACTTAAATATAAAAGGCAGCTGTTCACTTGAAAACTACCGTGTCATGACATCACAAGGTGGAACAGAGCATTTTGAGGTTTGGAGATGTAGACAGACTAATAATGCAGGATTACTCAAACATGTGTGAATGAAACAAAACACAACTCCAAGTGTGTTTTTGATGAGGTAACAACATTCTAACATCACTAAAAGCTCACAAGAGTCAATTTTGTGTCATATAGGACAAATAATTTCAGTTGCATGGAAATGGTTACATGATTTGTAATAAATTAAAGATTAAAAAAATTATCATTTGTAAAAAAGAGCTAAAATACAAATAATTTAGACTGAAATGTATTCCTACATCTAGACCAACTGGATCACACTGTACCAGGAAATGAGTACAGTATGAAATCTTTCTACAATCAAACCTGTGTCTCCCTCTGGTGGTGAAGATTATACAAAATAATCTGAACAGTAAGGTATTCAAAGTGCAATAACATAAGCACTCTAGAAAACAACGCATTAAAGGTCCATTGTGTAACTTTTCTGATGGAGGGTTGGTCATATGCTTTTCTCCAAGGAGATGTTCACAGTATGGCATTAAACCTTTCTATCTTCATGGAGACCAAACCAGACCAAGTTACAGGTCAGATTTGTGGAGAGGCGACCCCGCTCACAGTCAGAATGCCTGTTTTTCTAGGTATTTTTGAGCTATAAAACCACCTGTAATTGAATAAATGTAAGGCAGAGCTTTGTAACTTCATACTCTGGAACCTTCCAGGCAGCAAAAAGGCATATCCATAGAAACAAGCAGGTGACGGACCTTCAAACAAAAAGTGACACAGTGCACCTTTAAGATTAGCTTTTGGCCACTGAAGACCAATTTAAAAGAGCTATAGCCTACATCACAGCCACAGAAGAAAGCATACAAAGTATTAGTACTTGTAACCATGAATACTTAAAGCTTAAAGTTTGCTGACCCAAAAGCACCATCCTTTTAGAAACAAACTAATTCCACCTACAGTTGGACCGTTTTGGGGAAGTCCTTTGCCAGAGGTGCAGTGTTTTCTATTGAGGAGAGCTGCTTGTTGCGATATTCAGGTCACTGAATTGCAAAGTGTTGCTTGGGCGTTGACAAAAGAAAAAATCTTAAGTTTATTAAATGGAACAGGCTGACAGTCCACACTTTGTTAGGCAGTGAATGAACAGAGTGGTTTTGACAGGCCTAACCTCTAAAGCTTTGGGTCCCACTGAGCACGGCACAGCTAGAGCTAAACGCCATCTGTCCCAACATCATGAGGCCCCCCCAACCACTCCCCCGATACAGGAGGAGGAGAGCCGTAGCACACAGCTCTCCCCCGATACAAGAAGAGGAAAGACTAGGGCAGGAGAGACAAGAGGAGGATAGACTACAGCAGGAAGAGAGCCGTACCATGCAGCTCTCCCCCAGTATAAGAGGACGAGAGACAAGAAGAGGAAAGACTAGAGGAGGAGAGACAAGAGCAGGAAAAACAGGGCAGGAGGGACTGGAGGAGAAGAGTCTATAGGAGGAGAAGAGACTATAGGAGCAGAGACTGGGGCAGGAGAGACAAGAAGAGGAGAGGCTGGGGCAGGATTGACAGGGGCAGTAGAGACAGGAGGAGGAGAGGCTGGGGCAGGAGAAATGAGAGGAGAAAATACTACTCTCCCTCGATACAGGAGCAGGAGAGACGTGCTACTGCTCACAAGGCACAGATGTATAACTCAAATTCATATGCACAGATCCCACAAGGAGAAACAAGGAAAATATGTCGCCACTATATCACTGGTCTCACTGAGCTGGTCGGTCTCTTACAGAAGTGTGTTGCTGCCAGCTGAGTAAATACAGTTTCCTTGTATCACATGGTCACAAGAAAAGTCACATTTCCATTTTACAAATTTACATTATGTTGATATATACATTTTCTTCTAAATTTACACAACTAGTTTATCACAAGGTTATCAGAAAAATATAATTTAAAAATATATATATATTTTTTGTTTTTTTTTATGCCGATGAAAATGTGATGCACCTACAGCACTGTAGTATCACAAACACAAAACTTCTCTTGCAATAATGTGATACTGTTTTATCACATAAAACACAGACGACTATAGATTTATATCTACTGTCTATGGTAAAATAAAAAAATATATATAAAAATATATATAAGAATTACTTCCAAAGTTAGACCAAAATGTACATTTACTTTAATTTAAAAACGCCAGTATTTCCTCATTACCTATTTAGTGAAAATTTTGCTAAATGAGTTTTTGATTTTTGGGGCCATATTACAGTCAATACACCTATTATGTAATTAAAAAAATACAAATATGTAATTCACAGTTAAAGCCTATTGAAGTGTGAACCACCAGCAGAGAATCACTCTTCTTTGATAACTAAAGGAGACGAGACTATGCCAAATACAAACCCTCTCCCCCACTGGACCACACCCACCTGCCCAGCTCCTCGTGCTAACACCAGCCCCATGGCTCCTCTGCCCTTACAGTGACACAGCCCCATTCAAACCGCCGGCATTGTCCTGATCCGTTGGTCTCTCACTGTGACTCATCAAACCCAATTTTACTTTCGCTTTTCAAACGGGCCCCTTTTTTACGCTTTGCTGACGCATATAAAAGCCCCGCCACTACAATAATGATATCACCGCTCGTTCACAGGCCTGTCCGCTCAGTTAGCTGTCACCAGGCGTTAGAAGCACGAAGGAGCTGACCTTGTGCCCTTTAGCCAACGTGGATGCCTCTGGACTTCGTTAGGACTTTAACTGTACCACTAATTGACAAAAAGACTGACGCATTGTATCAGTCAGAGGTAAAATTATCAAAGGACCTCGGTACAATGGAGAGAGCTGGTCGAATTATGAATCAGGTCTGCGGGAATGGCCTCCTGGAGCGGCCATATTGTAGTTTTTGTTGACAGTAGAGCGGAGGATGAGATAACATTGCGCCGTGAGAATGAATGGTAGTGCTGCAGATGTGTGGGTGGGAGCAGGCGGGTGCAGGGTCATGGGGTTGGTGGGTGCTTGGGTGTGCGTGTGCGCCCGGTGAGCACGGAGATGGGACAGTGGATAAAAACAATTGAGATCTATATGAGCTGAAGTGACAGGGGCAATGGCAGGGTCTTTCCGTTGGATTCAAGGAGTCTTAACTGTAAACTAAGAAAAAAAGATGGAAGTCGGGAGGGGTTAGAGTGGAGATTCACAAAATACATCTGTTAACATTACATAGAGTAGGCTCCAAGACAGAATAATGAAAGCTTATGTGAAATTTTAATATATTGCGATATAACCACAGAAACTATCTACAATAATCTACAATATAATAAAAATTAGTTAAAAATTCAACCTTTTACGGCTTAAATCTTATTGTATAGCCAAAAAATTTTATATAACAAAATTCCCCATTAGTCCAAAGAAAATGTACACTCGATAAATACTGAGGCCCAAAAAATATTCACTTACTGACAGAGTGAATCCTCTGTCAGTAAAGGCATGTGGTCTGGAGTTGAGACTTAACAAATCTGAATATTTTTACTGTTAATTTGTAACTGTGAAAAGTCTGTCTTGTTCTTAAAAAACTGTTCTTAAATATACTAAACTATATACAATTAAATACAAATAAAATAGTGATTAGGGCTGTCACGATAACAAATTTTGAAGTGTGATATTTTGCTTAAGTAAATATAGACGATAATATTGAAACTAATGTATGCCACTGACACAATAACACACAAGCAGAGTTAAACCACAAAAACTATTCTAAATGTATAATATTGTTTTAGAAAATCATGCAACAATGCTACAAAAATAAATCAAATATTAAAACTTTTATGACTTAAATAGACTTAAATCAGACCATATAGCCAAAAAATAACAAAAATTCCCCAATAGTAAGAAAAAGTACCCCAAAAAATACTGTTCCAGCATTCATATATAGAACAACAAGTCAATATAGTAATTATCGTGATCAATACAAGAATAAAAAAAAAAAAGACTCCATTCTTGCAGTTTCACCCAGCCCTACTACATACGTGTATCTCAGAATTCTCGTAAAGATGTTTTTATTTATTCAAAGAGAGAATGCAGCTTCATCACGAGGACGTACATAAGTTTGTGCATCTGATCCTTCCATAGTGAAGCCTGCACTGCAGTCACAGCACACTGTCGCACCATATTTACATAACCGCCAAAGAAAATAGTCCCTTTTTATATCACCAGAGATGGGAAGAATATGTTAAAAATGTATTTAGGTACAAGATACTGAATACCTGAAGTAAAATAGATTTTGTAAACTATTCTGATGGGCCAATCAGAGTGTGAGTAATTATAATACTTTTACATAGAGTTGCATTTAAATTATAATCTAAAAACACAACATAAGATTAAACACAGCTTCATATTTGTTTCACTTGTATTGCATTTATCTATCACTAATTGGAAATGGAAAAATCACACTTGCGTACGTCGCAAGAGCAGGGTTGTCTATTTCTCTCACTGATTCTGTGAAGTCTGAAGTCTAAATTACATGATCAAATACTGAAATGTATTCTTTTAATTCTAGAAAAGTAACTGTAACGGAAAACAGTTACTTGAAATTAGTATTTAGATATGTAATCCTGGTACATGTACTCAGTTACTTCCCAACACTGCTAAGATGTGTTTAAGGTATGTCTCATCATGCAGAAAGACTACAGATATCTATGCTTTATATACAGTGTTGGGAAGTAACTGAATACATGTACTGAAAATACATATCTGAATACTAATTTTGAGTAACTGCATTCTGGTACAGTTACTTTTTCATTTGGTGGTTTTCAAAATACAGATACACATACAGAAAATCAAAGGAATACATGACAGTACTTCATCTCGCAATTTTGGCTTTGAACTGCACTGAATCAATGAGAAAAATGCAAACACCACTCTTACAATGTGTGTGTATGTGTGTGTGATTTTTTTCTTCTCCTAATACACAGAAAAATAATGCATAACAAAAATTAAGCTGTTTGTAATTATATGTTATGTTTTTTCACTATAATCTAATGCAACTCTGTCAAACCAAGTGTTCAGAATACAGTACTCTGATGGGTACATGTATCAGAATACGTTACAAAATACATTTTAAGGCAGGTATTCAGTATTCTGTAACTAAATACGTGGAAGTATTCTTTCCATTACTGTGTGTGTAGATATTGCACTATTACCCCTCCCCCCACGGATTACAAATGGAAATAGGTTGTAAAACAGACTGGTACATGCACCTCTGATTTCTATGCTAAATAATTGTAGGTTAGAGGTAAAATATGTGCAAAAAGCTCAAAGTGCACCACAAGACATAAAAAAACACAAAGAAACAATAGAAAATCATTATAGACACTGAAATAAACAGGGTACAAATATTAAGGAGGTAAAATATTAAGATGCTACGTCAAACTTCAAAGTGCACTGGCCAAGCTTTATAACATCGCCTTAATAAAATAAAATAAAAAAAATGTAAATCGTAATAATAAAATAAATAAATACATGTTATAGGCCACATATTTCCTCCACACATCTCTTCAATCTCTTACACACAATTGACCAGAGTTATAATTCTGCATGCTCCAGTGTGTGTGTCTCTCAAGCCATTTTCTGCCATTTGAAAGTGCATTTATGTCTGATGCAAATGAGGAGCTCCATTTGGGCCCATCGCAGAGTGGCCTTTTTATAAGGAGCCTGCCTGGTGTAATAGGGCCCTGCTTACACACACGCACACACACGTACACACACAGTCAGCGTACGACTGTTACAAAGCTCAGAACCTAGCTAAATTTCTCAAACTCTCCGAGATAGAATAATTAAAGCTTATACGTAGCGATCAATGATATGGAGCAACTGATGGCCGATATTTTTGGACCGATATATGGGGCAGATTTTTATTATTTCCTCCAAATGATGGCATTTAAATTCACTACAAACTCACCCACAAACCCACAAACCTTTTAGAGATTAGTGCAGTCACGTTTTGTGCAGTTATCTCTTCGTATTAATAGGCCTGTCACAATAACAATTTTTGAAGCACAATATACCTACAGAGATACAACTATAAATGATAATATTAAAGCTACTTTATGGCAGTAACACAAAAGCAAAGCAAGATTATTCCAGTAAACCATTTTTAAATAGGCAGTGTAATTAAAAAGCTTGAACTGCAACAAAGAAAAAGCAGAATAAAGTTACATTTTCAACCCTCTACAGCTCCAATCGTATTATATTACAAAAAAAAACCCAACTAATTCTTGCAAAGGAATTATACAAACGATAAAAACTGAGCCAACAAAAAATATTCCAGCTTTTATACATTGAACGATAAGTAGATATAGTGGCCTAATTTTCGTGACAGACATACACCCGTATTTGACAGCTCCACATATAAAGATGCTCTGGTTCTCATTGGTGGTGACAAAAACCCATCTCTGTGATAAACTCTTGACAATTACTGTGTATCGGAGCAGGACAGTCGTTGGTGGCTTTATTGGCCGTATCGCAACATTGACTTCAGCAGCGTCTGACCTTTCCAAAGACCATTTGTTGACGAGCAAATTGTGTATCATCTCCACACGTCCCTCACTGCCTCTCACAGCCCCTCACACACGCTTTAAGGCGTAAAATACGGTAAAAAGTATATGTCCTGAAGCCGAAACAAATAAATAAATATAAAAAATGACTAAGCATATTGGCGTGCATCTCTTCTTTCATCTAGTTTATCTTCCCACTTTGAATCTCTGAAGAGCACCACAACTATTCTCATATTCTCAGTACGGTGAGGAAGACGTGGCCTAGTTTAAAAGGGCCCGTATTACGCTATTTTCTGAACTGTGTTATAATGTTGTTTTCTCATCGCAAACATCACAAAGATGGAGCTGTGTTTTGTTTCATTCACACGTTTAACGCACAAATCATGCATATTTAGGCTGAGCTCTTCTCTCAAACAGAAAACCCTCTGTTCCAGCTTGTGATACAGGAAGTGCTCTGAACTAAAGGTAAAAGGAGCTGTTAACTTGAAAACTGCCACTTCATGACATCACAAAGTGGAACAGAGCAGTTTGAGCTTTGGAGATGTAGACAGACTAATAATAAAGGATTACTCAAACATGTGTGAATGAAACAAAACACAACCCAGGCATGTTTTTGATGAGGTAATTATTATTATAACATGGCTCAAAGCTCACAAGAGTCAATTTTGCGTAATAATATTTTAAAATGCACTCGTCACTATCAGTAGTTTGGCATCGTTCCACTTGCGATAGCCCCGATAATCTGAAGAGAAGCTGTCAGCTGATCACACAGACCGAGCGGGACCTTGACCAAAAGCATCGATCTCTCACTGCGTCTATCACTGCACCTGTGTCAGCTCCCACGTCTCCACCTCCTCCCCAACTCTTATCCAAAAGGCCAAGGTCTCTTCCGCCATCCACTTCTCACTTCAAAGTTGTGAAGTAAACAAAAAAAAGCGGCTCAAAATGGCTATCGAGTGTGTCAAGCAGTGTTGTGTAAGATGGGGGTGTGCTAAAATATCAAAATATCTTTATATCGTGATACTAAATTTGGTGATGCAGAATTGTTATCGTCGGCTGCTGTATCAATATATTGCCTTAAGGTTTTTTTTACTAAATTATTTTGTGACAGTGCTACAGTTCTGATGTTTGTCCAGAGAAAGGACACTTGACATATCCAGTGTTTTAATGGTTACATCTGTTTTTTTCCATATTGACCCAAAGTCTTAACTCTGCTCTCCGGTTCTTACTTCAAAGTTGTGAAGTAAACAAAAAAAGTTGATCAAAATACCAACTTTTTTGTCAAATAGTGTACAAAAGGGGTGTACTAAAATATATCAATATATCTTGATACTAAATAGGCTCTGTGCACAGTAAAAAATAAAAAATATAGAGATATATATATTGAAGAATATCATGTGCAATATATCGATTATCATATGTACTGTGATAATATCATATTGTGAGACACGTATCGAGCATCATATCAAATCGTGAGGAAATGTGCGATTCCCAGTCTTAGTGCACGAGCGTGGGGCAGTGCAGAGGGATCACAGACGAAGTACAGTAGCCTCGATGCGATGTTAATAAAAGCTGACAGCGTTTACAGTGATGGGGACCTCCAGCGTGGCATTCTTCTGCTCCCTCTTGTTCACCCTGAGAACAGTGCACATAACTGGAGCTAAAACACACCTCTGTCCCAGTCTGTGCGGAGTTACAAAGAGCGAGTCCTGATTTAAGACGCAGCCGTAAACAGCAGCGGATGTGAATGAGGGAGTAAACAAAGTGCAGAAAATGCAGTGTTGCAGGTAAAATGCTGTGTAATTCTGGCCCTGGGAAAAGGACAGGAGACCAGGAGAGAGCAATGCGGCGCTGGAGGGTTTGTGATTGATGGGCTGTGTCTGCGCAGGAGCTGACCGAGCATGTACATGTGCGCTATTCAAACACTTAATGGCATGCACCAATCCAACAGCTCTTCTGATATGTGCAGAGTGTGTTTGGGTGCAGCATACCATGGGCCAGCAGGGGTCCCCTCTCACAGCACATCATCCTCCTCTGTGGATCCCTGTGGATCAGAAAACAGACATTATTCAACTGTTTCATACGTATACACATGTATATTACTGTATATTCTGGTCCTAGACACGTGCGCACTGGCACCAGGCCAGGCCTCCCCACAGTCCACAGCCCAGAGGCTGAGCCAGAGCAGCCAGCAGACAGGCTGCAGAGTGCTGACACATCACTAACATCAGCCAGGCCCAAGAGAGGAGACCTCAGGGAGGTGCAGGAGCATCGCGACAGCACCACTGCACTGTTCACACACACACATGCATTTATACAGTGTGAGGAGGGGACACTGGGGTCCAGAAGAATCTATGTCTTCTGTATAAGAAGCATCACTGAGGATGTACCATGAACACGCCACACCTCTGAGCCTCTGAAAACAGCTCCGTTTGTCCTGCGCCATTTATTACACTCACCAATCTCCAATCACTCGTTCAGTGGCATTCCTTCAGTATTTGGTTCATGTTTTCAGATACACAACTTCTTAAAAAACGGTAAAATACAAAATGCGTTTTGTGTCGAGGAAATCTAAAGTGTGCGGCGCCACCGCCATTTCAGAACAACTGAAATCATTTGGAGGTGAAGGCTGCTGCATGTGGCGTCCACAGAGTGAGAAGATCTGAGCTACAGAGAGAAGCTAACAGAGAGAAGGAGGAGAGTGGGATGGAGATGAAACTGCACGACTTCATTTGGGGCATTCTTCATTACTTTGAGTCACTTCCATGTGATTGTAATGGCCGCCCTTTGTGCTTAGCATAGCATGCTAATGAGATTGGCAGTGGGAGCGTATGTCATCGATATGCACAGCTTTAAGCAGCACTGCCACTGATTGATGATGCAAGCCTTCTCCCTATGGCCTTGTGTGTGACCTGTGACCCCTCACCCCTGCAGGGGTTAAACTTATTACCCTTTGACCCCTGTGACCTGCTCTGTGAAAGGAGGAGAGTGAAGGATGACCACAGCTCCATCCGATTGGACATTCTCTGACCAAACTGTGGCCAAAGGGCTGACCATCCAAGCCTGGAGGGATGTGACCCCGGCCCTGCCACACGCTCTGTGGATAATACTATTAACAGGTCAATACAGGCCCCAATACAGGCCCCAGAACAGGGAGGACAACAGCTCAGGGGCAAAATACAGAGAGGCACAGACCAAAGAGAGGCATAGGCCCTAGTACAGGGAGGACAACTGCCCCAACACAGAGAGGGACAGGTCCAATACTGTGAGGGACGCCTGCTTTTACACAGGCAGCAGAGACGAAGGCACGGGCTGGAGACAGGACACTGATTCATCAGGTCTATTTCAACAACCGCTCCAGAATTTCAGCTCCACACTCAGTTTAGCTAAACAGAATATTATAGATAAATATAATAACATTTTTCTTTACGTAATTAACACACATTACATGTGTATGTATGAAATGTTATAAACAGATGTGCCTGATATTATTTTGATGTTGAAATTATTTATTGGAATAAGAATATGAATGAACCAGAAGATTAAATACTGCAACAGATCTGAGTAAACCAGTGTGTGCTGTAGAACAGGTCCATGGAGGAGAGCGGCACACGCGCTGTGCCCTGGTGCTGTGGTGGGTGTGGGTGTTTGTCAGTACAGCATGTTACATGCAAGACATGTGCTCTGACACTCACCCACAGAGCAGCCTCAGCCTCATCTCATCTAACCAGCACTTCAAACACTCTATAGGACTAAAGATGGACAGGAACACAAACACAAAAACAATACTGCAACTGTAGCACAGCAATAGGGGAACTACTTCACCACTTCACCACATTACAACAAGCAGCTTACAGCACACAGGGTCCTACATGTAGGACGCTTTAAAGCATAGATAATGTACTTTGCCCCGTCCTCTCAGAATACTTTAGCCACACACAGCTACAGTTACAGTAAAGCAACAAGCAGCTGAAGCCTGGGATGCTACGAACTAGTTTGGACCCAAACACAGAATAGTAAAAGCACATGTACCTGCTATAGAAGCTCTCAGCTCAAGTTCTACAGCATTGACCCGAGGAGCATGTTTACAACCAGCCTGTTCAGCGCACATGCAGCCCTCTAACACACATTAGCACAGAGGCTACCGGGTTACAGGGAGCCCCACAGGACTGTTACACACTGTAAACGGAGCAGAGACAGGAGCAGAGACAGGAGCAGAGACCAGAGCGGACAGGAGCAGAGACAGGAGCAGAGACGGGAGCAGAGACAGGAGAGACAGGAGAGGCAGAAGCAGAGACAAGAGAGACAGGAGAGGCAGGAGCAGAGACAGTAGCGGAGACAGCAGAGGTACCTTGTGGAGCATCCCTGAGCAGGAGAAGGGTGGGACGTGTCTATCCAGCGCTCCTCAGACTGCTGCCTCAGAGCAGCGCGTGTATGAGCCTCATCAGAGTGGGTGTGTGTCAGAGGGAGGGGATCCCACCCCTCCTCCGCGGGACTCTGCTCCTCCACGGGATGGAGGGTAGGTGGGGCCACTGCAATAAAGCGCATGCACACACATACACACACAGAGCACACTTTTGTATGCTGCTGTCCTGTTCACTGCTGCCTTTCCCGCCTCCTCACTTGTCCACGTTTTTGCTCTTCACTACAGAGTCTGTGGCTCAACTCTGGTGCCCTGTGCCCGCTCCTCTCTTCTGCTCTGTGCCCCTGTCCGCTCCTCTCTGCCCTGTCGTTTCACAGCATATGCTGCCCGGGCTGGTCTCTCTCTCTCAGTTCCCTCTAGAGTGGGACAGTGCACAGCTCACATGAGGCTGGACAGGCACAGCGCATGGAGACCTGACCAAGACCAGGAAACTACAAAAATATAAGACAAAAACGCATAAAACACAAAGAGCAGAGCCAGTGCACAAACCCCCACTGATTGGGAGAAGCCACCAGCTATACATAAATCACCCTGTTATTCCATTGGCCGGACGTTACATTGAAAATATTGATTTCCTTGGTTCCTCGTCCCACCCCCATCACAGCGCTGATTGTGAGGATACCCATCACAGACAGGAAGTGGACGAACTGACCGCAGCTGGGTTTCTAGCAGGCCAAAGTTAGTGGAATCACTTTTAGTTACAAGTAGGATTTTTTCCAACTTTATATAGTACATTTTGTGTTTTTTAATCTAATAAATACTGCTATAGCATTTTCAAATCAGTGTTGGATACTGTAGTAGCTGTCAAGTCATCTACTAACTTTACAATAAAGTGGTTTTATTGGTCTAAATGATAAGGAAAAAGATTAAAATTGTTAGGGTAGTGTGGAACCCCACACTACCCATGACCCACAGTCCTCACATCCAAACTGACCATCGGAAGAGCAACTGCTGCCGTTTCCATGGTAGCACAGCTGAGGACACTTTGAACTCTGACCTTTGGCCTTAAGAGGTGACCAAACCCAGTGTCAATCAAAAGGAGGGGTTAGGAGGGGTCAAATGGTAATGACCTCTGCTCTGGTTACGTAACAGCAGCGTATGAGGCTCCTGCAGAAGAGCACAGACACATGTTTTGGTAATCCTTTACTTTTAGTCTGTCCACATCTCCAAAGCTCAAACTGTTCTGTTCCACTTTGTGATGTCATGAAGCGGTAGTTTTCAAGTTAACAGCTACCCTTTCCCCTTAGTTCATTAGAGATTGGCAAAACACAGTGGAGCACTTCCTGTATTCCTGTCCGTAGTGTTTTTTAGTTTGAGAAAAGACACTAGGTATGTTTGTAACGAGGAAACGACATTATAACATAGATCAGAAAATAGCGTAATATGAGCCCTTCAAATTAAGCCAAACTATTAAACATACACTTTTAAATAAACATCACAGAGGCACTTGCAAACTGCCATTTCCTGCTAAATAAACAAAGGCAGCTGTCAGGGTGATTTGCTGGTGACTGCAGAGGTGCCTTCATTTCTCTCTGTTATTGTCTTATCAGAACACTGGACACTGGAGAAGCCCCTTTTCCAGTTATGACCATCAGGTACAAGACCCTTTAACAGATGTGCGTATGCTGCTGTAACCACCTCACTGTAATCTACATTTGAACAGTATGGGGCCAATAATGACTCAGCCTAAAATGAGCAACCGGCAGAAAAACCTGCTCTATGCACCAGCTAGGCCTGTCACAATAACAAATTTAGTAACATTATAATAATAATATAATACTGAAACAAATTTATGCTACTGACACAAAAACCCACGAGCAGATTTAAACCACAAAAATAATTCTAAATCTACAAAATTGTTGAAAAAACACAAGCTGTAATAAAAACAGTAAAATGAAAGTTTCTGTAATCTGTAATGAGTCATAAAAGTTATTAATTCAACCTTTTACGACTCATATATTATTGCCAAAAAAAGTATATCACATTGCCAAGAAATAACCACAAATTTTCCAATAGTGAAAAGAAAATGTGCACCCCAAACTTTTATTCATCTTTCATTCATGTCGTGTTGAATGTATTGACAGGCCTCGCACCAACACAAAGTGGACAGAACACAGATGTTATAGGGGCTGTGTATCATTAAAAATCCAGGATCTGAATACTGCAACATGATGGAGAACCTTCTCATCTGCACACACCTGAAGCCTGCTCAGATGTTTGAAAAGGGGAAGAGTTAAACATATATAAGTTACAGTATATATGGTTCAGAACTACATATGTTTCCATCCCTCTGAGTGCAGGCACTAGGGCTGGGCATCGCAGAGTCCCTCGTGATTCGATACGACACTACACGGCTCACGATACAATATTAACACCATTTGGCAATACAATAATTGATATATATTGCACATGACGTTCTACAGTATATATCACTATTTATAAGAACCAAATCCACTTTAACACTAGTATTTCTTTGTTTTAAACCACTACCTGTGCAAAATCAATATAGAATAAACCAGTTGTAACCATTAAAACAGTGAATATGTCAAGTGCATTGCATAAACATGTGTCCTTTCTCTGAACACACATCAAAATTGTAGCACAAAATAATTTAGTAAAATATACCAGTGCCTTCTAGGGGTGTGATGATTAAAATTGATGTATTTCTTATTAACGTTGCACAGGTAGTGGTTTAACAAAGAAATATTGTTGCTAAAATGTATTTGTTTCCTAAAAATAGCAATATGTCAAATGTATCGCCGTATCGTGAGCCATGTATCGGGTATCGTATCGAATCATGAAGGACTCTATGATTCCCAGCTGTAGGTGGCACTGAGGCAAACTGCAGGTAGCGGATGCAGGATGCACAGGGCCAGGGGAGATGACACCAGTGTGTAGGGGCACAGACTGAGGGGCGAGGGGGGCGGGCAGATGAAGGGTGGAGATGATCAGAGGGGTGCCAGACACAAAGAGGCCAGGGCCAGGGCCAGTGGCACGCGATGGGCAGATTAAGCAGCGTTTCCTCCCCTAACTGAAGCATTAGGACACCTGACTGAGTCCCGCCAATGGCAGCCGGCCAGGGATTTGGAGAAGAAGGGGGGGGGCAGGCCGGGGCGCTCCTTTCAGCACCCACGGTACAAAGAGGGCCGGGCTGGGTACTGGGGAGAGGGGCTGAGGGGCTGGTGGCGTGGGGCAGAGTGCAGCAGAGGAGGGGGCATCAGAGGAGGGTGCAGCAGGAGCCTTACCCCTCGCCATCTGCTGCCCAGGCTAAGTGAGGACAGGGCAGAGAGCGGGCGCGCGCACACACACATACACACACACACACACATATGCAGGCACCTGGGAGTGGGTCTGAGGGTGGTAGGTGGTAGGTGGTAGGGCGCGCCGTGGCAGATGGCGGGGGCATCTTCCTGGCACTCCCATGTTCGTCATCGTCCACACTGAAGCGCGCCCCCTCCCCCACCTTCCAGCCCCCCACAAACTTCTAATCCCCCCGTGCCAGCCAGTTCTGCCCGTTTCCCTCAGTTCTGATTAAGATCTGTGTGATGGGGCATTGCGGGCGAGAGGGTGGGTGTCAACCGCTCGCCAACGCACTTATTTACTGTAAACACGCCACATTGTCCCGCCATCTTGCTTTGTGTCGACTTTTGTGCGTATCTGGAGATTAAACTAATGTAAGGAATGTGATATGATTTAATTACAACAGCAGATTTATTCATGTGTGATTGTAAATACCAGAAAAGAAATTTGAAATGTGTTTTGGATTTTTTATTTTTTTTGTAAATTATTGCTTTGTTTTATCAAATGCACGACAATGTATTTTGGGGTTTGGAAAAGTATACATGTTATAAGATGGGGTTTTATTATCTTGGTATCAGAATCAGTATTGACTATCAAATCTATTTCTTAGTATCAAAATCAAACTTAAAATTTTAGTATCGTGACAACACTAATATAGGTGCGCGCTGAACCCCACATTTTAATCAATATTATTCTTCTGATGTACAGTAGGTCCATGGCAGGTTGCGTTCCCCACAGAAAAAGGGGGTCAGAGGAGCAGACAGTTGGGTCTCACTGCGCAGTAATCTGAAAATACTGTAATCCCAGACACGCAACCCACGTGGAGAGAGCAGTGTACAGACAGAGAGACAGAGACAGAGGGAGGGTATAGTTTTCAGAAATGTCTAGATCTTATTTTTTATTTTAAACATGGCTGTAAATGGACTGGTCGAGG
Source organism: Taenioides sp. WSHXM2023 (assembly GCA_029959045.1). Lineage (NCBI taxonomy): Eukaryota > Metazoa > Chordata > Actinopteri > Gobiiformes > Gobiidae > Taenioides > Taenioides sp. WSHXM2023. The sequence goes on from CM057094.1 coordinate 26,643,582, forward strand.
TGTAAGTTTTGCACATGAAGTGAATGGACAGAACATATAAATCCTCCTATAGTGTAAATGTGCCAGTCCCCCTCTGCTGTACGAGGGAGTGGAGGGAGTGGGAGCACGTGTCTGGAGCAGCCTGGACACAGGGGAGGGGAGACTCTGGAATATTCTGGAATTCTGATACAATACAATGATGAGTGCAGGTCACCGGACATATTCAGCCCAGTGTTAGAACAATAAAGGACAAGGACTTGCACTCTTATGAATACAAAAGAGAGAATAAAGCACTTTTGAAAAGCTTCAGTAATCCATGGTGGCCACAATAAGACAATAATGGTGGTTCACTTGGCATACATACCAGTAGAGTTTATTAGAAATGTTTTTGGGGCTCGCAGCTTCTACGATAAACAAAACGTTTGCCTTCCCAAGGGATTTCTGTGACTGTGAAACTGCAGCGGAGCTCCTGAAAAAAAAAAAATTAATGAGTCAATCTTGTATTAGACTGCAAATCTACAAGAGGCACACAGCACATGACTTGGCTGTCTGTTTGACCTGCCCTGCAACAAGCCTGCCACCACCTGTCAGCCAGGGCCATACCCACAGACTGTATACGATGGTCCTACCTCAGGGTTGGACTGGCACTTCTCAGGGCGCATTCTCCTGCACACACGTCTGAGCTTCACCTCCATGATGTAGTTTATTCCCGCCACCACCTACACACAGTGAGTCACTTTTTATTTAGTTTTTAACGAGCAGAACCAACCGATGACTGTGTCAGCTATTTCACCTGAACCTTGGCTGAGGTGACGCTGAGGATCTTGTATGAAAAAGGCTGCTGGGTGTGCGCGTGGTTGAGATCGCGGACGGCGAACTGCGCCGCTCTCCAAACCTTGGCGTTCCGGGTGGAGATGTGTCGTGGCTGTCCGGTCATTATCTGACCGGTGGCCGGAGAACACACCGGGAAACACAGTGTGACAAACAGCAGGACCAACATGTCTCACGTACAGACAACACGTGCGCGTGTTTTCACCTCTGGACACTTTGACTGACGCAGCAGCCGCAGCGTGTGCGTGCGCACCTGTGTGCTCACGCTCATTAGAATAACGCGCGCCAAAATCACCTGTCAGTCACCTGTCAGTCACCTGACAAACAGCGGGCCTGTGTCAGAGCGTGACTCACTCATGAAATGACAAATCTTCATTCATGTTTTTTATTTTCTTTTTTTTGAGCGGTAGATTCGAGCTGCGCGCCTGTCGCCTCAAACACACGGGGCCTGTGATGGACGCGCCTTTCGAGGCTTGAGGGTTAATTGGCCTGATTGGCCTACGACAGTCAGGGGAACAGAGAATAAGGTTCGGGATTGGTGTTTAATGCCTCATGCAGGCCTGAGTGAGAGGCTTCCCGTATGTTTTCAGAAATACTATTTTTTTTTCTTTTCTGTGGATATTTGTGATTGTTTAAAGTGTGAATGTCGGACAGGCAGATGGGTGGGATCCTTCCTACAAACGAACCTCCTTTAGCACCCCCTACTGGCCTGAGTGGGCATTAACCTACCTTTACCAAATTACCTATAGTTTACTTCTTTAGTTTGGTCAGTAACACCCATATTATATGTCTTTACCAACACATTTGTAGCTCAATAAATGTCACAAGAAAACTCTGAATTATTTCAATTTTTAAAAATTATTTAAGATAATTGGAGAATGACTGAGAATATAAAAAGGGGACACTCAGAATCGTTTTCAAATATTTATTTAAAAAACGAAATAGAAATCGTTAAACTTCCAAAATAGGTTTTAAAGAAACCCACTTCTGTATTTGTGTACAGACATTTTAGTGTTGAACATTACTTAAAATCCATCAGTCACTTGTTGACAGCCTTTAGGACTGAGTACACTTCAGATCAAATACATTTCTGAAATTATGACATTTCAATCAGCCTGTTAGCAGTAAGATTAGCATTTGACTTGCTAACTCCTCTGTGAGCTTGGAAGGTGCAGATATGGCAACAAACAGTATAAAGAACACCTCCATTTTGTGATGCATCCAAAAAATGTACAACTATATGGAATGTAGTGCTTATGTGCTTCACTACTGTGTTCTGAGAGATTGACTTGCTGTGTTAATGTTTACAGAAACTTGGCACAAAAAGTAATATTAGTATGAGACGAACTGTGCACAAAGTCAATGGGAAATACTTGGGTTAGTGCAGCTTTGTTAGCTTATGTTGCTACACTGTACAATACACCCTGTGACAACTCTTCTAATTTCGATAACAGACATAAATACTGTTTTAACGTTCATGGACATAACATCATTTATAAAGTAAGCCATTATGAAATTCATCACTTACAAATACAAAAAAGTATATTTGTAAAAAATAAAAATAAAAATAAAAATCAGTAATTTTTTTCTCAACATTATTTAAAAATGTCCATGTTTTTTTTTTTCTTTTGTTTTATCAACCAGTTTTGGTTGTGTGAATCTGTTGTCAAATTCTGAAATTAGTAGAATTGTAATTTACATTTTTTGTATATTTGCAATAATGTGTCCATCAATATTTACTATCAAATGTATTTTACTACTCATCAGTTGCAGTTAACATTCTTCAGATCAGAATATAGTTGCAAAAAAAAAAAAAAAAAAGAAAAAGAAAAAAATTGAAAAATTGAAAAATTACCGCTTAGCTCAGCAGGACTAAAGCTTTGCAATGTCGAGATACAAATGCTAACATATACAGACTTTGAACTGAAGAAAATTAAAATAAAATGAAAAATCTACTCTTGTTTTTTTCAGTCTGTGAGATGTCCCCTTAGTTCCTTTTACAGGGCTCCGTCTGCAGTTGGAGCGAAAAGAGCTTCCAGACCAAGCACCTCACTCTGCAGCGCTATGTCCTTCTCCTCCTTTGGCTTTTTATACAGAGTCGGGAGATTCCTAATATGGACTTCCTTCCTGAATTGTTGGCATAGAGCTTTCTGTTGACAAAATAAAGACACAAAACGTGTTAAAGTTACGGCCAAAAACTTGTCCAGATCCGACCGCAACGAAACACAATCTGAGCTGTGGTAGATGGATTAAAGGTGAAATACTGCCCTCTAGAGGTTGGGTTCAGTGATGACAGAGCATTTGAAACTGCCAAGATTCAGAAGAGCATATGGCTGGTTAGCATATTTCATAAGATAATTTAATAAAATGTAGCAAACAAAATTATATAAGATTTTGTAATTTTACTTCCTGGTAGGACATGGGCAACAGATTTCATAACTGGTGGAGGGTGTCTCTATGGAGATGTTATTGCTTTGTCTGGAATGTTCCATGGTATGACATTAAACATATCCATCTAGCATTTACTCATTACGATGTTTCTATGAATAGAGTAGAATGCAAGTTAACAACTACTTTTTACAGTTAGTTCAGTAGATTGGCAATTCCAGATCTGAAATTATCCAAATGATTCTAGTGAGAGTGTGTGGAGTTTAAAAACACAGTGGAGCACTTCCTGTATGGCATATGCAAGGTTTGTGTGTTAAACGTGTGAATGAAACAAAACACAACTCCAGGCATGTGTTTTTTGAGGAAACATTATAAAATAGATTAGAAAATTTCGTCCCTGCCCTCCATTTGAAATAATTAAGTCAATTATTACCCCAATGGTTCCAGCTATGAGCTTCTTGAATTGATCTTTCCTCTTTTTCTCTCCGGGTTTTTGGGCTTTGGGGTCGAGCAGTTTTTGGTCGTACTGTTCCAGAGCCTCCATGTTGATGTCGGGCACCTGCGTCATGACTGTCCTTAGCTCAGTGTAACGAGGGCGCTGCGATTCAACAAGACACAAACAAAATCACTACCAGAAAAGATTACGCATTATAGTAGTTGTAGTTTTTTTTTTTTTACAGAAGGACCATGTGTGTCCCTGACTGGCTACTCACTTGTTCAACATTTGAACAAGTGATCAGACTCGCATCTTTGTAAAGTAATGGAGAAAGTGTGTATTGTGAATCCATGGCAACCAAATCCAAATAAGATTGCAGATTTGTGGTGATCGGAGCCACTGTAAATTTGAGTGTAAGTTTGCTCCCCCTTTAGCCCACCAGTTCTCCTTAAACAGCTGTTTGAAATGTGGTTGTGTGTGAAATCTATGCGTTTAGTCTCACTTTAAATCATATTTTTTAGATAACAAAAGATAATGATGTTATGGCCCGTCTTGTCTGCAGTCCCCGTTTGTTTTTCACCGACATGTGCCTTTTGCAGTTTGTGTCCCCGTCTGCGGCAAGGCAAGTTTATTTGTACAGCACAGTTCATACACAAAGTAATTCAAAGTGCAACCCAGTAGTCCTGACTCCTGCTGCTGTGGTTGGAGTATTGGCTTCCTGCTCCTCCTATCCCCCTGCCTGCACCTGTCTTCACCTGCCTGTTCGTCTGTGGCTGGACTAGAGCGTCAACTTGCCTCTTTCTGAACTAGACTTACCAATTACTAGTCGAGGCACTAGGACACCTTTTGTTGATTTTGGTGACTGCCATTTTGGCTTGGCCCCCGAGCACATGTACTTCATTTTAATTTATCACTGTACACTTTATTTGCGAGCCCCTTTCTGTTATAATTATTTTGTATTTATTTATGTAAAAACTTGAAGTTTATTAACTTTGTAAATAATAAATAGCCACTTAATATTCACCATTTAACATCTTGGTTATTTATGTTACTTCCATTCTACCCTAGGCTATAACTGGGTTGTAACAAATGAAAACACCATTATTTGACTTACCAGGCTCTCATAGATGAGCATGGCGAGCTGGTTCAGAGTATTGTTACAGACTTCATGCTGCCCATGCACCTGCAGAGCCCTCAGAACACTGGTGAAGAACCATGTGACTGCATCAGGGAGGAGGTTACCAGCAGTGGCCTTCAAGAAACCAACCAGGAAAACAAGCACCGTTTATACAGGGGACATTTCAGGTACATTTTTTTCAAACCGTTTGTATTACCGGTCGCAGCAGAGTCCAGCAGACCACAGAGGCAGTTCTGTTACAGATGGTGGTGTCTCTCCATGAGATGGCCGTGAAGACAAGCGTCAGCAAGCTCATGTATATGTTCTGGATAGAAAATAAAATACAAAAAAATTAATTATGATATTTGAAAAAAAAAAAAAAAATAATAATAATAATAAGACTGACCTCATGTTTGACCAAGCACTTGCCCAGTTCAGTCAGCTCTGTGGAAGGAGCAGAGTTCACCGCCTGCACAGTGTCCGTTATCATTTCATCCTCTGGGCACAAAAATGCACAAACATTCACTTTAATATTATAATCAACCAATACATTGTAGTAGTGACAAATAATTGCAAATACTGTGATGCAATTGGGCAATCGTTTTGTCTCCAGAATAGTTAAAGAAGCCCTATGTAACTTTTCTGATAGAGGGTCCACCTGCTTGTCTCCATGGAGATGTTATTGCTTTGCCTGGAATGTACCAAACGATGCCATTACACTTCATCTATGTCCATCAGGCCATTAAGGATCTGATCTGTAACTTGGCCACCAGCTCTAAGGTGTGGCGACCAAACTCACATTGAGAAATATTTTAAAAACTCTATTGAATGATTAGAACTCGAAAGATTTTAACGCCATACCAAAAATAATACAACGCTCATCATATATACTTCATATATACTAGACTAAAATTGGGCAATATTGACAAAAAAAAATGTAGTAACCCAATAACATTCAGGCAATATGATGTAAATCTAACAGAAACGTGCTAAAACATGCATTTAATAATTTAACTGATACATCAGTTAAGGTTTCAGTATCAGACAAATGGGAAATGACTGTAAAATTAGCCCAAAAAGTGCAGAAATATCATTTTGTACTGTTATTTGGAAGTTTACTATTAATACATACATTTTTATTTTTAATCAGCTCTTTTTGCTGCTTTTATATTTATACAGATACACTCAATATTTAAATGTTCCGTATCTTCAAATATTGAGAATGTTGTCTGATATTAGCTAAATTTCGATAAACTTGAAACCTTGTGAGCAGTTTCTTACCATGAGTCTCTCCTAAAAATCTATATTACACTACTAGGTAATACCATTTTATTATCATAATAAGAGACATTGATAAGAAATATATTGTTGGATCCCTCTTGTACATGCTGATACACAGAGCTGTATTTCACCCACCATCAGCCTCTTCCTTGTGTGATTCGGTTTTGTTTTCGGGCACTTTTCTTGTAACACAAGATGTGGCTGGAAGAAGAAGCAGAGATCAATAGTCAAGAGTAGATAAGGTTTCAGAGGGGATATATATATATATATATATAAAAGAGATATAGGATCTCTTTTATATATAAATATAAAAGAGATCCTATATATTCTTGTGTGCTTTCAGTCATGTTAGAATGTCGTTACCTCCTCAAAAACAGACCTGGTGTTTTGTTTCATTCACACGTCTGGGTAATCCTTTATTATTTGTCTTTCTACATCGCCACAGCTCATAATGCTCTGTTCCACCTTGTGATGTCATGAAGTGGTAATTTTCAAGTTAACAGCTAGAGAATGTTAGTTCAGTAGAGAATGGCAATTCCAGGAGTGAAATTATCCAAATGTTTCTGATGAAGGCGTATGGAGGTTAAAATCACTATGGATCACTTCCTTTATTACCACATGACATCACAAGGTGGAACAGAGTGTTTTACGTCTAACCAACATAACCCAAATATGCAGGGTTTGTGTGTTAAACATGTGTGAATAAAACAAAACACAATCCCAGGTATGTTTTTGATGATGAGGAAACACAATAACAGATCCGAAAATAGTGTTAAATGGGTCCTTTAAAAGTATCAAGACAGATTCAAATGTAAAAAAGAACAATTTCTAAACAAACTTACATATCAACTCCATGAGCTCCCTGGTGACGAGAATGACCAGATGTTCCTCCAACATCTCCTGTGTGACCTGACTCTCATGAGAAAGCACCTCTTCCTCATCCTCCCCTCTGAAGCAAGAAAACAACAACACATTAGCTTTGAGTTTATTTTTAACCACATGGTACAATGTTGTTTGCATTTCAAAAACAACGTGAAGTTTTTTTTGTTTTTTTTTCAATCATGCATTTGAAAGGGTTATTAAAACATATAAGTTTGCACATTTCACTACACATTTTGGTGCTTCAACTGTCAGCACAATCAATTAATCAATTAAAGTTGATGCTGCCATGCTTACTGTTGCCAACAGAGGGCGCTCAATGCCGGCTTTCTCAGTAATAATGAGCCAACTCCTGTGCTGGCATAGGGCTATAGCTTTTCCAACCATAAATATTTTCCATACAACAAACTAAAAATGCTGTACAAAGCTGTACAAGTACATGCAAAAATTAAAATGATTATTTATCATGACAACAACTGAAACAAGCACTTACTCATTTAAAGTTTTCTGGTTGATGACCTGCCACTTTAAGCTCAGTCTCTGTGAACGAAAGAAAACAAGAATATTAACACTTAACACACAACACACAACACACACAATGTTTTATTTTCCATGCTTTTTGACTCATACATTTCCGAGACTGATCCTAACTCTTACCATAGTTATTACCATTTTAGTCCATATCTGAACTTTTGATCATATAGTTATTTAATCTAATAAAGCATTTACAAAACATGGGATACCTGGTTTTTAACTTCATAAAATAGATTTTAGTCCCAATAACGCTTAAAATATCTCATGAGTTTAAAGTTTTAGCAGTACTTTGCTCGGTTGTAATTCTCACCTGCAGCATGTAGGTAAACAGAGGGCCCAGCAGGGGGCACAAGAGGCTCTCATAATACTCTGGAGGACATGACTGCACCAGCTTCCCCATAAAAACACGTGAGGGAGTTAAAGAAAAACAACACCAGAAAGAATCCAATGTAACTGTGGTTTGAAGTTTGTAAGTTTGAAACATGTAAAATGGTGCAAGTGGAGGATATGGATGATGGCGCGGAGTCTGTAATCAGGCACATGGTCCAGGGTGCCAAAAACTGAGGTGCTGATCTCCTGAGTCAGTCCCTCGATGGAGTAGAAGTCCTGCATCAGAGTCGGGCCTCCATTGGCCAAAGCATGGATGCTGCAGGAGAGAGTGACAGGAGGGAAGGGTTGTAAAATGGAGTCTTTATTGTATAAGAAAAGAATAGTAGATATCAAATGCCATGCCTGTCCTAGTTTGGTTTAAGCCCAGTTTAGTCCTGATGTAGACTCGGTTTGGTTCTGTTCTAGTCCTGGTGTAGTCTTAGTTTAGCTCTGGTTTTGGTCCCAATTTTAAAAGGTGCACTATGTAATTTTTCTAGTAGAAGGTCTTTATGGAGAGGCTATTGTGTTACCTGGAATGTTCCAATGTATGGCATTAAACTCCATAGAGACAATCAAGTAACTCCAGGCTTTTTAGGTACTATGAAACCAAGATAGACAAGTTAACTGCCGCACTGTGTAACATTTTAGGCAATTTAATTCTCTATGGAGACGAGCAATTGGAAGGACCCTCTAACTTTTTGGTCAAAAGATATCTTCATTATACATGTTTTTACTGCATTAAAAACCTTAACTGTGAGTGGGCTCGCATCTCCACAAACCTGACCCCGTTTGCTTAGAGGAGGGCTTCTACCTGCTTCTTGTCATGGAAAATCTTAATGCTTTGGATAAAATGTTCCACTGTATGGCGTACAACCATCTATATGGAGAATGTTCCAAAGAATAGTTTGAACTTCCTATTTTCAAAGAATCATGCAGGTGAAAGGTGAAGTACTGCCAACAAAAAGTTACGTGGTGTTGCTTTAAAGGTGCATTGTGTAACTTTTCTGGCGGAGGGTCCATCAAATGCTTTTCGCCATGGAGATGTTACTGCTGTTGCGCTCACAGTCAGAATACCGGTTTTTCTGTAACTGCATAAATGTTAGGTAGATCTGTTTAATGCCATATTGTGGAACATTGGAAGCAGAGCAATGGCATATTCTTAGAAACAAGAACCTGACTGCTCCCCCCAACCGAAAAATGACATAATGCACCTTTAATAAAACTTTTAATGAGTTGTATGTAGAGTTTTAAATAGCATAGTCACTTCTTACCAGTTGTCGTACACAGTTGAGAAGAAGCCCTGCATACGCTCCAGGTTACTTTTACAAACAGGAGAGTCATAAATGTCAAGGAGAGGCTGCGTAATACCTAAAAAGAGGAAGACATTAACAACACCAAGAATAAAACATGAGTCACTGAAGAGATGATGGTGATGTTACATACCAAGCATAGCCTTCTTCTCCCCATCCATAATCTCATGAGCATAAGCGAACGTCTCACTCAAACGAGCCAGGTTTTCAGGGAGGAACAGGCTGTTTTGTGTGCTAGAAATACAAAAAAGGAAGTTTATTATGGAACAAAAAACTAATCATGTTAAAGTGGAACTAAACATCTAAACTTTAGCCATAACCATATTTCATACAGAGCTGTGAAACTGGGAGTACCTAGAGGATGGTTTATAATTCTGTGTAGGGCCCCACTCAACTGAGAGCTGACGTCCTGAAGCAGACCTGAACCACACGAGCTTCTGCGGAGCAAATCAGGGTCCAGATGCTTCATGGGAATCCAAACTATTTTATTTATTTTTTTATTTACCGTGACAATAAACTATCATATTAGGCTCATATGCAACATTTCTGTGCAAAACTTAAGCTGTTCCAAGATATTTTAATCAATTGTCCGTACAGTCCTTGTAGTAGCAATCACAGCTCTTGCGTTCTGCAGAAATTCAACACGTAGGAACTTTTTGGTTGAGGTGTATGTACACGGCACAAGGCACAGCACAGTTCTGTGATTGGCTTTCATGTTTTGGGGAGCTGTGCAGCACTTCTGCATAGATTTGATGCTGAATTATAAAGCAGCCTTAAGGGAGAGAAGGAAGAGAGAGAGTCTTTGGAACAATAATCAGGGCAGTCTTGTGTGATGTCACCACCTACTGGAAGGCCACTGAAGGTAGCACGCCTTCAGTAGCCTTCTGTGAAACTTAGATTTAGGCATTTTTGAAAGCTGCAAATGTACCTAGTTTGCACTAAAGTTGCCAAACAAAGAGGACAGGAACAGTAGGTAAGTTTTAATAGTAGTGCTACTAAAAGACAATATACACAGTTTAGTAGCAAAAAAAGTGGCTAGGTTAAAGTAGGCATACCGCATCATTGTAAACAGGTTGGGCAGCAGGGCTAAATATATAGAGTAGCAGGGGCTTCTGTAGATGGGGTCTCCGCTCGGGGTGTAGCCCACGACAAACCCCCCAGCCTTGGCCTCTTCCAGGTCTGTGGGCCACCGAGTGCGTTTGAACACACCAGAGAGCACGTACATGCAGAAACTCAGCTGGAGGAGGAGAGAGGAGAGAAAGGCTTAGATAAAAGAAACAAACAAAAAGACAGGCCCTGAAGACAATGTGATACCAACATTGGATACTCATTTGAAAAGGTATTCATTCTAAAAGTCATACCGATTTTATTTATTTATACATTTTACATTTTTTAAGCCATTTCAGTTGGTGACAGATTTTTTACACAATAGATAAATGTTATTAATTATTTACTCATTTTTGGACATGAAAACAGAGTGAAGTGGTGGTGAAGTTCCAGTCTAACTCGACTTAGCAAGACAATAAACTCACAGCTAAAACATGCTGGGGAAATTCATGAAAGGAATTATATAATATTAAAATGATAAAATGATTATAACAAGACAAGTCTGGCCAAAAACAACAAAAGTGGGTCTCATAGAAAAAAATGATTTAATTAAATTTATGATTTCAATTATGATTAAAATAGAGTAAACTAATTTCCAAAAATATGAAATAAAAATTTACTTGCTCAATGTACTACTTGTGTACTATTACTTCTTTTTTGTATTTATTGTGTTTAATTTAGGTTCTGAGGGTTTTACTTATTTAGTTACTGATTTTTTTTTAAGAATCTTAAAAGCAGTAAAAAATGAAAATACTGCCAGGCCTTTCCTCACTTCTTATAACTCACCCGTGCTCTGTTACAGCTGATAGACTCCGGCTCTTTGTTCTGCTCCGTGATGACCTGATCCGCCCCCACAAAGGACAGGAACATGGCCGGGTTTGACAACACACTGAAACAAAACAGAGACGGGTTTAAAAGTATTAACTACATGCCAATTTAGAACGGGGTAGGACTCAATAAGTTTTCTAAACCTACTCCTTTTGAGCACCAACAATAGTACCAACATATGCACATGTACATATGTATCTTTGTGTATTGTAATGTACCTTATTGGTGGTTTTCAGATTCTAGAATGTGATGATGTCAAGAACCAGTTTTCCCTATTGATTACATTGAACTTCGCCATGAAATATCCAAAAGATAAATGCACGAATGTTGAACCCGCTATTTTCTATTGCGGACCAAACTCAAAAACTGTATTACAGCATCATTTTACATTTTAGCAATTTTAATTTTAGCTGCCCCTCATCTGTATTAATTAATATTGGCCTATAGAACGCTGTGATGTCATCTGAATCCCAGCAAAAAAGGCGTGTTGCTCAAACAAATAAAAATGAATGAATGAAAACAGATTTGAATGATTGCAGATTCGTTGACCTGGTTTATGGTTAATATCTCTAATTACTGGGCCTATCCACATGAAACAACATTCTGCTGCAAAGTTCAACATAATAAACAAAAGTGAAATATTTTTTACAATAACCTCAGAAAGTGGCAATTGTCAATGCAATGCAATCCACCCTAAAGATGGATACTTCATTCAAAAAAAGTAGGCCCCTCTCCATCTAAAATTATGACATCACCAGTACCCAAACATGAACACTGTTGCCATAGCGATTAACAATTCAGAATCAAATACTATATGTTCTGAGTGTGCAAAAGTCTTCAAGATATCACCTATAAACAGGAAGCTAAAACCAATGGATACAAGTTTAAAAACATTTCCTAAACTCTGATGTGGTAACTTACAGGCTCAGCTCCTCTGATGTCCAGTCTGAGACCATTGGGGCGAGCAGATCCTCCAGGAAGGCCTTCTGTTTGGAGAAGTCCTTAAACTGGTTACTGATGAGGACCACAGCCTCCATCAGGGCGCACTTCTCCAGGTACGTGATGTTGGGGTCCGTGTCAAACGGGGTCTTTATGTGGTCATAGAACAGGTCAAAACACGGCTGCAAGAAGAAATGGTCACACAAGAAAATGGAAAAAGGTAAGTATCGAAAAAATATCGAAATTACAACACTGGCTGATGCGATAATTGATATTGCCGCAAACTCAAATTCACAGTAACAACAATGTTTTACAGCTGATAGAAATATACTTTTATTTTATTCTGGTTGAGGGTCCGTCAAATGCTTTTCTTCATTGAGATGTTATTCCTTTGTCTGAAATGTTCCACAGTATGGCATTAAACCTTTCTATCTTCATGGAGACCAAACCAGACCAAGTTACAGGTCAGATCTGTGGAGCAGCGACCCCGCTCACAGTCAGAATGCCTGTCTTTCACATACTGTGGAACATTCCAGGCAGAGCAATGACATCTCCATAGAAACAAGCAGGTGACGGACCCCCAACCGAAAAGTTACATTGTGCACCTTTAACATGTATTTTTTATATAAATATATGATAAATATGGAAAAGTGTAAGGTTAAATTTACCACAAGGAATTCTGGATAATCTCTGCATATTTTGATGATGGAGGAGCAGGCGTGCCTCCGAACATTCTTTACAGCTCGTGTCCGTGGCACCTGTGGAGAGCCACAAAGAACTAGTTTAATTATGATCAAAGTTATAATACATGCAAAATGAGGTAGATGAAGTAGATGGAACTTACATTTTTGCCTTGGGTTGTCTCAAAGCTGACAGATTTGAATAGCTGTGAAGAAATAGATTATGTATTAATTTAAATACAGATATTAAAGGAGCCATTAGTTTAAATTATGGTATAATCGAGTGATTATCAAAAACATAAAAAAAGATTGTTTTACCAGACAACTTTCATATATTTCTAGAGCTCAACAGTGTGGACTAGACTAAGACTAGAATAAGCAAGAGAAATTAAGTGTTTATTATTATTTTTTTATACATTAAAGGGGCTGTACCAGATTTTTTTCATGTAATAAAGTAAAATGGGTCTTCCCCCAGTACAGATATATTGCAAAAGACAACCTTACTTCTTATTTTTAAGCCAAATTATTATCTAATGGTTTTGGGTTTTTTTTTTAATTGCGCCATTGGTGATTCTTTTGTTCTTATTTGAAGTTAAATGATCTTGTAACCAATCAGAAATGTCTTGAAACCAGTGAAAACAATGAAGTCTAACCTAGTCATTACGCATATTACACTATTTTCTAATTGTTTCGTCATCATAAACAGACCTGGAGTCATGTTTTTTTTCTTTCACACGTGTTTAACACACAGATCCTGCATATTTAGGCTGAGTTCTTCTCTAAAACAAAACTGTTCCACTTTGTGATGTCATGTGGTAATACAGGAAGTGCTCCATAGTGCTTTTAACCTCAATACACCTTCACTAGAATTATTTGGATAATTTCAGCCCAGAAATTGTCAATCTGAAAACTATACTACATGACATCACAAGGTGGAACAGAGCATTTTGAGCTTTAGAGATGTAGACAGAATAATAATAAAAGATTACTCAAACACGTGGAAATGAAACAAAACACAAATCCAGGTCTGTTTTTGATGCGGTAACAATTTTATAAACAGGAAAACTGGGAACGACTAACTAAAGAATAAAACTGCTAAATAATAATAAATACCATATTGTTACCTTATATAGGACTGGAGGCAGCAGCTGTGGTCTGTTTGTGATAAACGGGAACAGGGCTGAGATGTTGGTGAGGACACAGGACAGGATGAGAGGGTCTTTGGTCTCATAGTTGAGCAGAGCCTGAAGGAGCTCCACACTCTGGTCTACGGGCAACTTCTGAATATAAACCAGAGAGAGCACATTAACAAACAAGTCAACATTATTTTTTATTTTAAAAGGTGCATTGCGTAACTTATCCATTTCCACGGAGATGAGCACCATGCCACTTTACAGGTCAGATTTGTGGAGAGGTGGTCCCGCTTACAGCAGAATGCATATTTTTCATGGTATTGTTTTATTATAAAAACTAAAGCTAAATAATGATTAAACAATAAACAAGTTTAATGCCATACTGTGGTACATTCCAGGGTAAGCGACCTCCGTAGCATATCTCCATGGACACAACCAGGGGCAGGACTCTTACCAGAAAAGTTACATAGTGCACCTTTAAGTAAATAGACACATTTTTGCTCAGTGTTACCTCTGCTTCCACACATTTGAAGATTTGTCCGACCAAACACTCCATAAATATCGTCTCTGCGTCCCACTGGATCACAGATGGGGACAGGATGGAGCACAGACCTTCCGAAGACGTCGCTAATGACAACACAACAAAGTAAGGGACATGTTTATGCTAGTTTATTCTGCTAAAGTAAATGTCATCCTAACTCACTGCTGGCATCCCCGATATCAACGGGACTGGCGATCTGGAACTGCAGCCACTCGGCTACGATCTGGAAAGCTTCAAGAGGAGCGATCCGGCACGCCAGCCTCAACATGTCACTCTGCTGGGCACGGAAAACTACAACAAAAGCATGGTTAAATTATCAGGGTTTCCACAATTTGCTTGAAATCATTTTCCAGGACATTTGTAGTTATGTTATCACAGCGTCTACAAACACATTACCTGCCTGTTTATATATTTTTATAATGTAAAAAGGATGGTCTAAACCTATGGCTATACACAAAGTCCACAATTACTGCAGATGAATTATACACCAAGGCAAACACACTATATTTTGTTATGTAGATGACCCAATAATATTTTCTGATACCTATGTGACACTAAGGTCAGGTAAGATAAAGACATGTAGGGGGTTTGGGGGTCCCTCCACTAGAAATTTTGTGTAAAATAGCAGTGATTTCCTGCATTTTGGTGGATTTTAGAAGGGTTGTAATAGATGACAGTAAAAGTAAGCTAATATCAAATAATACAGCAAAATCGAAGTGCGACAAAATCTATCTTTTCCAGGACTTTTTCTCATTTCCATGCATTTTGTGCCGTAAATAAAATGATTAAATTACCAATAGAAAATGAGTGAAAATCTTCATCGTTGTCAAAGTCTACTCTGGAGTACATACAGCTTAGGTGGTCATTTCTTGATGGATACCCCGTCTTAAAAAAAAAAAAAAAAAACACTTGTTGGAATTCAAAGAGTTTTAGGAAATAGAATTTAAGAAAATGAGCCGTCTCACCTTGACTAAATTGGTCATACACGTCTTCATGTACTTCTTGGCCATCTCCACAATCACTGGGTCTTTGGACAGGATCTCATGTCTGAACAGTGCTCCCCAAGTTGGTAGAGTAGACATTTTCAATAACTGTTCAGAGAAATATTGGTTATTTTTACAAGAATAACAACAGTCAGTTTTAAAGGAATAAAAACCCAAACTCACATGGCTCGTGTGTGTGGTGAAGGCCATGAGGGCTTCAGTGTATTTGCAGAGATTTGCAGGAATTTCAATGCCTAATTCAGAACCCTGTAGAGAAAGAGTATGATCGTTATCGTTTAAATTAACACAAAATCAACAAAGCAGAAAATTATTAAAGAGCAAAGGCTGCAGTTTTTGAAGTACCATAATTTCCTCCACAAACAACAAAATCTCCTGTTTTATTTATACATACAAACTGCAAACCCTGTAGTTTAGATCTGTACAAACATGTTCTGAAATGTGATTCTTGTGTTCGTTGTCAGTTCATATTTCAGTCTTTATGTCTTTTCTGTTGGACATGTTTAAAATATAAACTTTATAAATAGATACTTTTCCCCTAATCGAACATGATTTCCAAGTATTTGTAGTTTTTTTGCTTTGTTTTACTTGATAAAATTTGTGGTTAAAGGTGCACTGAGTAACTCTTCTGGTAAGGGGTCAGTCACCTGCTTGTCTCAGTGGAAATGTTACTGCATTGCTTAGACTGTCCCACAGTATGGCATTAAACTAGTAACATCTCCATGGAGACAAGCAGATGACACCATCAGGCCAAGTTACAGGTCAGATCAGTGGAATGGCGACCCCGCTCACAGTTAGAACGCATGTTTTTCAAGGTAATTTTGAGCAGTAAAAACGCCTGTTATGAAAGAAATGTTAGAAAGAAACATTTAATGCAATACTGTGGAACTTTCCCAGCAAAACACCAGTAAAGTTACATAGTGGTGCACCTTTAAATTTGAGAGAATAGGGTGGTTATTCTTACGTTAATTAGATAGTAGCCAATTTTGTCCTTTAGTCATACCAAAACATTGTCAGTTTATGGGTTGTATTGTTGCTAAAAGTAGAATGTAAAAATAGAAAAATATCCAAATTAGTACTTACAGCTAAAAAGCACATCTGGCTCCCCATCGCACACAGCACTTGACAAAGCCTCTTCAGGAAGACATAACGCCGCTCCACAACTTCCACTGAACTGTGCAAAAAAATAAAAAAAATTGAATATATTAGCGACTTAAAAAAAATGTACAGTTTATTAGGATTAATCAACGTACTTTCCATCAGGCGATTTCTGAACAGCCAGTCCATCTGCTGACCTGTGAGAAACAACAATAAACATCCTCAGAATTCAGCAGAAGATAAAAGGTATAATTATAAATGGATAATAGTGGTACAGACTGAGCAGCAGAGAGGATCACGTCAATGGCCACGTCCCCGAAGAGAAGCATGAAGGGTTTCCTCTCATCTGGCCTTCCCTGTAAGAACACAACTATTATCATCACATCATAAAGACCAGAATTAGCATCCAAAGACTGAAACAGTCATTGCAAGCATGTGTGTTGTCTTAAAGATCCTATTTTGTGCAAAACCATTTTTAATCATGTTATAATTTAGTCGTTTTTAAAGAAGTTTCCTCACTGAAAATATACCTGATGGTTAGTCTCATTTAGGCATGTTCCAAGTAAACTCACCCTCTACAGAGCTAAAAATACAAAACATTTCAAGCCCAAGTAATTTCTTGCAATAAAGTTTGTCTGAATCAAAGATGGAGCCCTTCACCACAAAGATTTCTGTGAAAATCATTGCCAGTTTTCAACCGGAAGTTAGCAGACTTGTTTCTTTCATTGAGTAGTTTTAGATAAATATTGTGATTGAAAATGTCCAAAATATAAAGTCATGATTTACGGGTCATATATTATAATTACACAGCAGATAAGGACATTATATTATGCTATATTAAGTAGTAAAACATAAAGTACTCCTTAAGGCAGCTGAAAAGTAGCTCCAAAAGCCTGAATAGAGGCTCTTTAAGTTCCACACGTTTAGCAGCCTCACCTTGCGGCTGATGGCGATGAGCAGACTCTCTGCTGCCTCCAGCTGCAGCTCAGGTTCACTCAGCAGCAGACACAGCATTTCCAGGAGCTGGCAGTTGTTGTTGGTGATGTGTGCCAGGCTCACCCAGTCTATGTACCCTGCCAGAGTGTTCAGTGTCGCCACGGCAACCCGGCAGTGAGCTCTGGCCTGCAAAACGAGCAGTGCCAGAAGAGGGAAGGTTTGATTATTGTTGAAAAGTTGTGCACGAGGGACAAAGGTTCATCTAGAATTTAAATTGGTGCTAGTTTACAATATCAATAAAATATGACTGGAACACAAAACAATCAGGGAGGTAATGTGTAATATCTCACCTTCAGTTCCATTCCAGGCACAGATTTCTGAAAGAAAACAGAGAAGAAATACATTTTTAAAAAGCAAACATGAATTCAAGGTGCACTATGCAACTTTTCTGGTGGAGGGTTCGCCACCCGCTTGTCACCGGGGAGATGTTATTGCTTTGCCTGACATATTCCACACTATGGCATTAAACCTATTCATCTCCATGATGACAAGCAGGTGACACCACCAGGTCAAGTTACAGGTCAGATCTGCGTAGAGGCAACGCCCACTCACAGTAAGAAGGCATATTTCAAAGGAATTGTAAACAAAAAACACCTGCAATTAAATATAATGCAAAATGGATGTGTTTAATGCAATATTATGGAACATTTCAAGTAAAGGACACCCAGTGGTGAACCTCTTCTCCTGTAAAAAAGTTACATAGTGTGTACCATTAAAAACTTAAAAAAAAATCTAAGCCAGCATATAAAAATAAACATCCAGAGAGAGAGAAAAAAAACTAAATGGCACTTGAATATGACAAAATTAAAAAAATTTAAAAAATGCACTCACCACTCTGTGATAGTCCTCCAGGTTTATGTGCAGAATGGCCATCATGAAGCTGAAGATGCTGTCCATGTTCTGGGTGAGGGTTTGCTGGATGTCCCTGCGCCTTTGGGTGGGGAGGGTCTGGAAGGTGATCACATCCTCGGCCAATCGCAACAAGATCAGCATCACCAGTTCTGTCTGAGCCTCCTGGAAATACAAACATGAAGAAATTTAACTTTATTCTGTTAAATGGACCGTTTTCTACATCTTTTACATAGTCTTATTAGAAAGTGTAATTATGCATGTAATAATTCATTTGTTGATGAATAATGCAGAAGAAGAATTTAAGAAGCAACAATCCTTAATTTCAATCTAGTCTTCACTGTCAAAATAATCAATGTATTATTTATTAATGTCAGAAAGAAAGATAGTTAGAGAAATAAACAAAGTGGTCAAAACATGAATTACCTGAAATAATGTTCTTTATTTTATGGAGTTAATATGATGTTAAAAATTGAATATTTTAAAGCCCTGTAAAATGTTTAAGAATACATGGCACTCCTTTTTGTTGCTGGTGGACACAATCACTTTAATAAACTAACTGATTACTGAACTGATAACTGCCCACCCTTTTTTCCTTTTCTTTCCTTTACTAATAGGAAAAAAAAAATCTTAAATCCTTTTCCCCCCACTTGTCTGTGTGGAGCAGGTACTGGATGCCGCTCTTGTCTTGTTGTGTGTTTTGATAACTGTTCTTGCAAATGTGCGTACTTTGTGTCACTTTGCTGAAAAAACACACAATAATAAAGAGTATAGTAGGAATCAAAATTAATCTTTTAGCAGACAAAACTTCATACATAACCATGTGTAATGTTATTCTCTGCAGCAGATGAGTCATATGCAAAGAATTTCCGTCGCAAATGCTTGTATTTGCATGCCGTCCAAAACGTCATTGCATTTAAAAAAAAACGCAATGGTCAAAAACAATGTAGTGCAGAGTAACAGTGTTTTTCCTGGTTTATGTAATATCCACTGACCCCTTGGCTGGTCAGGGCCTCCATCTCCTTCAGCATGTCCGGCCAGTGCTGAGGCCACTCCCTTTTGATCATCTCCACGGTGATTCGGGAGAGGACATCTTTGATATGACTCTCCTCCTCCAGCACTGAGCGGGTACCCTAAAGAAAGCAATGGATAATAATGAATGTTACAAAAAAAAAATAAGTGTTGTCCGAACGAGTACTAGAATTATATTACAATATAAGGAATTAGAATTATAGTATGAGGAGATGATATAATACTCAATCCATGGCTCACAATATGGCAGTATTTATTTCTTAAACAACCTGCGCAAATTTAATATGAAATACAGACATTATAATCATGAAACAGTGATTCAAATGTATTGCATAAACAGGTCTCAGCTTCCTTTCTCTAAACAAACAACAAAATTGTAGCCAAAAAATACTCAATACTGCTTTACCGCTAAGGCAGCCCACAGTATCAAGTATCACCAAAATTAGTATCACAACTTATATATTTTGGACAATGCTAGCGGAGAGGTTTCTTTAGGGACCCACAAACATGAATACCCAACACACTGTGATAGTACTGTCTTTGTTTATACTAGTTTGCCTATGCGTCTATAATAGTCAACTACTAAAAGAATCAGTGACTAATTATGGAATAATGGTTAATCGTTATCTGGACTATAAACAGACTCGAACACACCATGCGATTTGCATTCAGATTAAGTTTTATCGTGAATACTGCAAAGTTTATACTTTATTTGGATGACTAGTTTTCATGGGGTCCATAAAATATATTAAATTGTACAATCTCAATTTGTAGATGTCTATATACCTACGCCTCCATTAGGCATATTTTTGCTTTAACTGGTTCCATTTTTGTAAAAGCCACACTGGAAATAGTTTAGCTAGTCAAATAATGAACTCAGTAATTGCTGACGTGTCAACTACAAACATAATTGTTAGTTCAGCCCGACCAAGGAGTGTAAGAGAGGAACAAATTCTGTTACAGTTAGAAGATGATAATGGTCACAGAAAGAGCAAAGCGCATAGAAACAACAGCTGTGGTCACATACACATAAAAAAAACAGATTATCAAATTTCTGGAATTAAAAAAACATTAAAATCACATGGAAACAACAAAATTATATAATTTCTTTCTCATCATGGTCCCCCTGATTACGCACATCAGATTCTGTAGTTTTCCCGTCACTGAAGTCATCTTAAAGTTCCAGAAATGTGATAATAATCAGATTTTGGTGTGCATATTACAGCAGCTAGTGATAGAACTGGAGGTGTCTTGTTATGACTGTGCAGGGGATGGAGGGGAAATTCCACAATCATTACTTTGTTCGTTATAGTGGATGGAAAAAAATAAATATGGTGCAATATTTTCACACTGTAAGTATAGTTCTATTAAAACTATAAAGCAATTTTAGGATCATGATATAAACTGGACTTTTGGAATATTTTGTGAGTTTGAAATTTTAGTATTGTGAAAACACTACTTACACTTGTCAGCAGTTGCATGGCACACTCCTTGAGTTGCACTTTCTCATGCTGTGCCATGTTATTCCATCTGTATCTGTAAAAATATATACAACAAAATAGCCAATGAAAATGTCAATCATGATAAACTCTCTCTATGCATTTTAAGGGCTCATATTACACTATTTTCTGATATGTTCTAATGTTGTTTCCTCATCACAAACACACCTGGAGTTCTGTTTTGTTTCATTCACACATGTTTAACACACAAAAGTTGTTTATTTATACTGAGTTCTTCTCTCAAACTGAAAATACTCCACCTTGTGAGGTAATGTGGAAATACAGGAAGTGCTCCACTGTGTTTTTAAACGAAATACACCTTCACTCGAATCATCTGAATGATTTCAGCTCTAGAATTGCCAATCTCTACTAAACAAAAGCTAAAAAGTAGGTACGCAACTTGAAAATTACCGCTTCGTGACATAAGGTGGAACATTGCATTTTGAGCTTTGGAGATGTAAACAGACCAATAATAAAGACTTGCATAAACACGTGTGAATGAAACAAAACACAACTCCAGGTGTATTTTTGATGACGTAACAGCATTATAACATGACTTAAAGCTCATAACTATCCATTTTGTGTAATATATGACATTTAAATCTAAAATCGACTTACTTGATTACATGTTCCAGGACTTGCAATCCGAAATGCCTTATTACAGCTGAATGGGCTTTGTCGGCTAGTTTGAGACCACATGGGATGCAGAGGGAGCTCGACTCTTTAAACTCCTCACAGAACTGCATAATAACAAAGAGATATGACCTCGTTATGAAGCAGATCGTGAATGCCGTAATGCTAACAACAACAATTCAACAATAAAATAACTGTGATTGCTTTCAAATCTCTCAAATCTACGCTGTTAGGTCACCATAGCAGAGAAGCAGATGTTTCAATGAATGAATCGCTGCTAAGACACGAGAGCTAACAACATCTGGGTATGTTCAAAGCTGGACCGTAAAGTGTTCCGAATCGTGTTCCGTGTTCTGACTGCGTAACATCACGTATTTCTTCATTATGATGTGCTAGCTTAATTACCCAAATTGTATGCATTGCTAATAAAGGATTAAAATACATGCAAAAACGGCTAAGAGCTAACTAGCAGCAGCTCCAGTGTGTGTACCTTCAGGGCCTCCAGACGGAACATTTGGCTCGTTTGTGGATCCATAATGAGGTTGACAGCTTTGACGAGCCGTTCACACATGTCGGCTACCGGGTTTGCCATGACTCCGGTAAGGTGCGATCACCGGGAGCCGCACGGAGCAGAGGAGGCGAGGAGGAGACGTGCGTATGCAAAGCACCTGCACAACGACGACAGAAAACGTGCAAAGGACTGCTGGCTGCGAACATGCGGGTTTGGGCTGCTCGCTTGCCGTAGAAGGAGGATTCTGGGAGTTGTAGTTCGGTTTAGTAATTTAAAGATCGTCTATGTTGCGTGATGAAAGGTATAGATTCGTATAGACAGAATTTTCTTAAGTTTCGGAAAAGCTAATTTGTTTTAATAATTGTGGAAAAATAAAACATAAATTTAGCAGTAAGCAGAAACATGTGATTCGTGGTCCGATTCGTGTGGTTCTAACAAGCACTTTGAATACACGCAAAGTGAGGCATCTTTCTCATTTACAATAAAATGTCAAAATATGTAAACTTTTTTATGTTCATTATTTGTTTTTGTTATTTTGTTATTTGCTTTTTTTTTTTTTTTTTTTTTAGATATCAATAAATACATAAATTGACAGGTATTTTAAGAAATTAACAATAACCTCTTTCAAAGTAAACAAACAAAAAATTAATACATGAAAATAAAAGGAAAGAATATATGTGAAAAAAATAATAATAATAAATAAAAAAGTAGAAAAGATTTTATATTAGTGGGCTGGAGTGTGTGGGGGTGTTGTGTGTGGTCCCGTGTCCCGTGAAGAGGCGGAGCCAGAATTCCAAAGTGTCCCGAAGCTCCTCCCTCTACGTCACTCTGGGATTGGCCGTGTAAAGACGAGCACCGCCGACAGCTACGGGCTTTTGGCAATAATCTGCTCGTCCCAGGCAAGTAATCTGCTAATAAAACCGATCGTACGCGCACAGCTCCGTATGCGCGTCTTTTGCGTTGGATAACCGCCTCATAATTGTGTCTGATGTGTTCCGCGGCGCCTTCATAAAGTTACCAGCGATGCTCTCTGAACTACGGCGGAAACTTTTGTCGTGAAGGCCTTGTTATTTGTAGCAACAGGTCAGCGGGAGAGCCGATAGAGCATCCAGCCCGTACATCTGCGGTCCTACGGTGTTGCGGGACATCTCGGGACTGATTTTATGCTTGTTTGCAGGACGGGACTCCGTAGCGAAGCGAGAGTAGTCTTCTTCCCATCGCGGCTTTAGGGTCTGGGATTATCGAGCTCCAGAGCCTTGCCGCTTTCGTCGAAACTGCCGTGGATTCATGCTGAGGGCGAGCTAAATGCGGTACGAAGCTAAAATGATGCCGGTGAGTACGATTCACTTTAATCAGATACACCCATGCGTGCGCTTTTGCTGGCCGGATATGCGCCAGTTTGTTGTGGCTGCTCGGATCGGTCTTCACGCGGTGCTTTAGCGGTACCTGGGCATTTAAATGGCCGTGGCGTGATGGTGCTCTGTGGCATCTCTATGGCAGCAGTGCACCGGGCTGTTGTAGGGTATGGGGTTAGTGCCAGTGTCATTACGCATGGGTTTTTCTTCAGCTATTCAAGTCAAATCTTAATTAAGTACTTATCTTGTGTCTTATTTTAAAGGTCCTCTATTACTAATGTATGTTATAATGTTGTTTTCTCATCTGAAATATATGTGGAGTTGTGTTTTGTTCCATTCACACATGTTTGACACACAAACCCTGCATATTTAGGCAGAGTTCTTCTCTCAAACAGAAAACACCCTGTTCCGCCTTATGATGTGAGCTCCACTGTGTTTTTAAACTGCGTACACCTTCATTAGAATCATTTGGATCATTTCAGCTTTGGAATTGTCAATTTCTACTGAACAAAAGGTAAAAGGTATAGCTGTTCACTTGAAAACTGCTGCTTCATGACATCGCAAGGTGGAACAGAGCATTTTGAGCTTTGGAGATGTAGACAGACTAATAATAAAGGGTCACTGAACAGACAATTTTGTGTAATATAGGACCTTTAAAGTGCATATGACACGTTTTCATGGTTTTCCAATTATTACTTGGTTTGATGGGTGAATATTTATCATAGTTTTACATCAGTTAAGAAGTGGTTTGTGGAGAATAAGTTCAAAAATAGAGGAAGTCGTAGTGAATTCTAAAACACAATACCTATCGTATCATCTGTGTCATCAACATGAAAAATTCCACCCAGTTTACGAGCAAGGAAGAGATTGTTCTCACAGTGAAAACCATTTAACCATTTAACAAAATAAAGTTGTGTTGTCCATTTTTATTAGTCTAATCATAACATAGTCTTGGCTCTTGCTAACATCATGGTTTGTAGGTCACAGTTCTGGAATTACCTCAGTATTTCTATGTCATATCTGCTATCCATGTCAAACTAGGAAGTAAAATTATGAACCTCACCTAAACTAAAAAAAAAATAGGGAAAAAAAAACAAGGCTAGATTTTTGGTCAAATCTTGAAATATAATTGTGTTAACTATGTTTTAGTAAAATGCGTAGTCCAATCTCTCATTGTTTAGCACACAAACCTTGCACATTTAAGATGAGATCACCTTGTGCAATAATACGAGAAGTGCTCCACTGTGTTTTTAAACTCTATACACCTTCGATAGAATCATTTGGATCATTTCATCTTTGGAATTGCCAATCTCTACTGAACTAAGGG
Organism: Taenioides sp. WSHXM2023; assembly: GCA_029959045.1. Taxonomy (NCBI): domain Eukaryota; kingdom Metazoa; phylum Chordata; class Actinopteri; order Gobiiformes; family Gobiidae; genus Taenioides; species Taenioides sp. WSHXM2023. The sequence goes on from CM057094.1 coordinate 26,668,235, forward strand.
TAAAGGGGAAGCTCTTAACTTGAAAACTACCGCTACATGACATCACAAGGTGAAACGGGGCATTTTTTTTAGCTTTGGAGATGTAGACAGACTAATAACAAAGGATTACTCAAACGTGTGTGAATGAAACAAAACACAACTCCATGTTTTTGATGAGGTCACAGCTTTATAACATGACTTAAAGATCACAAGAATCAATTTTGTGTATTATAGGACCTTTAACCTGTCCTTGCAGCTAATATGTCATTCTGAAAGACTTCTACAAGCAAAGGGCACATCTAATGCAAGTATTGTCAATAAAATAAGACCCGTGTATTATAAAATGTGAAATACCAGTCTAATTGTTATATTGAGCTACTATAAAGCTTAATATTGCATACATAACATCTCTTGCATCAAATCACAACTATTTTAATTAAGGCAACCCAACCAAACGGGTGTAATAAAACCCTATCTTGGCAAAACACTAGCGTCATTGTGCACATGCAGGACGCCATGTGGGGGCTTAAAGTGTAGTGATACCAGTCAAATGAACTGCACACAAAACCGTGGTTCAATGAGGGGCTAGGATATTGCCTTATCAGCCTCCTGCCAGTGCCTGAGCTCCATGCAATGTGCTATTTACAAGAGTCTCCCGGGACAACGACATGGACACTTGTCATATATTACACAAAATGGACCCTTGTGAGCTTTGAGTCATGTTATAATGTTGTTCCCTCATCAAAAACGTACCTGGAGTTGTGTTTTGTTTCATTCACACATTGGTAACCCTTTATTATCAGTCTGTCTACATCTCCAAAGCGTAAAATGCTCTGTTCCACCATGCAATGTCATGGTTTCAAGTTAACAGCTCCTTTTACCTTTTTTAGTTTAGTAAAGATTGGCAATTCCAGGTCTGAAATAATTCAAATGATTCTGGTGAAAGTGTACGGAGTTTAAAAACGCATTGGAGCATTTCCTGTACAACCACATGACATCACAAGGTGGAACAGAGCGTTCTCTGAGAGTAGAAGTCAGCCTAAATATGCAGGATTTGTGTGTGAAACATGTGCAAATGAAGCAAAACACAACTCCAGATATGTTTGTGATGAGGAAACAACATTATAACTTTGATTAGAAAATAGTGTAATAAGGGCCCTTTAAAGTGTAATTCCAGTCACACAAAGCCATGGTTCAGTGAGGGGCTAGCGCCTTATCAGCCTGCTGCAACTGCCTGAGCTCCATACAATGCGCTAACCAGAACAGCCATTTACAAGAGTCTCCAGTGGGCTTTGTGCATTGAAAACACTGACCCCCTATTTACCCCGGCTGCCAGCAATTACACCACTACATGCTACACCAAAGAGAGGGTCACGAGTTATAGGCGTAATCGGGCACAGTAACTCAAGGGCCAGACAGCACGGGGGCCATTTTGTGTTTACCAGGGCCAAAGCAGAACAAGCTGTCAACATAATATACGTGACACATGTGGGGTAAAAGGGGCAAGGTTGTACATGTACAGATATTGATGGCATAAGGAACGAATGGTTACTTAAAGGCACACTGCTTAAGTTTTCTCATGGAGGGTTCGCTACTTTTGCTACTTGTCTCCATGACGATATTATTGGTTTGCGTGGAATTTTCCATTATATGAAATTAAAGGTGCATCGTGTCACTTTTGTGGTGGAGGGTCCGTCAGATGCTTTTCTCTATGGAGATGTTATTGCTTTGTCTGGAATGTTTCACAGTACGGCATTAAACCTTTCTATCTCCATCAAGACCAAACCACACCAAGTGACAAGTCAGATCTGTGGAGAGGTGCCCCCGCTCACAGTCAGAAACCCTGTTTTTCTAGGTATTTCTGAGCTACAAAACCACCTGTGATTGAATAAATGTAAGATAGAGATATTTAATGTCATACTGCGGAACATTCCAGACAGAGAAATGACATATCCATGGAAACAAGTAGGTGGCGGACCCCAAACCAGAAAAGTTGCACAACACGCCTTTAAAGGTGCGCTGCACAACTTTTCTGGTGACGGGTTTGCTACCTACTTGTCTCCATGGAGATGTTATTGCTTTCCCTTGAATGTTCCATGGTATGACTTTAAACCTATCCATCTAACATTTATTCATTACGGGTGTTTCTGTTACTTAAAAATATAATAATTCCTTCTGTGAATAGAGGCGACGTTCCACAGATCTGAATTGTAATATAGTGTAGTGCTGTAACCTGCTTGTCTCTCTTGTGATAGATGGGGTTAATCTATACTCTGGAACATTTTAGACAAAGGTGGGGAGACAGTAGCTCGGTTGGTAGAGCATTTGTCCACTGATTCAAAGGTTGGCGGTTCCAATCCAGACACAAGGACAGATGAATGCTGTCCTTGGGCAATGCACTTAACCCACCCCTGTGTGTGTGTGGTGTGGTGTGTGTGTGTGTGTGTGTGTGTGTGAGTGAGTCCTTGATGTAAAGTGCTGTGAAGGTGGAAAAGCTTTTTACCAACATTTCCATGGAGACAAGCAGGTGGCAGACCCTTCACTAGAAATGTTACCTTTAAATGAAGGGGTTTTGGGTAGCACGGAGAGGTCGAGTGCCAGACAGCTGGGATTTGCATGGTAAAATGTGAAGATGAATGAAGCTGTAGTTCTGGAAACACGAGCCTGTGATTGAGAAGAGTCACACAACAATGAGTTAGTGTGTGCGCGCTACCATGTGACCTCATACATCAAGGCTAGAAGTTCACAAGCAAAGTGCTATTGTGGAATTTGACATTTCAGTAGTTTTGAGTTGTAGATTTTTTGCATTTTTTTGCTTCGTTGAATTTATTGAATTGAGCAAAATTAGAATGAGAGTTTTAGTGACAATTCACAATTGTTAAAAGTCCTTTATTACACAGAACTGACTCTTGTGAGCTTTAAGTCATGTTATAATGTTGTTCCCTCATCAAAAACATACCTAGAGTTATTTTGTTTCATTCACACATGTTTGAGTAACGCTGCATTATTAGTCTGTCTACATCCACCTTGTGATGTCATGTAATGGTAGTTTTCAAGTTAACACAAATCTTTTACCTTTTGTTCAGTAGAGATTAGCAATTCAAAATAGAAATCATCCAAACGATTCTAGTGAAGGTGTATGGAGTTTAAAAACACAGTGGAGCACTTTTTAACGACTGTATTACCACATGACATCACAAGGTAGAACAGTGTTTTCAGTTTGACTTCACCTAAATGCGCAGGATTTGTGCTTATTTGTGCACTATTGTGATAATTTGACATTTTTATTTCCCCAAAACAATGAAGGCAATTATGCGGATGGGATATTGCGGTCAATATGGGAAGAAGCCAGAAGACAAGATCAGATGTTGAAAGTTAATGTTGATAGTGGAAAAGAAAGTACTTGTTTATGGATTGAAATAATTAGCTAATTAGACAGGACAATTTATAGCTCTTAATTCAGCTAAAAAATGGAGAAGTGATGTATGTTTAGTCAAAATAATGGATTACTTCAGACTATTACAGTCAACTGTTGAACAGAAGGTAAAAGGAGCTGTTAACTTAAAAACTACCACTTCATGACATAATAAGGTGGAACAGAGCATTTTAAGCTTTGGAGATGTACACAGACTAATAATAAAGGATTACTCAAACGTGTGAATGAAACAAAACACAACTCCAGGTATGTTTGTGGTGAGGTAACAACATTCTAACATGATTTAAAGCTCATAACAGTCAATTGTGCGTAATATACCAGTGGGACCTTTAATTGTATCCGTGTTCTTGGCACAGATAAATATAGAGATATGTATTGACAGGGAGCTGTGCAGCGTAGCAAAAAGTAATGTTCTTGTGATGGAGATGATGATGCTGGTGATGACATGGCAGATGGCCGAGCTGAGGCCAGCAGAGTCCGGGCCAAACGCGGACAGCTCTTTGTCTTATAAGTCCTCTGATTTGGATTAGACAATACAATGTCAACATAAGTTACAAGGTGCACTGGAGGATTATGGATTGAAGATGGTCAATTGTCCAGTTTAATTACAGTGTGTATGATCCACTATGTAAACAGCAGGTGGTTTCCTGAAACAAGACAACAGTGTCAAATTAGGGACAGACATTTCAATTTCATTTTAATTTTTTTTTATTTGAACAAATTGTTACACATTTTTAAAATAAATACTAAAGAAAAGGAGTAAATGGAAACAAAAGCTTATTTAACTATAATGAACTATAGAAAAAGCAGCCTATATTACGCAAAATTGACTGAAGTTGTGTTTTATTTCATTCACACATTTGCGTAATCTTTTATTATTAGTCTGTCTACATCTCTAATGCTCAATATGCTCTGTTCCACCTTGTGATGTCATAAAGCATTAGTTTTCATGTTACTTTTTACCTTTAGTCCAGTAGTATGGGGTTTAAAAGCACAGCGGAGGACATTCTATATTACCACATGACATCACAAGGTGGAACAAAGTGTTTTCTGGTTTGAGAGAAGAACTCAGCCTAAATATATAGGGTTTGTGTGTTAAACATGTGTGAAAGAAACAAAACAACTCCATGTTTTGTTTGTTTGTGATGAGGAAACAACATTATAACACAGATCAGAAAACGGCGCCCTTTAATATCCCAGGTAGATCAGTCTCTTCCTCATTCCTTCCCTGTTACGTGATTTGCTTGTTTTGTGTCTTTTCCAGCTGATAAACCCTGCATTCTCTAGCCTCCAGCTTGTAGTTTTGCATTCTTTAACCGCACTGTACTCTCGTATGAATCACTGGTACTGTTTTTCCTCTTATAGGTTAACCACATGAAATAAAACTAGAGTGCCTTTGTTACTAGACTTGGCGGAGGTGACATGTGAGTGTGAATCTGAGGTGGTGAATTGTCCTGTCTTATATTGCTGTGTGTGTTAGCAGAAACCTGAGCCTGGCCACCACCGACTCTTTTGTTTACACTGTGGGAGGGCTGGGAGTGCTTACGTAATTGTACAGTCTTATGGCACAGGACCAAAGAATTCAAGGGTTTGGACTTGGTTTCAGTTTATTTTTTGTATAAGCAACTTTCATAATAGATGTCACGCATAGCAGTACTGATATTGTTGATTTGACCTAAAAAAAAAAAAAAAAAAAAAAAGAATGTAACTATATCCAAAGCTCTCTGTAGAGGCTAACTTTTGCTAATTATAACTATATGCTACTTTTTCCTTTTTAAAATGCCTTGACAAGCCTTTGGTTTGGTTATAATACAAAGAAATAAGATTTAAAAGTACTTTATGCTTCATGTAGTCTACACTGAAACAGAGCAAAGGATCATGGTCTATGTAGTTTCCTCTGTTTTTAGCTATTGCTCCATCATAACAATGAATTTAATTAGAGACTTGTAATTCAATATATTGTGACGGTCCATGATATTATTGTGAGACATAAATACCATTCATTTGAATGGCTTGAATGAAGATTTTAATTTGATTTGAGTAGTTTTCAGTAGTTTTTTTTGTTTTGTTTTGTTGAATTTATTAAACTGAACAAAATTTGAATTTTAGTGACTTCATATCACAATTGTTAACGGTCCTATATTACACAAAATTGACTCTTGTGAGTTTTAAGCCATGTGATAATGTTGTTACCTCATCAAAAACAGACCTGGAGTTGTGTTTTGTTTCATTCACACATGTTTGATCCTGCATTATTAGTCTGTCTACATTCCCAAAGCTCAAAATGCTCTGTTCCACCTTGTGATGTCATGTAATAGTAGTTTTGAAGTTAACGCTTACCTTTTGTTGTGTACAGATTGGCAATTCCAGGGTGTATGAGGTTTTACCACATGACATCACAGGGTGGAACAGAGTGTTTTCCATTTGAGAGAAGAACTCAGCCTAAATATACAGGATTTGTGTGTTAAACATGTGTGACTGAAACAAAACACAACTCCAGGTATGTTTGTGATAAGAAAACAACATTTTAATAAAGATCAGAAAATAGTCTAATACGGGCCATTTAAATATTCTTGCTTCTAAATACATAATGCTAGTGAAAATACATCAAAACATGATAATTATATAAGTAAGTAAGTAAAAAATACTCAAACATATTTTGGATTCAGACTTTTTTTGCTTCTGTCATGAAAATGCACAGTAGTGCAATGAATAAAATACATAATATAAATGTATATAACAGAAGACATTTTCATTATTAGAAAGAAGCAGATATGAAGAAAAAAAGCTTGCAGTACAGAGGACAAGTACAACTCCAGGTATGTTTTTGACTGGGTAAGAGCGTTATAAGATGGCAAAAAGCTCACGCAAGTCTGTTTTGTATAATATAGAACCTTTTTAATTCTGTTTTTAATCCCAATCAAAAAATCACAAATTTATCTGAAAAATTCCATTCCACTTTTTCCAACCTTTCCAACAATTCTTTCTTTCTTTACCTTTAGAATCAGTTGTAGTTAGTGCAGTGTTAGCAGGACTTCATTCATAAAAAGCAGTTATACTAGTGGATGCCCTGCTCAAGCCCAGCCTTGTATTTGTACGGGTGACTCACGTTTACTCATCACATATGAATGGAGTTTTGTACGCGTCATAGAAAAGGAAGAATGCTGTACCTAAATCGACCTTAATTAAAAAATCATGATGAATTTGAGTTTTTTGCTGGTTAAAAATGTATGAACATGAAGGACAAGGAAAAGACTGGAGATAGAGAGATTGGGACAGACTTTTTGGCCAGTTTCTCATTTTGGTTGGTGGTGGCCAGTTTTACTTTACTACATTATTTATGATTTAGTGTTTTGACATTTTAAAGGTTCCATATTATGCTATTTTCGATCTGTTCTAATGTTGTTTCCTCATCGCAAACATCTGGAGTTGTGTTTTGTTTCATTCACCCATGTTTAACACACAAACCCTGCATATTTAGGCTGAGTTAGTGACGTCATGTGGTAATACATGTGCTCCACTGTGTTTTTAAACTCCATACACTGTCACTAGATCATTTCAGCCTCCCTCATCCCTCTTCTTTGATTTGGATTTCCAAAGTTTGGAAGGATTGAGCTAAAACACTGAATTCTTGGAGCTATTCTGAAAATCCTGGAGGTGGGCCATGGTTGCTGTTGACACTTGAAATGCCTCACATTCCACACCTGCACAGCTCAGTATCAGAACAGAGCTCCTGTTTTATTTCCTTTCTAAACACTCAGTCAGAACGTGCCTCGAATGATTCAGCCAGATTTTTGTTTACGCCGTCTGCTTCTGATGTTTCCCTGAGGTCCTGTTTTTCACATGTTTTTAATTTTTGCGTCACTCAATCCTAAAAAACTAGATTAAAGTGATTTGATTTAACAAATTTTACTTTGAAATCGATAATGAAGGATTGCCAAAATTAGAAATTGAATAAACATGAAAATTGCTGACCCTGTAGTTTCGAGACTTCTACGAACATGTCCTGAAATCGCACCGTGTTAGCATAACAGTAGTTTTATCTCAAATGTTAACTCTCCTAATGAGATATTTAAAATGTGAATTACTTACTTAAAGGTACACTGTGTAACTTTTCTGGTCGAACTCCATGGAGATGTACTGCTTTCCTTGAACGTTCCCCAGCCCATTTATTTTGCATTCAATTACATGTGCACAAAAAACCTTGAAGAACACACATTTTCACTATGAGCTGGCGCCCCTCTGCACTGATCTGACCTGTAACTTGGCTTGTCACTTGTTTGTCATCATGGAGATAAATGAGTTTAACGCCATACTGTGGAACGTTCCAGACAAAACATCACCATGGAGACAAGCAGGTGGCAGGCTCTCCACCAGAAAAGTTCTAGTGCACATTAACATCCTCATATTACGCTATTTTTTTAATCTATGTCATAATTCTGTTTCCTTATCATAAACATACCTGGAGTTGTGTTTTGTTTCATAACATGACTAAAAGCTCACACAAGTCAGTTTTGCACAATATAGGACCTTTTAATAATGATTTAATAATGAATAATGATGATTTTTCCACCTTTTTCCAACAATCCCCATTCTTTCTTTCTTTACCTTTACCTCTACCTCTCTCTTATCTTCTGACCACAGCAGGAGTTTTCTCAGTTCTTTCTCCAGGATCTCGTGTGGCTCCTTTGTGATAATGCAGATGGAGCAGTGATAGGCTGAGTGGTGCAGTGCAGACAGGCTGGGGGCTCGGTCTGGATATAGTCTTCACTCTGCAGCTCAGGCCTCTGTAGCGAAGCCAACACTTGCTCTTTCTTGTTTCTACGTGTTGCGGTTCAATCGGACCACTGTTACGCCGCCATTTTCCGATCCTTGACCTTTTCTCGCTCACCCACTCATTCCCAAACGCAGTGGAGAGAAAGTGAAGAAAGGGAAGATATGAAGTCCAACAGTTTTTGCGGTCTTGGTGTTTTTTAAAGGGCCAATATTACACTATTTTCTATGTTATAATACTCTTTCCTTGTCACAAACATACCTGAAGTTGTGTTTTGTTACATTTACACATTTAACACGCAAACCCTGCAGATTTAGGATGAGATCTTCTCTCAAACTGAAAACACCGTGGTGCACCTTGTGATGTCATGTGGTAGTAAAGAAAGTGCTCCACTGTGTTTTTAAACTCCATACACCTTCATTAGAATCACTTGGATAATTTCAGCCCTAGAACTGCCAGTCTGTACTGAACAAAAGGTAGCTGTTAACTTGAAAACTAACACTTCATGACATCACAAAGTGGAACAGAGCATTTTGAGTTTTGGAAATTGCACGTAGACTAATATTGCAGGATTACTCAAACATGAGTGAACGAAACAGGTATGTTTTTGATTAGGTAACAGAATTCTAAACCCACAAGTCTATTTTGCTGAATATAGGACCTTTTAAAAGTTTAACCATACAAGTAAATGATATTTGAGATCTTTGTTTGCCTTGGGAATCTCCTGTTTTAACCTGAAGCTGTAGCCTTTTAAAATCCTCCATAGTTCTCGGCGCTTACTACAGGATGTTATTTTTTAACCTGTGTCTTTTAATTGATTGACAGCTCTTGTTAATTATTCACTTTTACAGTTGTAGTCACGTCCTCGTTGACCTCAGTGAGCAGGGTTTCATTTTGATAATAAAGTTGTCAGTCATGTTTAACCCTTTAGGTAAAATGAACTTCAGCTCACCTTTTTGATACCCTTGTCACATAATCATTCATACATTTTTGCTACTTTATTTTACATATTTATAACGTATTAACTCTATTACAGGTGTTTTATGTACAGGTGCATTGTGTAACTTTTCCGGTGGAGGGTTCTCTATGGAGATGTTATTGCTTTGTCTGAAATGTTTCACAGTATGGCCTTAAACCTTTCTATCGTCATGGAAACCAAACCAGACCAAGTTACAAGTCAGATCTGTGGAGCGACAACCCCGCTAACAGTCATAATCCCTGTTTTTCTAGGTATTTTTGAGCAATAAAACCAACTGTAATGTAATAAACGAAAGGTTGAGAGCTGTTTCATGTCATACTGTGGAACATTCCAGGCAGAGCAGTGACATCTCCATGGAAACAAGCAGGCGACCAACCAAAAAGTTACATAGTGCACCTTTTAAAAATTTGCTTGCACCATCTGAAAACAGCTTGCCTTTGATCCAGTCACGACTACCCATTTTTAAACCCATGACTTACAAATTTGCCATAGTTAATTTCTCTTCCATCTGTGAAACCCAAAATAGCCGTCTTATATCACACAGATTTGAGTATTATAAGGATTCTGTTTTGCTGATTTGTGTCTTTAGAAATACAATATTTATATAAATGGCCAAATATCCAAATCCATCCAGTTTGAACAGTCAACTGGCAAAGAAACTATTTTTGCACAATGAATGGCTTTTGAAAACTTGCCAGTATTGTTTACACTTTTAAAATATTTGTATTTCCTAAGATTGCAAGTTTTAAACATATTCAGGATTTTAATACACTGTACTGCTGTTATAATTTAGATAACATTTATTAAAGAGCCTCTATCTGATTTCAAACCATGAGTCAGGATCATCTTTTTAGTCCTTTCTGTTGCTGTGCACCATGACACAGAATCAGCTGTCTGAGATCCGGTCCTGTCATTGTTTCCTGATAGTTCTCCAATTTCTGTATACCGTTTGTGTATTTGTCGCTCTTGAAAATGCACCATGACACAGAGTCAAGTGTCTGAGATGGTGTCAGGCAGTTGTTTCTCATGATTCTTAGTAACAAGGCGCCTAATTGGATGACAAAAACCCGTCAATAGCTTCCGTGTTAGATATTAACCATGGACTGTATAAAGAAGTGAATTAAGGGAGTGTAATGGCATGTTCGGCTCCAGTCAAATGAAGCTCACGAGGCTAGCAGTTTTGAGCCGAGTCCCATATTAGGAAGAGGAATTGATTTATGGACAAAATAGTGAAACAAAAACATGTAGAGCGGGTTAATACAAACATTTTAAGACCAAAATGACGAGGCTCACTGCAGCAATTAGAGAGAGGGGCGAAAATTCCTCAGTGTAAAGCCGATTGGAACATCGATGGAGCCGGAAAGCGTGCCCATGAACACTTCCTATTTGGAACACTGCAGCTAGTGAGTTAGCTATGTCCAGTCTATGACATTACACAAGAAAATGCTATGCAAAATAAATAGATTATATTTTCAGTCTCATTTTTTTTCTGATTTAATAGCTTTTACCATAAAATGCATAATGTAAAGAGCAGTAATCATGACAATAAATGAATAAATTAAAATCAGGTACAGCCTCTTTTAAAGATTCGCATAGTACACAATAAACAGCAACAATATATCCTGAAATAAGAAATAGCACAGCATTTTCCTGTGCTGCATAGCTTTTTAATTAGCCTTAAAAATGTGAATAAGATTACAACGCTAAGAAAAGATGCTATTGTTAAAAGAAAGCATTAAAATTGCATTAGCCACGTCAGCTAATTCCTAACAGGATTTATTAATGCCCGGAAAATAAAATGAAGAGCTCCCTGTTGTAGCCGTCACTGTCGGCTTGTATTGACGTGTAGCTACTCTGAGCGATGGTACACTCCTTCGTTCTGTAGTTATCCTGATATTGCAGATTAACTCAATTTCAGGCCTGTCCCTTTTGATTCATCTATTCTTGGAGATGGACGAACCAATTTTGTATCACTCTTAACTCCACGAAACCGCATTTAGACACAAAGAACTTCTGGCCCTTGCTAGAAGATAGAGGATTAGCGGAATACTTTTATCCACTGGTGGAAGACGCACCCAGTTTTGTTACGACAGATGGGGCAAAATGAATACTCAAGTAGATTTTTATGTTACTTTTACTTTTACGTAAGTGTTAAAGTAGGCTACCCATTTAAAAGAGTAAAAAGTAAAAGTATTTTGAGGAGATTTTGAGATCTTGAAAGGCTTCAAATGTAGTGATTTTGATAAATTTTTGTGCAGAAATGTGTTCATTTATGTATTTTTTCCTTGCAGTTTTAAATTGACCTGTAACTTGGGCTGGTTTTGTCTCCATGAAGATAAAAAGGATTGCTAAATAAAACTGTAGAATGCCCTTTCTATCTTTCAAAACGTCTACAATAGCAACAGAACCATCCAAATTACCCGCACTGCGTTGTACTAAAAAGTAACACAAAGTAGTTACAAAACAGGAACGCCGCACATAGACAGTGGAGATTCAGTCTGCATTTAATTATCTGGGAACACACAGGGGCCATTAAAGGCGCCACTTACAATGACGGCGATAAACACGGATGGGTCTGAGATGCTGATGGAGCTTTTAAACTTCTTAGTTTCGCCGGAGGGACTGAATCTGCAGCCCAAAGAGAACTGGCTGGTCCTGCTACACAACACAGGCTCTCCGCTTTGAAAGATAAACATTTGACTCCCAGCCAGTTACCGCCAGGAATGCTCACTCGTGACACTCCTACTGATCATTAGTGTGCATAAACAAAAAGAGGAAGCAAGCTGTTAGCAAGATATCCACACTTCCATGGTGGGCTGAAAGCAATGGGGGAACGTAATGAAGTAAAGTTAGTAAAGTTCTGTGCTTAAAAGTGCACTAACTTCTTGGGTTGGTTTGGTTTTGGTTTCTTGCTATGTTTGCTACTTATTTTGAATTTATTATTACCATTTATATTGTTGCTTTTTGTGTGTGTGATGTGTGAGCTACTGTGTCCAAATAATTTCCCCTGTGGATCAATAAAGTTTGTCTAAGTTTCACGGTGCACTATGTAACTTTTTGGTTGGGTCCGTCACCTTCTTGTTTCTATGGCTACGCCATTGCTCTGCCTGTAATGTTCCACAGTATGACATTAAACAGCTCTACCTTACATTCATTCAGTTACAGGGAGTTTTATAGCTTAAAAATACCTAGAAAAACAGGCATTCTGACTGTGAGAAGGGTCGCCTCTCCACAGATCTGACCTGTAACTTGGTCTGGTTTGGGCTCCATGAAGACAGAAAGGTTAAATACCATACTGTGAAACATTCCAGACAAAGCAATAGCATCTCCATGGAGAAAAGACCCTCCACCAGAAAAGTTACACAATGCACCTTTAAGTCTAATAGTGAAGAGCACATAAATAGGACAAAATGCGACCTTTTAGTATTGTGCCAACTCTATTCCTGTATGAATATCTTCCATCGTCCTTCAGAGAAACACCTCTTTTACTACAGCGCATTGAATTCAAACACATTTACACATCACATTTTTAACACTAAGCAACGAGCCGGGTCAGAGGCTACATTTTGATATCTGCGTAACATAATCCCTGACTTCTGTCCTCCTCCTTGGCACACCAGTCTTATAGCTGCTACGTTTCACATTGTCTGAGTGTGGGCACATAACTACCATCTCCTCCTATAATTGCACATTTACAGTTCAGAGCTGCCAGCCCAATTCTTAAAGGTCCTACATTACGCAAAATTGACTCTTGTGAGCTTTAAGCCAAGTTATAATGCTGTTACCTCATCAGAAATATAGCTGGAGTTGTGTTTTATTTCATTCACACATTTTTTATAATTAGTCTACTTCCACAAAGCTCAAAATGCTCCATTCCACCTTGTGATGTCGTGTAATGGTAGCTTTTAAGTTAACAGCTACCTTTTACCTTTTGTTTAATAGAGATGGGCAATTCCAGGTCTGAAATCATCCAAATGATTGTAGAGAAAATGTACAGAGTTTAAAAACACAGTGGAGCACCTCCTGTATTACCAGGTATGTTTGTGATGAGGAAACATTATATAACACAGATCAGGAGAAAAGTGTAATGTGGGCCCTTTAACCCTGAGAGAGTGTAATGGTGAACCATATAGCACCCTTTTTTACTTTTCCTCTCAGGGCCGTCACCTCCTCTCCTTTAAGATAAGAAATAAATATGCTTGAGTCAGCAGTTTTCTCTGTCTCTATTCTGACGGATCGAAAGAGACTTTTGTCAAACTGTCGAGCCCAAATTGGTTCTCAGTTCTCGGCTGAAAAAGTACCACAGGCGTTAAGTTTTTTCTGCTTTTTTTTTGTACTTGACAGTTGAGTTTTATATAGGTCACCCAACTTGTTTAATTACTCTTTGAGATTCAGGACAGAATCGTGTCACTGTAAAACCTGTGTGGCTTGTGAGTGTTTTGGGCTGTTCTTAATTACGCACTTTAAGTTTAGCTCATTAGAAGTAATTATAACAGTGTTTCTTTATAACTGCAGAAGTTATTGGTAGATTTAATATAATTGCAATAAAATAGAATCAAGAGTGGAGTCCATAATGGAGTTTGCATGAAATACAAGGTTGTGGGTAAGGCTGGGCAATTCATCTAATTGGGTTTGAGTTTTTAAAGGTGCACTGTGTAACTTTTTGGTTGGGGGTCTGTCACCTGCTTGCTTCTATGGATATGTCATTGCTCTGCCTGGAATGTTCCACAGTATGACATTAAACAGCTCTACATTACATTTATTCAATTACAGGTGGCTATATAACTCAAATACCTTGACATTCTGACCGTGAGTGGGGTTGCCTCTCCACAGATCTGACCTGTAAATTGGTCTAGTTTGCTCTCCATGAAGATAGAAAGGTTTAATGCCGTACTCTGAAACATTCCAAGACAAAGCAATAGCATCTCCATGAAGAAAAGCTTTTGACGGACCCTCCTCCAGAAAAGTTACACAGTGCACCTTTAAAAAACAGCATATGATAAGAATGAAAATGTAAAGCGCTTCCTCTGTTTGAAAGACCAGCTGCCTCTGCTCTCTAATCGTAATCGTCCAGGGTGTGCAAACTAATCGATATTTTATTTTTTGGCCATATCTCTGTTTGTGGGTTCAATACCTGGATGCTTCACTCTGGTTGGCAACTTCTCCTGACAGACTGCACTAATGAAGATTGGGTCAGATGCCAAGGACCAGTGACACTGAGTCGATTGGTGAAATGGGCAAAGGCTGCGATTCGTGAACAGTTTTTGTGCTGAGTTCAGTGGATCTAATGGCCGATGAGCTCTGCAGATATTTTTTTGGTTGATTTAGATTATTTTCCATATATATATATATATATTATATAATTAAAAAAACAACAACTTGTTTTTAATTAAACCATTTTTGTGCAAGCCACATATAGTTATGAAATAGCATTAAAAAATACAACAAAAATAAATGACATGAAATAAAGTCATTCACATTGTCTTCTCCTCCTCATTTACGCTTCATAATATTGACCATAAACTCACACAAAAATACCTACACTGCTGGCCAAAAGTATTGGCACCCCTGCAATTCTGTCAGATAATGCTCAAGTTTTCCCAGAAAATGATTGCAATTACAAATGCTTTGGTAGTAATATCTTCATTTATTTTGCTTGCAATGAAAAAACACAAAAGAGAATGAAAAAAAAATTAAATAAATTATCATTTTACACAAAACTCCAAAAATGGGCCGGACAAAAGTATTGGCACCCTTTGAAAAATCATGTGATGCTTCTCTAATTTGTGTAATTAACAGCACCTGTTACTTACCTGTGGCACATAACAGGTGGTGGCATTAACTAAATCACACTTGCAGCCAGTTAAAATGGATTAAAGTTGACTCAACCTCTGTCCTGTGTCCTTGTGTGTACCACATTGAGCATGGAGAAAAGAAAGAAGACCAAAGAACTGTCTGAGGACTTGAGAAGCAAAATTGTGAGGAAGCATGGGCAATCCCAAGGCTACAAGTCCATCTCCAAAGACCTGAATGTTCCTGTGTCTACCGTGCGCAGTGTCATCAATAAGTTTAAAGCCCATGGCACTGTGGCTAACCTCCCTAGATGTGGACGGAAAAGAAAAATGAACGAGAGATTTCAACGAAAGATTGTGCGGATGGTGGATAAAGAACCTCGACTAACATCCAAACAATTACAAGCTGTCCTGCAGTCCGAGGGTACAACAGTGTCAACCCGTACTATCCGTCGGCGTCTGAATGAAAAGGGACTCTATGGTAGGATACCCAGGAAGACCCCACTTCTGACCCAGAGACATAAAAAAGCCAGGCTGGCGTTTGCCAAAACTTACCTGAGAAAGCCAAAAACGTTTTGGAAGAATGTTCTCTGGTCAGATGAGACAACAGTAGAGCTTTTTGGGAAAAGGCATCAACATAGAGTTTACAGGAAAAAAAACGAGGCCTTCAAAGAAAAGAACACGGTCCCCACAGTCAAACATGGCGGAGGTTCCCTGATGTTTTGGGGTTGCTTTGCTGCCTCTGGCACTGGACTGCTTGACCGTGTGCATGGCATTATGAAGTCTGAAGACTACCAACAAATTTTGCAGCGTAATGTAGGGCCCAGTGTGAGAAAGCTGGGTCTCCCTCAGAGGTCTTGGGTCTTCCAGCAGGACAATGACCCAAAACACACCTCAAAAAGCACTAGAAAATGGTTTGAGAGAAAGCACTGGAGACTTCTAAAGTGGCCAGCAATGAGTCCAGACCTGAATCCCATAGAACACCTGTGGAGAGATCTGAAAATGGCAGTTTGGAGAAGGCACCCTTCAAATCTCAGGGACCTGGAGCAGTTTGCCAAAGAAGAATGGTCTAAAATTCCAGCAGAGCATTGTAAGAAACTCATTGATGGATACCGGAAGCGGTTGTTCGCAGTTATTTTGTCTAAAGGTTGTGCTACCAAGTATTAGGCTGAGGGTGCCAATACTTTTGTCCGGCCCATTTTTGGAGTTTTGTGTAAAATGATAATTGATTTAATTTTTTTTTCATTCTCTTTTGTGTTTTTTCATTGCAAGCAAAATAAATGAAGATATTACTACCAAAGCATTTGTAATTGCAATCATTTTCTGGGAAAAATTTAGCATTATCTGACAGAATTGCAGGGGTGCCAATACTTTTGGCCAGCAGTGTATATAAAAGGTAGTCATCCATTTGAAACATAGGCTTGGACTGAATACCATTTATATATTGCTGAAGTAAATATAAAAATGATACTACGATTATCATAAAATGAAACTAACAACTAACAACACATTTAAACCACAAAAACTATTCTAAATGTCCAATATTGTAAAAAAAAATGATAAAAAGTACTTATTTTGCATCTGTAATGAGTCATAGAAGTTATTAATTTGATCTTTTTACAGCTTAAATGTCATATAGCCAAAAAATAACCAGAAAATTCCCACTAGTACAAAGAAAAAGTACACATAATAAATACTGACCCAAAAAAATATTGTTCCATCTTTCATATATTGAACTATTGAAGTCTATATATAATAATTATTTTTATACACACTATACACACATACACATAAGCAGACACACAACTCCATACATGCTAGTTTCATCATTTGTTATTTTCATGACCTGTTTTGCATTCTAACCATGGGCGCATATGCTACCTGTAATGTAAATTGACTTGATTGAATTAGCTGTAAACACACACATGTTGTAACCCTCTGTCCAACGCAGAAGGTGCCTGAAGGTCACCCCCGAAGTGCAAACTCATCGAGAATCCAGAGTCCAGGAGCAGTTGGTTGCATCATTAACTTTAGTGCAGGAGAAAATTGGCTTTCAAACCGTGGCGTGTAGCTGCTCCGCCCCAGACCACCGCACTGATCATCTCCCACAATGCCCCTCTCCTCCTTCCTCCATGTTTGTTGTATCTCAAGGGCACATCTCATTTCTCTTTCTTCACTTCCTTCTCCTTGATTCCTTTCCTCGATCCTCCATTTTTTAGCTGTCAATCAAATACACCAGATTAAGCAGTGTCCCAAAGCTCAGAGGTTGTCTCACAGTGAGGAGTTTGTGTTGTCTTACAGTGAGGAATTTGTGTTGTCACAAATACACAAGTATAGGGACAGCAGCAAAGAAGATTTGACATGTTGCATAATCCTGAATTTGACATTAAAACAAAAAATTTGTTAAAAGACATTTATCATACAATAAAGGCGTTGGTCTGACTTTGATTTAAAAATCCTGAAATAATAATATAAAATAAGCTTTAGTGTTGTCCTCATTACAGGGCAGTTTTGGTCAGAGGAGGTCTGAGGAAAGCCTCTTCTCTCCTCCGCTCTTCTCTCTTCTGATTCTCAGCTCTTCTTTCCTCTGCGCCTCTTTCTCCTCTGTCTCTCTCTCTCCTCTTCTTTTCTCTCTCCTCTTCTCTTCCTTCCTCTGCTCTTCTCTTCACTCCTCTGCTCTTCGCTTCTCTGCTCTTCTTTCCTCCTCTGCTCTCCTCTTCTCTTCTCTGCTCTTCTCTTCCCTCCTCTGCTCTTCTCTCTCCTCTGCTCCTCTCTCTCTCCTCTCTTTCCTCTTCTCTCTCCTCCGCTCTTCTCTGATCTGTTCTTCTCTTCCCTCCTCTGCTCCTCTCTCTCCTCTGCTGCTCTCTCTTCTCTCCTCCCTGTGTCTCCCTGAGTGGGCGGGACTTCCTCACCCATTTCCTGCAGAATCGAGGAGAGGAATCAAGGAGAAGGAAGCGAGGAAAGAGAAATGAGATGCTCCCTTAGTCTTCACACTCTCCAAACATTACCAGGGTAATTTCAAAGTCCCACATTAGCAGCATGCATGAAGATGGCAGCTTGGAAGTGCAAGAAAAAAAAAAAGCCAAGTTATTTTTAAATCAGCTGTCCTCCCTCCATGAGCTCGTGGAGTGGTCGGGAGTTTGGTTCACAACACAACAGACTAATTATAGAAGCTAGCTCGAGTAATTAGAGAGAAAATGGGTTAAAGGAATGGTTCCAGGTTTGGGGAAAGGGGGAAGCAAATGAAAAAATGTTGTCAGCGTTTTAGATTGGACTAAACAGCTTTGAAATGGCTGCTAATCTGGGCAGGGAAACAGAAATAGTAAATAATAAGAGGCTTTCTGACTTCAAAACCCCGTACCATATATTATATAAAGGTGTCACTGTATAATCATCTCTGAACCGGATTCTATAATACGAGTTTGTAATTTTCAGTACATAATATTTCCATGATAAATGAGTTTGCAGTTACTTCAAACTAGCTGTAATGTTAACATAATATAAATGTTTGCAATTGAAACAATATTTTATTCCAAAGTTCAAATTTTATCACAGATGCACTAAATTGGAAATTGTATTAAAAGTACACTGTGTAACTTTTCTGGTGGAAGGTTACCTCTGTTTTTTTCATATGACATTATCTGGAATATTCCACAGTATTGCATTAAACATTTATCTATCTATATTTATGCATGTATTATTAGTTTTATTATGAGAACTTTGTTTTTTTACTGTAAATGGGGTCACCTCTTCACAGATCTGACCTGTACCATTGCCTGGTGAGTGCATCTGCTTGTTTCCATGGAGATATGTTTACTAAAATACTGTGCAACATTAATTCAAGTCGAGTCTATAACATCTCTGAGACAAGATGGTGACAGATCCTCAACCAGGAAAAGTTACATAGTGCACCTTTATTTATTTGTTAGGGAGAGTGCATATTAATGAACAGCTGTAATTTGTGTAAATATGGCAGATTATAACAAAAAAGCAAATTTCCATCAGTTGTTCCTAGGCAGGTGACGCAAAATAATACAAAATACAAAACAGTTACACAGAGACACACCGTTAAGATATTCATGTTTGTTTGTTTTTTTTGTTTTGTTTTTTGTTTTTCTGTTCCGCAAATTGATGAAAAGCGGATTGGCTCTGTTTACTGTTTGTACTGTTAATTCCTCTCAGGGCTGAGTCACTGATGACCATCTCGAGTTTGCATCCCAAAGACAAACGGGGGGGTTTGAGTCACGCTCCTCTGACTCATGGTGCAGCACATTTGCCTTCTCTGCCCTCACGACTGCACCACCTGTCCACTCTTTCCCTAAGACTTTGAAGGTCTTATATTACGCAAAACTGACTCTAATGAGCTTTAAGACACGTTATAATGGTGTTACATCATCAAAAACATACCTGGAGTTGTGTTTTGTTTCATTCACACGTGTTTAAGTAATCCTTTTATTATTAGTCTGTCTAAATCTCCAAAGCTCAAAATACTCTGTTTTACCTTGTGATCTCATGAAGCAGTAGTTTTTTTACCTTTTGTTCATTAAAGATTCTAGGGCTGGAATTGTCCAAATGATTCTAGTGAAGGTGTATGGAGTTTAAAAACACAGTGGAGCACTTCCTGTATTACTGCATGACATCACAAGGTGGAACAGAGCGTTTTCCTTAACACCTAAATATGCAAAGTTTGTGTGTTAAACATGTCTGAATGAAACAAAACACAACTCTGGGTATGTTTTTGATGAGAGAACAACATTATAACATACAGTAGATCAAATAATGGCGTAATATGGGCCCTTTTAAACAAGACGTGAACTAGTTTAAGTCTCTACACCTAAATAGCATAAGCTAAATGCCATGGCTGTGGTCTGGTCTCCGTACACCCCCACCCCCAACCCCCCCGGACCCTTTGTTTTGGTGACCCCTCTGACCTGATGTTCCCAGCATGGCCCCCTTTTAGCCACGGACACTCACAGCACCCAGCCCAGAACACAGCGCTGACTGTCCAACCTGCGGATCCACAAACAATAGAGTTTTACAATGTGTTTTACAATAGTGTCCATTAAAACAAACACAAAGCTGATTGTTGGCTTCATCTGCTTAGACTTTTGGAATCGCACCAAAGTGAAAGGTAATTATGGAGATAAATGACTTACTTGTGTATTAAAATAGAGTAGATGCTTCTAGTCCATACCCCATAAGCAAACATTATAAAACTGAAAGAAAACTTAAAAGGTTCTGTATTGCTCAAAATCGATTCGTAAGCTTTAAGCCATGTTAGAATGTTGTTTTGTTTCATTCACACATGTTTGAGGAATCCTTTATTATTAGTTTGTCTACATCTCCAACGCTCCAACGTCGTTTTCAGTTTACGGCTCCTTTTACCTTTTGTTCAGTAGAGATTGGCAATTCTAGACCTGAAATGATCCAAATGACTCTAGTGAAAGTGTATGGTTTAAAAACACAGGGGAGCACTTCCTTTATTACCAACAATTCTTATCACAGTTGCAGTGCTTGTCTGAAAAATAGCAATTTGATATTTTTCCCAAAATCGGTCAGCCCTACTTTGGTTTATTTCTCACAACGGAAATCCAAGCACTGCAGAAAGTTTTTGTTCAATTTGAAAACATATCCAGATGTATAAGATAACTGCGACATCCATCTTGAGACTGTTTGTGGAGTTTGTGCTGCAGCTGTATTGAAGGGTGACCTTTTACTCTCAAGGTGCTACAGCTAAATGTTGTTTTGTCTTCAGGGAGTTTAGTCAGCACAGCTCTGAGCATGTCTGATTCTCAAACCATGTGTCGCTATCTGAAGTTGACATGAAAATGCAAGTGGCTATACTGCACTGTACACAGTATTTTGATTGTAAATACTTATTATTATTTATCTTGTTTTTGATGTGTGCTCTTGTTTTCCTACTTTTTCTGAAACTTGCGTTGTGACATTGAAATTTCCCCACTGTGGGACGAATAAAGGATTATCTTATCTTATCTTAAGACCTATAGACAAGCCTCTGTTGGCGTATCAACGATGGCATTTTATCGAATTAAGTGAAGTGTGTTTTGCCCCAGTACAGATATATTGTAAATGCAGCTCTTAAGGTCAACATAAAGACAGCTGTATGCGATCTGCAGCTAATTATCAAGCGTTTTATCATCTGCAAACCAGGAAGTATGCAGTTAGCATGCTAGTTGTTGTTAGCATTACCGTCAACTCCACTCTGACCTTTGATAGTTGTGAATAATTTGTGGGCTATTGTAAAAGCAGCTCTTAATGTCAAAATAAAACAGGCGTGTGCAGTCTACATCTAATTATTATAACATTTTTTTATCGTCTGTGAACCAGGAAGGGCGCAGTTTGCATGCTAATTGCAGTTAGCAATACCGTGACGACGGATCTCTGCTCTGGCCTCTGATAGTTGTGAATAACTGGGAGGCTAGGGAGTTACAAACGTGAGGACGAACGTTGGACCACTGCAAACCTTGAAAATGAACTATTTCTGTGTTTTGTTTTGTTTTTTGTTTTTTTTACATTTTTAACTGTAAAAATCAGACGCAACACTTCTTAACAACAAAGAAAACTCTCTAAAACGATTCTACAAAGTGCCATTTCTAATTTTAGACTCCAAATACTTCTAGTTAGTTTTTTCTTTGCATTGGACTGAAGCACTTTTTTGCTGTGTTCCAGTTTTCCTGTCAGCTCAAACCAGCGTGGACCATCTGCCAGTCTTCCTCGGTCTCTGGTGTGTCAGTGGGCTGTAAGCTGTGGCTCTCACTGTGTTGACAGCAGCAGTTTGCAGTTAGGATAGCGCTGGCTTGAGCTGAAATGTCATTCTGGAAGCAGGCATCTGATTACTCTGATGACAGAGAGGAATGAGGACAGGGACATGATGCTGTTATCACTGAGGCTCGTACACAAACACAGGGAAATGAGAAACCTGTAATTTCTCACAATTACAGCATTCCTTCACTTCCTCTGACTGTCCGACCTCTCTCTGTCTCTCTGTCTATCTCTATCTCTGTCTTAGGGTTGTAAAAAGTCAAAAATCAGATCCTAATCCAAGCCAAAACTGGTATCGGAACTACTACTACTACTCATTTGAACAAGTATTGATTAGGGCTGGGCGATATGGCCAAAACTAGAATCTTTATTTTTTTCTTCTTCTGGACGATTACAATTTTAATTTTATTTTTAATCAAAGTCAGGGCTGCTGGTCTTTCAAACAGGGGAAGCTCTTTACATTTACTAAACCACCTTAAGTTACAGATATCTATTTGTAATTGCACATTAACCCTGCTTTGCAAGTAAGAAAGTCAGGAGTGAACTTGTTTCATAATAATCACTGATTTCACGATTTTGCGATTTTTAAATATCTCTGTTATTAAAACACAAGTTATTTTAATTCATTCGATTAATTGCTTAGTCCAAATATCGATACTAAAGAAAAGTCACCTTCACAGGACAGAAATGAACCTTTCCTGAACAGCTTTAGAATGATTTTGAGCTGTAGCAGAACAAGTATAAGAGCACATAGGGATTACACAGATACAAGGCCACACGGGAATATAAAAGGAAGTACTATGATTTAATGTTGAAAATCACATTCTATTGTCTAAAGAAATAGCGTTTTTTATTATCATCTTGGTGTTGGAATCGGTATTGTATTGAGTCTAAATCGAGTATCGTAAATACACTCCTCTGTCCACAGATGTTCCTGACCGTGTACCTCAGTAACAATGACCAGCACTTCACTGAGGTCCCCGTTACCCCGGAGACGCTGTGCCGCGATGTGGTGGAGCTGTGCAAAGAGCCGGGAGAGATGGACTGTCACCTGGCCGAAGTGTGGAGAGGATCTGGTGAGTCTGTCAGATGTCAGCGCTACACAAGATCACACACCCCAGTGACATGTGGAGATTAACACAATAATAATGGCAAAAATGCAACAGTCTTTAATAGGACTTTTCTATAGCCACAACTGCCCTGGTTTAGACTGACAGAAGTGAAGCTGCCGATCTGTGATGATGTTCACTCAGACAACCACCAACTCTTCACACACCACATTTATATTAGGCAAAGTGGATGCCAATAATGTAAAAAAAAAAGTACATCTAAATATGAAGTGTCATTTTATTTATGTCATGTTAACTTTAAAGGTCCTATACACACAAAATTGACTCTCGTGAGCTTTAAGCCATGTTAGAATGTTGTTACCTCCTCAAAACCATCCCCACAGTTGTGTTTTGTTTCATTCGCACATGTTTGAGTAATCCTGGTTTATTAATCTTTCTGCATCTCTAAAGATCTGAATGCTCTGTTCCACCTTGTGATGTCAGGAAGCGGTAGTTTTCAGCTACCTTTTACCTTTTAGTTCAGTGGAGATCGTCAGTTCTAGACCTGAAATCATCCAAATGATTCTAGTGAAGGTGTGTGGAGTAAAAACACAGTAGAACAGACTGTTTTCAGTTTGAGAGAAGAACTCACTCTAAAAATGCAGGGTTTGTGTGTTTAAACATGTGTGAATTAAAAACACAGCAACACACAAAAACACAACTTCATATATGTTTGTGATGAGGAAACAATAGTATTACACAGATCAGAAAATAGCAAAATAAATGCCCTTTAATAAGATGGATTTTTTTAAAAGCTTATCACATGGAGAAATTGTGATGGAGAATAATGAATAAACATTGATAATAACTCAAATTTAATATTGAGACATCCCTACCAATAAGATGTTTTTACCAGTCTATACGCGTGACGGATGCGTGTGTGTGCTTGTTTTTAAAAGCTGTTCTGCATGCAAATGAGGCAGGTCGGTAATCCCCATACTAAACACAGATACTGGGACATGTTTCTCCGAGGTCACAGGAGGGTTTTGCCTTCTCTTTCTGTCATGATGAAGAGTTGGTACATAATCACAATCTGACTCAAGTGGCATGGTTTTGCTGCCGTTGCCATGGCGACGGTGCCATAAGCTGGGGAAAGTGCCAATTATTGTGCTGGAGTACTTCCTCAAGTGTCCTAAAAGGAGCCCGCTCACTCCTGAAGAGCCTCATAAGGTTTAGTGCCAACTGGCTGTACCCATCTGTCCTCCGCCACCACAGAACACTGCATTCAGACTGCGCTTAGGCCATAGACTGTGTAAAGAAGTGGACTAAGGGAGCGTGACGTCACCCTAAGCTTTCGGCTCCAGTCCAATGAAGCTCACGAGGCTAGCAGAACAGTTACCATGGTGACGCAATGCGCACATAAGTAAAAAAAAAACCTGCCATTTGTTTTTATATAGTCTGAAAACTCAAGAAAAAAAAATACAATACACATTTTGAGAATCCTGTGATCAGTACAAGCATTCAGGGTCCTGTTTAGGAGTTTAGGAGATTTTCATCTAAAAAGGTGAGTGGTTAGTCAGCTAGCTTAGCTTGTGACTCAATTTTGTAGTTCCAACTAACAGCTCTTTCTGGTCAGATTGTGTTTAAATAAAGATAAGATGAAGTCTAACTTGAGTAACAGAGCTTCTAACAGAGTAGTGCTTTCAGTTAGCTTCACACCCCCAAGGAATATTGATGACATCAGCTACAAAGTATCAGTAGCAGCGAATCTGGGACAGAGTTCCATTTTAGGAATAGGAATTTATTTACAGACAAAATGGCAAAATAAAAACTCCAGGATCATGTAGAGTGGGTCAATACAAACATTTTAAGACCAAAATGACAAGGCTCAATGCAGCAGTTACAAAGAGAGGGGAGACAATTTCTCAGTACAAAGTGAATTGGAGCCAGATTCAATGGAGCTGGAAATGCCCCTATGTTCACTTTTTATTTGGATGTGGCGGCTGGCAGGTTAGCTATGTCCATTTATATACAGTCTATGGTTTAGGACCAGTGTCTGTCTCTGCAGCAGTTTTTATTTCCTGAGAAAATACAATGCATAGATCACATTTTACAATCTTATTTTTTCTTTCACCATACAATGCATGATGTTAAGAGCATTTATGTTGACAAGAAGAAATTTAAATCAGACAAATCAAACCAATGATTTGTTTGGCAGCCGGCCCTCTGCCCTTTTGTGTACCATGTGACATTGATTACATGTCTGTCTTGTTTATGTCCAGGAAGTTAATATTGAATTTGTTTTTGATAAGGCAATAAAAAATAAAATTGAAAATCAGTATGAGAAAAAAACATTATAGGGCCCAGCATTATGATTTTCATTGCATTAACACAGTAAAATGACTAAGTGCAGTGAAGACTTGTCTGAGGAGTGAATATTGCACTTTTGGCTCAGAAACAGCTTTAGTAATTGACAGCAGATCACAGTAGTGTTCCCCAGGTCCCTCTGAGAGCTGCACATCATAAACTCACTCTTCTGCTGTGGTCAGGAAGTGTCAGGGCTACACCACAGTATACACCACAGTATACACCACAGTATACACCACAGTATACACCACAGTATACACTACAGTATACACTACAGCGTATTGTCTCTGCTCTTCTTCAGTCCGGTGCTTGTGCTTCTATATAAATGCAGTATGGGATAAGACAGAATTTCCATGACCACGTCTCACAAGATCATTTTTGCAGTTGTGGTAGATCTTGTCCCATCCCTAAAATCTACAGCGTGTGAATATTTAGTTTTGTTTTGGCAGAGCGCTCAGTGGGAGATGGAGAGAGGATGCTGGACGTGCTGCAGAGGTGGGGGCAGCATCGAGCCGAAGTCAGATTCTTCCTGCGCCACAACCGGGCCCCGAGCCGAGAGTCAGGTGAGTCTGTGCTGTGTCCTCTCCATAAACACATGCACCACACACAGGAGTCACACAGAAGTATAGCAGGTCTCTGGCTGCTCCTGTCGCTCCTGTCCCCTGAGAACAGACATTTGACACTCATGTGCTAAACTCCTGAGATGCCTGAAGTCTCACAGTGTACACACAGACACAGCAGCTCATTTAACTAAAGCTGTTAATGACTTTATTTGTTAGCTTTGAAAAAAAGAAACAAAAAACAGCCACTTCTTATTTTTTCTTTTGGTACTAGTAGATCACTTTCATTTTAAATGTTTCTCTACTCCAAAATGATACACTCATGCAGCCATAAAACTGTTTATTTTATTATTTTTGATAACATGATTTGATTAAAAAACGGTCCCATTATATTGATTGACAAAGAGGCTGGAAACCACAGGATACCTCACAATTTCATACTATATGCAATCCTTGTCTTATGATATGTAGATGGAGAGATATATTTGATAATATTAAAAATACTGTGATATTGGGATTAAAAAAATATATTACATGGGCTAACCTACCATATATCACTATATTTAGAAACCTGTACCTGATTTTTATGGTCTTAAAAACATGAAAAATCCATAATCATGAGTATTGTAGAGTATTGTAGAGTATTGTAGAGTATTGTAGAGTATTGTAGAGTATTGTAGAGTATTGTAGAGTATTGTAGAGTATTGTAGAGGTGAGCAGAGCCTCTCTCTCAGGCTGGACTTACACAACTGCTCCACTGCCCCTCACAGCATGAGTCTGGCTCAGGGATTTACAGGTCTGTTTTCCCTTCCTGTTATCTCAGCCGTGTCTTGTTTTCCCACACTGTTTATTAGCTGAGTTTGCATCTTTTTGAACCAGAATTTTCATTTTCCTCTACACCCTGTTCTTTCATATGGTGGCTTTGTTGTTCTCTGATGTTCTGAAGTGAATTTGTGCGAGCTAAAAACATCCAACAATAGAGGTCATGTAATAGTTAGAGGTGATAGCTTGTTAATAGAGTACATTCATTAAGATAGTGAGTTGTTTTAATACCATTGTGCCATTTTCTAATAGGGTAAAATATGTAACTAAATTGACTTCTATCACATGCACATAATTATCTGTGCAAAATTAGGGGAAAAAATAATAAGTGTTTATTATTGTAATGTGAACAGAACTTCTCAATGTATTCCATATAAAACATTATTTGATATGAAACATTACCTGGTTAGTTAAAGAGCCTGTACTAGATTTAAATTTATTGTAGTCCAGATAATGCTTTTGTGTCACGTATTGTATGGTGAAAGTTGCTAAATACGATAAAAAAAATACATAGCATTTTCTTAGTGATAATAATTCATGTCAAAGTGCGAAATGAGCATTTGTAAATCATCAACACTTCAGATTTTTCTTGTAAGAGGCCCCAGACCTCCTCTTGCCCCGGGACCCTAACAATGTTTCTGTGCGATGGTGCAAAATCACAGCGTTAGAAAGGACTAAGTGGGCGGGGCTACAAATTCAAACAAAAACCTGCTCCTGACTCATGAAATCAGGTACAGGCACTTTGGAGCAGTCAGCCAGAGAATACCTTTTCATAACTAATCTTGTCATTGTGTCCTCGAGCAAGACACTTTACGAAATAACTTGCTATGACTGGAACCGGAAGCACAACTAAATTACAAGAAAAGTCGACAAAAACACACAAAGAACATCAAATACAAAAGGCAGGAAAAGATGAATTCCTAGAACAATCCTATTTCAGCTTCTTCTCAGCTCTTGTTTCACAACACCAGCAAACACAGAGAATATTGTATTGTGCATGTCAAAGGGCACGTAAAACTGTTATGTAAGCGAACAGGCTTTAGAGATGAAGATATAGATTGTCTGCCCCTCTCCACACACACACACACACACACACACACACACACAATGATGGAAGAATTCTTGGAAAATGTATTTAAAATGTATTTTGTTACAGAATATTGAATACCTGCAGTAAAATATATTTTGTAACATATTCTAATACATGGGCCAGTTAGAGTACTATATTCTGAATACTTATAATACTTTTACATCAAGTTGCATTTACATGAAATAACATTTATAAATAAAATGTATAGTGTAAACGCGCAACATAGTATTAAAAACTGCTTCGTATTTGACTGTTTTTAAATCATTTCCTATCACATACAACCATGTACACGCGCACACGTATATACACACAAACATACACACATACACACACACACGCACACAGCTCCTATACACCCTGGAGCATAGTCTGTTTATGTACACAGTCACAGTAGTAGATGTACTTGAGCGCGACTCGCCCCATTGTGAGTTATGTAGTGGTCTAAACCCAGAGATTACTGCAGGTCACA
Organism: Taenioides sp. WSHXM2023; assembly: GCA_029959045.1. Lineage (NCBI taxonomy): Eukaryota > Metazoa > Chordata > Actinopteri > Gobiiformes > Gobiidae > Taenioides > Taenioides sp. WSHXM2023. Next base: position 26,696,335 of record CM057094.1, read on the forward strand.
AAGAACACTGATCTACTTGTTTCCCCAGAGGAGCTTAGATCATTCACCACCAGGATTTTTCTCTCAATGCTTCAGTAATCTGCTCACAGTAAAGGCCATGCTACTGTGTGTGCTGTTTGTACTATGGCATGACAGGCAAAGAGCAAGGAGGAAGTAGAGCTAGTTGAAAGGGTGTTTTGCTAAATATAATAGGTTTTTGTTTTGTCTTTTTGTGTGTGTGATTCAGCAGGTTCCAGAAGTTCTGAGCCCAAACGAAACGGCGTTAAAGGTCCACCTGACAGAAGAATGGAGAATGGGGTGAGTCTGTTGTCCAGTTACTTTGACTAGTTTTCTGTCGGTTCGGTCAATACACTACTGTAAAACTGCAAAATTTAGGGGGGAAAAAAGTATTGCAATCCTTTTTTTTTCAATATACTATATATTTAAAAAGTAGGATTCTGTTCAGATTAGGGTTGTCAAAATTACAGAAAATCAGATACTAACCTAGCGCAGCCCAGCATTTTTGATGGATTGGATATCAGTCACAAGATATCGGTTCAGTCGATATCCCATTTTTGTCTGTAGATTGTTGTAATAAGACGATTGACTGGACAGTGTTGGCCCAAAACACCATATCATATTTTTCAAAGCTGTTCTGTAGTTACTTACTTAAATCATAAAGCACATTTGGATATTTTTTTACCATATGCTGTTTGTATTTAAAGGAAATAAGTTAAATTTTCAGTCTCTGCCCTGGTATCAGTTGATATCGGGTATCGTCAAGCCAAATGATCTATACTTTATTTGAAATTCTAAATATAAACATGCAGGATTAGTCAAATGTGTGAATGAATCATAACCCTGGTGAGAAAACACCACTGTAACTTGGCTAAAAATTCAATAATGTTGTTTTTGTGTTATCATGTGCCTCCAACGTTATGACTTTTAATGAGAAAGATGGTCCTAGATTGTTCTTTGTTCAACTCTCAGGCTCAGCTTTTAAGATTAATGTCTAACATTGTCGTAAGAATGCAGTAAAAAGCACTTTGTAGCTTTTAGTTCCCGCAAAGACTATGGGGATTACTTGGCAAATCCATCAATTTCAATAGCTCTTGTACTCTAGTCCCATTGCAGTTAAAAAGAAATGGATGCGTGTCTTGTGTTAATATAGGAGGGCCAAAAATCTCTAGGAATTGTTATTTTTAGGAATTATCCATCCAGTTTTTAAGACAACTCTTGCTTATATCTAACTGATTGCAGGTTATATTAGCTACCCTGTATTGTAAATTTATTAGGTGGAGCAATGACCCTGTATTTACAATAGCTTCTAGTGGGAAAGGGAAGGTTAATGGTGTGTGATTACAATTACAGCTACAAAGCAATTTAAGTGATTAGAACAGCATTAGAAAGTGGCCTTTTTCTTTCATTATATAGAAAACCAGATTAACTTTATTAATCAGGGAAGAAATTCAAGGTTGTCTACTGCTCCCGTAATCATTGGCCCACATTCAATGAGATCAATGAGGTCTATTTTTTAGCAGCAGGTTGGCGAAAACTAAATATCGGCCTGTCGTGGAGATTTAAGGCCAGTAGCTGATTCATTATAGATGCAAATATCGGCCAACTGATATATCGGTCTAGCTCTACTTGGTGTCGAAATCGAGTTTAAACACGAGTTCAGAGAGCACACTGTAAACACGTCCAGGAGCACCAACTCTATTCATCAGGAAAGAAATTCAAGGCAATGAGATCAGATAAATGAAAAATAATTATACGTTGTACATAAAAAAATAAATAAATGAAATAAATGTAAAATAAATACATAAAAAGAGATAATTTAAAAGAAATGTAAAAAAAAAAAAAATGTAAATAGATATTGAAAAATAAATAAATAAAAAATACTAAATAGCCTTTCATGTACTTACTAAAAAATTCTGTGTACCCAGGTTGGCACTCCTCGGATGGACATGACTTTGGCCGAACTGCAGGAAATGGCGTCGCGACAGCAGCAGCAGATCGAGGCCCAACAGCAGCTGCTCGCATCTAAGGTACAGACTCAGTGAGAGGGTGAAGGGACCACTGTACCGTTCTGCAGCGGGGTGAAGTGGACCATTTGAGTAGAGAGGCTGTAGATAGATGAAAGCGAAAACTGAAGAGATTTTGGTCCAAATAAAAGCAGAAGATAAAAGGAAAATGAGTTTGTTTATCAAAATTGACAGAATAGTTGAGCTTTTGAGTAGGGCCAGGTGCTGTGTTAGGACTTGAGAGGCCTGGGATCTCTGTTGGCTTTTTGTTCTCATTGCCAAAGGGCTCAGTGGTGATTTACTAGTGACAGCAAGAATGACATATAGGCCAGGTGTGATTAAAGGAGACCTACTTTGCAAAGTTTTACCCACTCGAAGTTTTATTTAGAGTGCTTCGTGCATGTTTGAGTAATCTTTATTCTCCTGTATTCAAGATGTCATTGCTCTGATCTACCACAGTTTTCACCGCCACTGCTCTGTACTTGGTTCGTTCTCCAGTTTTATTTTCATAATTGGTGAGTGGCAGCGTCGCGAAGCCATTTTGACAGAAATGGAAAAAAGATCTGCCGCTTGCTAGCATGATCTGCGGCTTTTGATAGTTTGCAGTGACATCATACGCAGATGTTGAACCTGATCTTTGGTATTTGTGACAGTTAATTTGAACTTCCCCCGTCTGTATTGGATATAATGGCCCTGAGAATGTTGTGTTCTTTAAAAGGGGAAGCCTAGAATCCTAATAAATAATCGGGCACTGCAATTTTTCAACCCGGAACTCAGCACACTTGTTTTTTTAATTGTTTCATTTTAGTTTCATTTTCTATATTGTGATTTAAAATGTCTAAAATACAAAATCATGATCCATGGGTGTCATAGATTATTACATATAACAGACAAAAGTATAATATATCTTCTTTAATTATAGTTTACACAAAATAAATGAGAAAAGACACTGAATAGAACTGCTCATTTGCTCATTTGACATTGTGTTTTGTTTTTCCTGTAAGTGTGTAAAGTACATGTGTAGCTAGACAGGCTGGGAATGCCTCAGGTTAAGACAAGCCAGGAAATGTCAAAGAGTCAGATACAGTGCTGTTTCAGATTCATGTAAACAGACAGGAGTATTCTGTACACGTGACCAGAGTTATTACAGTTTACTCGGTGTGTAAACTTTAATAACTCATTGGCTATAGATGTCCAGTATCAGCTTCTAACTTTTATCAGACCATGAGCTCATAACTTTGCTGTATTTAATTTGTTTTATTAATTTTTTTATTCAGGAAGGGGAGACAAATATTTCAACAGATTCACTGCACACCTAACTACAAATCCTACTTTTTATGAAGCCACAAAGTTTTTCCTACAATTTAGGAAATACTAAATATAATCTAGAAAATGTTATTAAACTACTACTATTACTACTGTTACTACTAAACTCTTCTAAACTTCTACTACTACTACTACTACTACTACTACTACTACTACTACTACTACTACTACTACTACTACTACTATTTTAAACTTCTACTACTAATACTACTACTTCTACTAAACTATTCTGAACTACTTCTGCTAATAAACTACTACTACTAAACTATTCTAAACTACTACTACTACTAAACTATTCTAAACTTCTACTACTACTACTACTACTGCTACTACTACTACTAAACTATTCTAAACTTCTACTACTACTACTACTGCTACTACTACTACTACTACTACTACTACTAAACTATTCTAAACTTCTACTACTGCTACTACTACTACTAAACTATTCTAAACTTCTACTACTACTACTACTACTGCTACTACTACTACTACTACTACTACTAAACTATTCTAAACTTCTACTACTGCTACTACTAAATTATTCTAAACTTCTACTGCTACTACTACTCAACTATTCTAAACTACTACTAATACTAAAGTATTCTAAACCTCTACTACTACTACTACTACTACTACTACTCCTCCTCCTCCTCCTCTTACAGTGTTATAGTGTATAATCCAACAGTCTTCTCCGTGTGCTGTGCACAGGAGCAGCGTCTGAGGTTCCTGAAGCAGCAGGAGCAGAGGCAGCAGCAGCAGGCCTCAGAGCAGGAGAAGCTCCAGCGTCTCCGTGACAACATCGAGAACCAGGAGAGCAGACTCAAGAAGGTCCGAGCGCTCAAGGGACAGGTGGAGCAGAAACGTCTGAGCAACGGCAAGCTAGGTAACCATGGCAACAAGCTTAAAGGACCTGTATTACAGAAAATTGACTCTTGAGAGCTTTAAGTCATGTTATAATGTTGTTCCCTCATCAAAAACGTGCCCAGAGTTGTGTTTTGTTTGATTCACACGTTTGAATAAGCCTTTATTTTTAGTCTGTCCACATCTCCAAAGCGCAAAATGCTCTGTTTCCACCTTGTGATGTCATGAAGTAGTATTTTTCAAGTTAGCAGCTACCTTTTACCTTTAGCTCAGCAGAGATTGGCAGTTCCTGGGCTGAAATCCAAATGATTCTAGTGAAGGTGTATGGATTTTAAAAACACAATGGAGCACTTCCTGTATTATCACATGACATCACAAGGTAGAACAGAGTGTTTTCAGTTTGAGAGAAAAAGCCTCAGTCTAAATTTGCAGGGTTTGTGTTTTAAACATGTGTGAATGGAACAAAACACAACTTCATGTGTATTAATGATGAGGTAACATTGTAAAATAGATCAGAAAATAGTGTAATGTGAGCCCTTTAATGCCCTACTATGGAACATTACATGGTGCACCTTTAACGTCCCCTGACTCCCCTGTTGTCTGTGTGTTCCAGTGGAGGAGATCGAGCAGATGAACAGTCTTTTCCAGCAGAAGCAAAGGGAGCTTGTTCTGGCTGCGTCAAAGGTGGAGGAGCTGAGCCGGCAGCTGGAGCTCCTCAAAAATGGGAAGATGGAGGGTTTCCATGACAACCAGTCGTCTGTGGCCGAACTTGACCGCCTGTACAAGGAGCTGCAGGTGACCCAGAGCTGCTTCTTATCCCGTGTTTTTTTTTTCAGCTGTTATTTGGTTGTTGTGGACAGTAACTAATATCTATGTCAATAGCAATATCAAATCTATTAGCAAGGCCCACTAATTTCACTAAAGAAATTTTTGCCAAGAATTAAACTAAAATAAGCATTTTTTTTTTTTTCCATTTTGTTTTTTATTGCACTGAAAAACATCCTCCACAAACCTGACCCTTATTTGGCCTGTAATATTCCACAGTATAGCATGAAAACTCAAATCGCAATGGAGAATGTTCCATGGAAACTTTCTGTTTCCATCGAACCATGAATTTTGCCTGATAACAATATTATTATTAAGAATATTAGCACCGATATATAGTCCAACCATAGTCATAATATATTTTCTTTCTCCACAGTTGAGAAATAAGCTGAACCAGGATCAGAACTCGAAGCTGCAGCAGCAAAGGGAGAATCTGAACAAACGAAACCAGGAAGTGGCAGCGATGGACAAGAGGATCACTGAGCTCAGGGACAGACTGTACAAGAAGAAGGCTGCGCTGCAACAGAAGGAGAATCTACCTGTAAGCAACACAACACAACACAATATGTACACACTAAAGCCAAAACCAGCCACAAAAATAGAAAATATAGGTCCATTTGCATGTTTTTTGCTAAATATTTCATTGAAAATTTAGTTTGGACGAACAAATTTTAACTTTTTTTGTAATTTTTTTCTCCATCCTTGAAATTTCTAATAATTTCTTACCCAGTTGTTGTAGAAATTAAAGGCGCACTGTGTAGCTTTTGTGGTGGAGGGTCCATCAAATGCTTTTCTCCATGGAGATGTTATTGCTTTGTCTGGAATATTTCACAGTATGGCATTAAACCTTTCTATCTTCATGGAGACCAAACCAGACCAAGTTACAGGTCAAATCTGTGGAGAGGCGACCCCGCTTACAGTCAGAATCTAGGTATTTTTGTGCTATAAAACCACCTGTAATTGAATAAATGTAAGGTTGAATTGTTTTAATGTCATACTGTGGAACATTCCAGGTAGAGCAATGACATCTCCATAGAAACAAGCAGGTGACGGACTCCCAACCAAAAAAGTTACTTAGTGCACCTTTTAAGAGAGTGAGGTGATATTTAGTTTTTGATAATGGCTTGTATAATATTTGTTTTGTAATTTTTGAGGATTTTTGAAAAGATCTTACTCAGAAAACCTTGGCGTACCCTAAAAATAGAATGTTTAGAAACCCCTCACTTTTTTAGAGACTGCCTTGATGTGCCGTTAGCAGATCTTTTAAAATGGCTCCCTCTGGTGGCTGCTCTCTGAAACTTGTTTATCTCCTTACCCCTCTAAGCCTCAGAAGCGCTTCAGCACCGATCCCCCCCACGCCAACGTAAGATTTAAAAACATTTTATCTTGACGAACCCTTGAACCTTCTACTTTTCTTCACGTATCTGATGGGGTTTGGATCTTGTTTTGAAATCTTGTCAAAAAAATCCCTTTCAGAATGCTTTCTCCACTATCACTCACTCTGTATTTTAGTTCCATTTGACTAAAAAACAGCCGGAGATGAGAGAGAAGCAATGGCGGCCGCTGCTGACAGGAGGAATTCCAGGGGAGATTTTATCTGTTAGGCTTGTCAGGGAAGAGAAGAGAAGAGAAAGACAGATATTCTACTTTCTCCAACTGAACCAAGGCAGCTGCTAAAAACGAATTTGTCTTTTGTGGCAATAATTGATGAGAGCTATTCATCACTTGTGATTTTTACCCCATTTTACCTCCTTCTCTTCTTTTAAGGTGTTTGAATGGGACTATAAGCCAGTGGTAGACTCTCCAGGGGGTTAGCGTGCCCACTGTTCCTCAGAATACAAAATGGCTTCATCATTTAAGGTCCTATAGTACACAAAATCGATTATTGTGAGCTTTAAGCCATGTTTTAATGCTGTTATCTCATCAAAAACATACCGGGAGTTCTTTTGTTTCATTCACACATTTGAGTAATTCTTTATTATTAGTCTGTCTACATTTCCGAGCTCAAAATGCTCTGTTCCACCTCGTGATGTCATGTAGTGGTACTTTTCAAGTTAACAGCTCCTTTTACTTTTAATTAATAAGAGAATAGTCAATTCCAGGACTGAAATCATCCAAATGATTCCAGTGAAGGTGAACAGAGTGTTTTCAGTCTGAGAGAAGAACTCAGCCTAAATATGCAGGGTTTGTGCGTTAAACATGTGTGAATGAAACAGAACACAACTCCAGGTGTGTTTGTAATGATGAAACATTATAACATCGGTCAGAATTAGCATAATCTAGGCCTTTTAAGTGGTTTAAATAAGACTGAGAGGACAGTGGGCAAAGCTGAAACACAAATTACGTCACTTTCTTGGAAAAATAATGAAGGTGTTTCTGTAGAATTTAATATTAACTTTCCATTTTTACTAAAGTAACATTCTACTAATTATTCTTAAAGACTTTACGCATAAATGAATACAGTGAAAATCATTTTTTGTTAGTAGAAAGTTTGTTAGGAAAAAGTAGTAAAAATGGTCTCTCTAGTTAGCTAGTTACAAGTCAATAATCATCTTTGACACTTTGTAGCTTAAGTATATTTTGGTGCGAACTCATTTTTAAATTGATTAAAAAAAAAAAAAAAAAAGATTCAATACTGGCCTTCTCTGAATCCAATTATCCTTATAATATTCAAACATATTTAGCATTTTGATTTTGTATTTTATTTATTATGTATTATTTATTATTTTATTCCCCATAGAACACAAACATTGAGAAACAACATTTTCACACATTTGTAATTTTAGGGTTCATCATTTAAACGTTTATTATGAAAAGAATTTGGTTAAAAAAAAGTCAAATTTCTTTCTGGTTAAAATACACTTTATTGTCCTTGTAGGCAAGTGTGTCCTTATACACAATACAAAATGTTCCTTTTTTTCACAGTAGTTTGTTTTTCCTCCTTTGTTGCTTATCCTTCAAATATTACTTAACATTCATTGTTTAATAAGCAAACACGCTCTTAAGTCGCCTCCAAGTTTATGCATAAATAACATCTGTTCTCTGAAGCACAGTTTACATGTCCTTCAAAGGCTCTAAGATAAACAAGGTGCTGCCTATTCCAACATTAAAGCAGTTAGTGCTCTTGGCATTAGCACAAAGGTTAGATAGGTGTGCGTGTGCGATCTTGTGTATACTCGTGGGCTGTAGACGGAGGTAGCTGAAAATTGTACTGAAGTAAGAATAACATTACTTCAGAATAATATTACTCAAGTAGAAGTACACAGTAGTGGTTAAAAAAAAAGAAATGACTAAAGTAAGAGTAAAAAATATTACGAAAAACTACTACTTAAAGGGGCCATATTACACTATTTTCTGATGTGTTATAATGTTGTTTCCTTATCAGAGACGGACCTGGAGTTGTGTTTTGTTTGTTAACCACTATATGACATCACAAGGTGGAACAGAGCATCTTGAGCTTTGGAGATACAGACAGACTAATAATAAAGGATTACTCAAACATGTGTGAATGAAACAAAACACAACTCCAGGTATGTTTTTGAGGAGGTAACAAGATTATAACATGGCTTAAAGCTCACAAGAATCAATTTTGTGTAGTACAGAACCTTGAAATAATGCACAGAATCTGGTATTTTCAAAGGATAAACACAGAAATGACAAACGAAATCATGTCTGAGGGAGCGCTGCAAGAAACGCAGATATTCAAATCATTTCATATTGTCAACTTTTACTCAAGTAATAAAAAAAATATTAGTAGGAGTAAAAATATACTGCTAGAAAAATACTGTGAAAAGGACAATTTCTTTAAAAGGTTACTCAAGTAAATGTAACTGCGTAGTACCCACCTCTGGAGAGAGGTTATGGTGATCTAACCATAACCTCTCTTGAATTGTAATGAGGGACCCTTTTTCAAATGGGAACAAAGACGAAAGCCATTTCAGCTCCACCAATCAAATATTAACTACCACTGGAGAGGAGAGGGTTCAGAATACTCTGGAAAACTTCAGAAATTACTAGTAAATTAAGTTGTTGTTGAGATGGGAGGAGAGGACAAAGGAATTCTGGGTCATTTTTGAACTGCTTTTGCATATTGTGCTTCTTGTCTTTAAGAATGGCTTTCCTGGTAGAGAGAGGGCAGCAAAAGACTCTCATCTGCAGGTAACTAAACAGAACTGGACCCTACAGATTTCAGTCTCATTTATTTATTTTATTCTAATACATGTGCAAAGTCTGCTTTACTGCTCAGTGTTATTTTATTTTTGACAGTACCATATGTTTAGCTTTTCAAATTCAGTCGTGGTGTAATGAGCGAAAGGAGAGAAGGAGCTTGCTAGACATTTGGGAGTAAAATAAAAAATCTACATGTACACAAACTGTAGAACCAGTATTACAGGGATTAAGAGAGAAAATTGACATTATAATATCTTGCTCTTACTTTTTATAAAGATGATGTATTTCAGTGTCTGGTGGTTCACCTCTGATTTTTCAGGTCAAAGTTTAATTCTGGATTAATTCGCTCATTTGTGGTGTTGCAGTAATGTGCCAGAAACACATTTATTTTCATCATTTGAGATTAGTGATTTAAAGATAAATCTCAGTTTGGTTGTAAATTTTACATCCCGTGTTTTCATAGTAGAGAGAGACCGATATTTGCACTTTGTGTTGAATCGGCTGTTGGCCTTAAATCTCGATATTTAGTTTTGGCTGACCTGCTGCCTAAACAATATACATTTGAACACTTTAGTGCAAAGAGATAACTGCACAGAACATGACTACACATCTCTCATATAGGTTTATGTGAGAGTGAGATTGTAGTAATAAATTATGTAAATTACATCATTTGGAGAAAATAACCAAAATCCGGCCTACATATCAGCCCAAAAATATCGCCAGATCTTACTGGCCATTAGTCTCTCTGGAGTGACAAAACCATGACACAATCACACAAAAAAAAAAAAAAAATCTTTAAAAAAATCAAAAATGTATTGGTGCTGTTTTTCCATTGCCTTTTTATGTATTCATGTATTATGTATTAATAATAACTCTTCTTGACAACATACCTTATTTAACACCCTGAAGCCTCTAACCCACAGCCTCTCTCCCTGTGCTCAGTCCCCCTCTGAAGGCCAAAGTGCGCCCCAGTCTGGCCCCTCTCGTGTGGCTGCTGTGGGGCCTTACATCCAGTCGTCCACGATGCCCCGGGGACCCTCCAGGAGCGAGCTGCTGGTGAAGCCCGCCTACCCCGATGGCACAGCAACGCTGCCCACACACGACCTGCAGGGCAAGGCTGGCACTGGTGAGACTCACACAGAAGAAATGACTACAGAAACAGATGGTGAAGTGGGTTTATTTACACAGCAAAAAGGACCATTTCATTTGCTCAGGATAACTACAATTTAGAATCCAACCAAACTAATCAACCTTAACTTAGTTCTCTTAAAATTTTAAATCATTTTATATAATTATATTTTTTATATCATTCTAAAGATACAGTATGTAACTTTCTTGAGGTGGTACATCACCTGCATGATTCTCGTGGAAAGAGTTAAAACCATACTTCAGAACTTTTTTTCCATAGAAATCAATGTTTTATGCCATACTATGGAATATTATAACCCAAAGAAAACACTTCCATGGAAACAGCTGTTAGCTGTCCTCCATGTCAAATAAGTCATGTTTATGGTGATGCAAGCCCACTCACATTAAGGATGCAACTCCAACCATATTTCTAACAGGTAAACAATATGTCTGAAAAATTCTGTTGATTTATCATAATATAATACATTAACAATTTTTCAAAATGTTAAAATTGCCAGTCTATGAGACCCAAATTTGGGTTAGGAGTTGAAATAAATAACCAAATTATTACTTAATAGACACTTAAAATTTACTTGAATAATCAAAACTATACTAAACATTTTTAAGTTATATAAGGAGGACATAAAAAGCTATGAAAACTGCTCACATCAATTTAAACATTCAAGTAATGTTGTAGTATTCTTATTCCACCTTACAAATAAAATCTTGGCATTAAACCACTATATTGTCTTCACTGTGCTGCATCAGAGAAGTGTGGTCCCTCTGAATGTGACGTGACCCTGAGCACAGAAGGTAGCTGTGGTTTGGTGTGGTCTACTTCCTGGATGCTGTGCTGTTTTACTAAATTCTAGCTATATTATTTAACATTTTATTTCTCCTCTTTTTGCAGTGAGTGTTTTTTCTACCATTTTGCTATGAAGTAATTCAGGAAGCTTGCGATCTGTATTCTTGTGTCCTTGTCAGCTGAGTTAGTCGTCCCCTTTTATACTGCAGTTAAAAAAATTTAAAAGTTATTAAAAATGTAGTAAGCTCTGAGCAAGTTTATTGTGATGGCATATTAAACTATTATTTCTGCATGCTTAGATGCCTCTCTGTATAGAATATGGAGAGATAGAAACCAGTTTTCATTCTAAAAGCTGGAAAAAGTTGCATTTGAATGGGTGCCTGTGAGGACCAAACAGGATCTTGTTTTTGAAGTTGTTGTGATTTTATTTTTTCTCAAATGCATCTCCATCAGAGGCCATGATTTTGCTTAAGCCTCTGAAAGAACTACGGGCTAAGAGAAAAGGTACATGGTTAAGTTTGCGTGTGCAGTGTTTGATATCTGGATATCATCTTTATTTAAATTAAAACAAAAATATAAGATACATTTATGGTTTGTTTTTATGGAGTTGAATTTTCACTTTCTTGTTTTAAATGTGCGAGAATTTTAGACTTTCGAAGATCTGGATTTTCTGCTCTTCAAATAGAATTCAGTTTAACTTTTTATTCTCAAAATCTTGAATAATAAAACATGAGTTCGGAGAGTCACGCTTTATGCTATTATGAGGAATTATCAGAGGTGGGTAGAGGAGTAGTATTACTTGAGTACAATTGGAATGTAATAATTGGAACATAAGAGTTAAAAAGTATTTGGAAAAACTACTGCTCAAAGAAGACTCACTGTAACTGATTTAGAATTAGGAGTTAATGTCATTTAACAAAATATTAAATGATGCACAGTGCAAGAAACACAAATGTTCAAATGTTCAGCTTCCTCACAGTGAGAACCAAAACTTTTACTCAGGTAAGAGTATTGTTAAATTACTCAAGTAAGAGTAAAATGATGGTGTCTGAAAATTATTCTGAAAAGGACAATTTCTTTAAGTTGATATAGTGGTTTGTGAGAGGCCAACTTAACAAATGCTTTCTTTTCATTACAGGAACATCAAAGCTGGGAGAGTGGAGTCCCTCTGGCCCTGATTCCAACTCTGTCAGCAGTCATGGCTCCTCATCCACATTGCCCCGGATGCCCTCCCACAGCAACTCCACTGCAGAACAAGGTAATGGACTCTATTTTATTTAAAACTCATTTATGGAAAACATAAATTGTACAACATCCATATCACAAGAGAACTTATTATTATCACACTGTCAATGTCTTCCATCTTGTAGACAAGGTGCTCAAATAATTAAAGATGCACAGTGTAACTTTTCTGATGGAGAGTGTGCTATTGCTGTTTGTGTGTGTGTGTGGTGTTTATCATGTGAGAGTAAACTGACTGGTCCCATCCTGCACCGTTTAGATGATGGAGAGCTGAAGAGGGACAAAAAGGCGCGTCCATCCTCCATGTTTGAGCCCACAGACATCCCTCCCAACGCCCTCCGCAAGAACCAGAGCAGTGACGACCTGGTACGAGATGCACAGGTGAGACAGTTTTTTGTGTTTATCAAGACAACAGAAGAGCGGAAAAAAAAAACTTCTATAGCAAAAAAATGCATCTGGAGTTGTCTCATCCAAGAACTTTAGTTTAGTTCTATTTCATTAATTGATACAGCCTCTTTGGACAGAAAAACACATTAGTTTCATCATAGACTGTTATATAAATGGACATGGCTAACCTGGTAGCCACCGCGTTCCAAATAGGAAGTGAGCATGGGGGAGCTTCTGGCTTCATCGTCTCTGGCTCCAATTCACTTTGTATAAAAAAAAATCTCGCCCCTCTCTCAGCTGCCATCAGGCTCCTCACTTTGGTCCTAAAAATATTATACAATTTTTATGCATTACATATAATAATAATAATAATAGACATAAAATTGTAATAAAAAAAATGTCAAACTGATACTCGTGCTGTGTTAAAAGCCAATGCAAAAAAGTGTGTCCTGAATTAATTAACTTGACAATCTCTCTCTTCTTTTCACTCCAGTCTACATCCAAACCAGTCAAGGTGCCTCCTCCTGTCGCCTCCAAACCCAAGGGCCCTGCTGTCCTCCCGTATGGCAAGCCCACCCTGCACACTGGCACCTTCCCCAAAACCAAACCCCACAGCCAGCCACCCTCGCACCCAGGCCCCGGCCGCTCCCCCCTGCCCCCCGCCCAGAGTCAGACCCTGCCCCTCCCCTCCAAACAAGACCCTCCCCCAGCAGCCACGGTCCGCCCCTTCACTCCGGAGCTCCCCAAGGACAGCAGGATGGGCAAGCCAAAGACCCTCGATGCCAACTCTATCTACTCCATGTACACGCAGCAGTCGGGCATCCAGGGGGCGCTAAGCCGGGCACAGACCCGCACCAATGGGTTCACAAGCAGTAAGTGTGTGGGTGGGGGTGTTAATGTTTGTAGAAAGGTGATTATAGTTCAGTGATTGGAGCGCCAGATTGACTTGAGTTCTAGGTCTTGTTTTTCATGTATGAGCCAATGGAAAATGCCTACAATAACTACATCTGGTATTATATGATTTTTTGTATATATTTAGCTTATCAACTCCATAGCAATGCCCACAAATTTTTCTGGAAGGTGTACTATGTAATTTATGTTTGGAGGTCAGTCACCTGCTTGTTTCGATGGATATGTCATTGCTCTGCCTGGAATGTTCCACAGTATGACATTGAACAGCTCTACCTTACATTTATTCAATTACGGGTGGTTTTATAGCTCAAAAATACCTAGAAAAACAGACATTCTGACTGTGAGCAGAGTTGCCTCTCTACAGATCTGATCTGTAACTTGGTCTGGTTTGGTCTCCTTGAAGATGGAAAGGTTTAATACCACACTGTGGAACATTCCAGACAAAGCAAGAACATCTCCATGGAGAAAAGCATTTGATGGACCCTCCACCAGAAAATTTACACAATGCACCTTTGAGTTGAAATAAAGATCATTAATTATTCACTTTTGTAAAAATAATGGCAAAATGTAAAATTATTTGTTTCATGTTTGTGTACAAATATAACGCTCTATTTCCATTTTTACACATTAGTCTGTTTAAAAAAAAAAAAAATCACTGATAACATAAGAAAAAAATTCAGTATTTATTTAAACAGCCTGTGATCATATGAGCATCCATGCTTGTCTCTATGGTATTGCTTTGTTTGGAATGTTCCACAGTAGGGCATTAAACATGTCTCCCTTGCACTTGTTCAACTACACCTGTCTCCATTGTGATAACTAAATTCATTTCCATACTGTGCAATAATCAAGGCAAAAAAATAACATCTCCATGGAGACAATTGAGCACAGAAAAGTTACACAGTGCACCTTTAACCTTTACCATTTCTGTCCTCTCTCTGTAGTGTACGGCAAACCTGTCATCAGCTCCCAGCAGCACCCAGAGAACCCATACTTGGACCGCCGCTCGCCCACGGAGAACGAAGTGGACCACGGCAACGGCCCCGCCCCCTCCCAGGCACCCGCCAACCCCGAGACCGAACGCATCCCCCGCCCCCTCAGTCCCACCAAACTCCTCCCCTTCATCTCCAACCCCTACCGTCACCAGAGCGATGGCGACCTCGAAGCCCTGCGCAAAAAACTCTACAACGCCCCCAGACCTTTGAAAAAACGCAGCTCCATCACTGAACCTGAAGGACCAGCTGGACCTAACATCCAAAAACTGCTCTACCAGAAGACCACTTTAGCCGCGATGGAGACTACAGTTACTCCAACCACTCCGGCATTTGCGCTAGATCCGGAAAAGGTCCCGGAAAACACCACAATTCCAGTGACGAATGACGCTAGCCAATCAGAACAACCCGAAGAAGTCCCGCCCACTGAACCAGTAGAGGTGCAACCAGAACCAATCAGCAATCAGCCTTCGGTAGTAGTAATAAGAAGTGAGGAGATAGTGCCACCACCTCCACCGAGTCACCCCGCGCCCAGGCCAGATGATGTGGTGTTCCCCCCTCCGCCGCCCTCTGCTGGTGGGGAGATGATACAGGTGCAGGTGCCCAGTATGCCGCCTCCTCCGCCTCCAGAGGGCTTCCCGGAGGAGTTTCCACCGTACCCACCCCCGCCGTATCCGAGCGGCGCCGAGCAGGACGAGGAGAGCATGAAGGCGCCAGAGGTCACGGGTCAAGTCACTTTGCCACCGGTACGAATCATATCAACTTTATTATAACAGTTAAAGGTGTGCTGTGTCCGCTACCTCCTTGTCTCCATTTAGATTAGATTTAGATACAGCTTTCCCTGGAACATTCCATATTGTGACATTAAACATATCCAGCTAGAGTTTATTCATTACATTTGTTTCTGTTGTCTTCTATACTGTTTCTATTCAGTCCCAAAAGTAAATTCTGCTATTTAGCATTAAAATAACTAGCCCCTCTGGTGACCTGCCCTAATATTATATAACTTAATAATCTTGTGAAGTATCTCTCTTGTTTGAGTGGAAAAATAGCTCCTTTTTCCTCTAAGCTGATCTTTCTCACCTCGGATTTGAAAAGCTGTTTTTCTGTTGTTTTGGTGGAAATACTTATTGGGTACAGCGTGATCTATTAAGAGGATTATCAGTGGAATATTGGTTGGAAAAATACTACCTCCCTCCTCTGAGCAGGTTTATAGTAGATTGGAGCTGACCAGACGTTTCAGCTGTTCAGTTTTCCTAATCATAGTTATGGTCGTGTTTTCAGGGAAAGAGGACCAACCTGCGTAAACCAGGCTCTGAGCGCATAGATCACGCCATGAGGGTCAAGTTTAACCCTCTGGCCCTGCTGCTGGACTCTTCGCTGGAGGGAGAGTTTGACCTGGTCCAGAGAATCATCTATGAAGTAAGTTTTGTTTTTTTTTATATACACACACATTTACTTTTTGTTTATTTATCTTTTATATATTTAAAAAGACAAAAACAAAACCCTCTCAGATTCCACCCCACTCTCCACACTCCAGACACACACAAAAAGAAAAAGACACTGGGCAGTCAAACATTAACTTAAGTCCAGTCTTGTCAAAATAGTCAAAAGGGGTAAAAGTAAGTTTGTTTTCATCCAATAATTTGCATTTATGCTGTAGAATTTGAATCAGAATTTGCATAAAGCAGGTATCTACTGCACAATATTTGGATGTTGCGCTAAAATTTGGTGGTTTTGTGCGATGGTTCACACAATAAAACGTGGCCATGTCCAAAGTGATACTCTCCTTAAGGCGGTGTTTTAAAAAGAGTAAACATTGCCAGTCTTGTTTATTTATTCATTTTTAGAGTTCTGATTGTGTCAATATTCTCTTAATTTTTAAAATTTCCTTAGGCAGAGTTTGATTTCTCGGCACAATAATAGACCAGGTATATAATAGTGATTTTTAGTCAAGCATGATGAATTAATTATTTAGGGAACAAAATCATTCTGCACTGGAGCACTGTAACACTTACAAATAAAGCAACTTAACTTAAATGGGCATAGCTAACCTGCTAGCTGTCAGGTTCCAAATAGGAAGTGAGCATGAACACACTTCTGGCTCCAATTCACTTTGTATTGAAAAAACTTCACGCCTCTATCCATAACTGCTGCTGTCAGGCTCCTCATTTTGGTTTTAAAATGTTGGTATTAACCCGCTCTACATGATTCTGGTTTTTATTTTGCTATTTTCTCAATAAATCAGTTTCTATTTCTAATATGGAACTCTGCTCCAAGTTCGTTCCTATAACTGCTTGCCTCAATCAGCTTCATTTGACTGGAGCCAAACGCTATGGGTGACGTCACACTCCCTTAGTCCACTTTTTTTATACAGTCAATGGCCATAGTATGTAATTTCTGTTTGTTTATTGCACTAAAAAAACATGCATTCTTAAACAAGCCTCATCCTGCTTGTTTCCATGGAAATAATGTTTCTTTGGCTATAATTTTCCATAGTATGGCATAAAATGGATCCGTGCCAATGGAAAATGTTCCAAGTATGGTTTTAACGTTCTGTTTCCATGGTATCATGCAGGTGACTTTCCACCTCCAGAAAGTTATTTACTATTCTGTAAGTGTAAATAGTGGTCTAAATATTCTCTATTTTAAAATGGACATTTAGTCTATGGAAAAAAAAAAACTATTGCCAATTAGTGGAAATTATGATATAAATCTCCTATAATCTTTTGTTTCTCAGGTGGAAGATCCCAGCCAGCCCAACGATGAGGGCATCACAGCTCTACACAACGCCGTCTGTGCAGGTCACACTGAGATCGTCAAGTTTCTGGTTCAGTTTGGGGTCAACGTCAACGCGGCCGACAGTGACGGATGGTGGGTGGAACTCTTCTGTTTACATCTCAGTTATTCATTATTCCCAGTGTCACGTAAACTATTCTATATTATAAAAATAAACCTGTATTATATAATGAGATACAGTATCTCCTCTCTCAAAATACAAGTACTATAATTTTAGTATACAGATGGCTGGTACTGGAATTTTTTGGTGTTTAGCCTTGTATCAATTGGAAATCATTCATAAAACAAGTTTATTTTCAACATTTTCAACCTCCACCTATATATAGAACCTTGCCTAACCACACAGTCACTTCTACATTCTGTTTGAATCCACAAGTGCGGTGTGTCGATTGTTGATTCTGAGAAAAATCCATGCTGTTTCTTAGTCTTTAAATTAGTTTCTTGTCCTCGTTTACTTGTAAGCAGCCATGTTTTTTGACGCAACTTGAGCATGCGTCTCTCTGATTGGTTAATCCACCTGTCAATCACGCCGTCTGAAATCTGGGAGACAGGATAGAGCTCCAGATCAACTCGTCTTTGTAAAGTTTTGTTAAAGCGTGTGGCTCTGGCTGGACAGGTAACATAGAACCTAGGTACCATTCTGTACTTTCACGCTAAGTATTACATGTGCAAAGATAGGAAAATTTGTATTTAATTTGTCATAACATCAACTTATATCATTCCCCTGCCTTCTCTCCCCCAGGACGCCCCTTCACTGCGCGGCCTCCTGTAATAACGTGCAGGTATGCAAGTTCCTGGTGGAGTCTGGAGCTGCTGTTTTCGCCATGACCTACAGTGACATGCAGACAGCAGCTGACAAGTGTGAGGAGATGGAGGAGGGCTACACACAGTGCTCCCAGTTCCTCTACGGTCAGTACAAGAAACATGTGATTTTATTTGTTCATAATTACAGGTGGCTAGTTCTTACTTATATATGTCTACTCAAATATACTTAGTAATGTTTTTTCAGAGATGTTATTTTTGGAGTAGTTTTATATACTATAGTTTTATAATAGTTGTATGTTTACTTGAATATTTGTGGACAGTAGTTCCTATTTGTGTCTTGTACTTAATCATATAATGTAGTCTTGAGAAACAATTTTGCCCTTTATGTACCATTTTATATAAAGTCATAAATGAGACAGACTGTATTTTCTCCTAATCCTTTTTGAAATTTAGTATACTTTTTAATTCTACCTTAAGGTCCTGCATATTGATTTTTTCTGGCTTTTTATGATTAAGCATGAATTAACCAAAATAAAACTCCAGCTATGTTTTTTTGCATGTACTTGATTTTTCCTCATGTATTTGTGCAAAATATGTCTTACCCCAGTACAGATATACTAGTATGGTATAAGAAGCTCTTGAAGTCAAAAAAAGTCAGTGGCACACTGTCTATATCTAATTAGAAAGCATTTTATTGTCCAGTAATCAGGAAGTGCATGTTAGCATGCTAGTTTTTAGCATTGCCATCAAAAACTCTGTTGTAAAAAGTTGTAAAAAGTGGTTATAATGTCATCACTGTAAAAATTTGGGATGCTCTGAATGCTTAACGTAAGTGAGGAATAACTTTGGACCTTTTAAAATGAACATGTTCTGTCTGCCTTTAAGAGAGAACAACATAACATTTAAGTAAACAAGTATAATATAGGATTATGTCATTTTTCAACCGTGTTTTCATACTTGAGTACGTTTTCCAGCTACTTTACTCACCTCAGCTCACAACATTAAATCTGCTCATGGTAAGCCGACTGTGCAGTTGACTTACAGTATTTCTTCTTTGTGAGCAGGTGTTCAGGAGAAGATGGGCATCATGAACCGTGGCGTGGTGTACGGTCTGTGGGACTACAGCAGTGAGAACCCAGACGAGCTGTCGTTCAGAGAGGGAGACTGTATGACCATCCTGCGCAGAGAGGACGAAGACGAGATCGAGTGGTGGTGGGCACGAATGAGCGACCACGAGGGCTACATCCCACGCAACCTACTGGGGGTATGTACATAGAATCTGTTTTTTTTATATACAATCACAAATTATTTTTTATCATTAGATCCTTTTTTCAGATCAAGGTGTAGTTTTAGTTTGTCTTCCTCAGAGTGGTGAGGAAGACCGCTAGTGAACAGTTGAAACTGTCAGGTATGAAAAAAAAAAACCTTGGTCTGAAAAATGAATTAAAAAAAATAAATTATCAGAAGAGCAAATTAACCTTGTAGGACAATCACAAATGAACTTATGATGCTGTGCCTTATGCCATCAGACACATCGTATCATAGAGAGTCCTTTTGGGTTTATTATAAAATGGTTTTAGTCTCCCAGTCAATCCCACCAAATCTAAAACAAATCTTCTTTTATTCTTACAGCTCTACCCCAGGATAAAACCAAGACAGAGGAGCCTGGCCTGAAGCACATACAAGTCTGTACATTCCTATTGACAAAAACTATCCGAAATATACACAAAAACTCCAACCCAAACACGCTTTAACACACACACAAATGAAGACGACAATGGATTTATGAAGGATATATGTGGACTTTTGAGCCCAACCGGCACTTTTTTTCTTGTCTGTGCAACATTATTTCACTACTCCACCATTTTTGTAATTGTCAAAAACTTTATATTTCCTAAACAAGCAAAAGATGTTGGGCCGAACAAGCAGTATTTTCACGGTAGCGCGTTTTTATAGATCTGTAGTGCATGTGATGAATGAGTGAGGGATGAAAATGGAAATAATAATATGACAATCTGAAGGGGCTATTGTTTTGGTATTTTTTATTTTAATTTTTTGTCATTTTTTTGTTTAAATGTGCATTGTGTAACTTTTCTGTTGAAGGGTCCATCAGCTATATTTCTCCATGGAGATGTCATTGGTTTGCGTGAAATGTTCCACAGTGTTGCATTAAACTTGTATAACTTCCATTTATTTACTTACAGGGGATTTTACTGTCTTGAAAAACATGCATTCTTAATGAGAGCAGGGTCACTTCTCCACAGAACTGACCTGTAATTTGGTCCAGAAGTGCCACCTGCTTGTCTCCATGGAGATAGATGTTTAATGTCATACTATGAGACATTTCAACAATCTCTATATAGCCGAGCAGACGACCTTCCATCAGAAAAAAAGTTAAATAGTGTACCTTTTGAAAGTGCATTGTGTAAATTTTCTGGTGGAAGGTCCATCACCTGCTTTTCTCCATTGAAATGCCATTACTTTGTCTGAAATGTTTCACATTATGGCATTAAAATTTTTGATCATCATGGAGACCAAACCAGGTGAAGTTACAGATCAGATCTGTGGAGCGATGATCCCGCTCACAGTCAGAATGCTTGTTTTTCTAGGTATTTTTGAGCTATAAAACCAACTGTAATTGAATAAATGTAAGGTAGAGGTAAATGTTCGGGCAGAGCAATGACGTATCCATAGAAACAAGATGACGGACCCCCAACCGAAAAGTTACACAGTGCACCTTTAATTTGAGAAACTGTGCCTCGTTATAGCTGCACTAGAGGTGTACAGAATAAATTGTGACTGCCACCATTGTAGCTTAATAATCTGACATCGAAAATAATGTTAGCGAAATAAATTGTTTTGAGTACGTTTTATGCTCTGTGGTCCATGATATCACTAAAGCTAGCGTGCTACTAGCTTAAGATTGATTCGCCATAGAAACACATATCATGCAGTATGGATTTTGAATAATATTTTGTCGATTTCATGGGAATATGTGTAAGAAGGCTAGCCAGATGTCAACCAACGCCTTTATTTTTCTAGCTACAGGTTGCACTAGGCCCAGATCAGGTCTACAATGCAAAAACTCCACTTCAAACATATCTTCATTAACACAAATTTATTTATTTTTGTTACATTTTTCTTTAGCCCTTTTGTCGAGACGATAAGAATAACCACTCATGTAGAATTTGAAGCATTTACAATAAAATCATTTGTACTAAGTTGTGTTGTTTTTTTGATTACTACCACTACGACTACTACTATTTGAATTTATAATAATAGACAAATAGGCAGCCTACACTTGCAGAAGAATGGGAGTTTGATTTATTTTGCTTACCCAGAAATCTATTTAAAGTTTGAAAAGAGTAGAAAATACTTGAAAATGTGGTAAAATTTTAAAATGAAAAGTGTAAAATAAAATAAACTCACAGGAAAACCTTATAAATTCATATTTTTGTGAAATTAAAAGGAAAAATACGCTATCTTAACTTTACTGTGACTGTTTTACATTATTACATTACAATATTAATACAAAATTTAAAGATCCAATATTATGCAAAATTGACTCTAGTGAGCTTTAAACCATATTGTAATGTTACCTTATCAAAAACGTTTGTTTTGTTTCATTCACATGTTTGAGTAACCTTTAATTATTTGTCTGTCTACATCTCCAAAGCTCAAAATGCACTGTTCCACCTTGTGATGTCATGAAGTGGTCTTTTTCATGTTGACAGCTCCTTTTACCTTTAGCTCAGTAGAGATGGGTAATTTCAGAGGTGAAATTAGAGCGTTTTCTGTCTGAGAGAAGCCTAAATATGCAGGATTTGTGTGTTAAATATGTGTGAATGAATCAAAACACAACTCTGGGTAGGTTTTTGATGAAAAAAACATAACATAGATCAGAAGAAGCGTTAATTCAAAAGCAAAAAATGCACCTTTTAAAACAAACAATTTTAATCTCTCTCCTTTGCTCATATTTGTCAGTGGTGTCTGTACAAACAGTAGTGGAGGCCTCTTGTCTCAAACAGTCTAACCTTTTCTACAAAATATGACATCATCTTTATTTATCGTAATCCTTTCTTCTCACCAACTTGTATTCTCAATCATGCCATTAATCCTCTCCCCTATCTCCACAGGTGGCAGATGAGAAAGCTGTTAACTCATTCATCATTGTAATATTTGTAATTTAAAACCTTGTCACTGGATGCACCTGAAAATAATTAAAGGAAAAGTCATTAGGCAGACAATGTTTTCACTGGCTGTCAAAAAATATATAAAAAACACATTAAAATCTCTATACTGTTGCTATGGTAACCGTCCAGTGACATTGATGTTGGAGGTGAACAAAACTTTTAATAATAACGGCTCCACTGGACGCTACCACAGCTCTCCAAAGTTGATCGACCGTATGAATAAAAGATGTGTGCATTCATAATTCAGTTTTGGTATTATAGGAGCGAAAATGTGAAGTAGCAGATGCCATTTTGAAATCCACAAAACGTAATCTGCTTTCACTATGGAGACCTGCAGGGGATCAGAGGAAATGGGGAAAAAAAGAGATAGCCCACGCTTTTACTAATGAAGTGAGAAATTTAATTAAGGGAATATAATAAAAGCTTGTTCAATATTGACAAGAAAAAAAAAACGTAATCAAATAAACAAAACCAAAAAGTCCATACACCGTTTGATAAACTGGGAAAGTCCTTTCTGTGACAACATTGTGAGACTGGAGAGGTGAAGTTAGGCTAGTTATGAGGAAACCAGTGGATTGCTGGTTCGAATCCCATATTCACACATTCACACAGCACCACCACCCCACATTGCCCACCCCAGTCAATGTAATTTGTTGGGAGAGGATGGGCATCTGACATAAATAAATAAATAAAATAATAATAATAATAATAATAAGTATTTTTATTATTATTATTATTATTAATAATAATAATAATAATAATAATAATAATAATAATAATAATAATAATAATAATAATAATAATAATAATAATAATAATAAAAACCTCTTTGAGACTATGCCTTAATTTTACGGCTCCGTCCACCAGATGGCACTGCGTCACTGCGCTCTCCTCGGTGAACAGGTGCTCTCCGCTTACGTCGCCTTTACGCACGGAGGGTCCCTTCCCCTGCTCCACTCTGCGCAGGTTTGAGCTCTGGATTCACCCGAGGAAAGTGATCCAGGTGCGCTACCCCGACCGCTCCACTTCTTCTACCCGAAACCCGACACCCCCTGACCCGGTTCCGCGCTTGGTTCAGTGTTTTCCGAGCGTGGAGAAGACGAGGAAGGAGGGCGAAGGGCTCGGGAGGCGGGCCGAGGAGGAGGTGTCTGTCGGCGGGAGGAGGGCCACCTGTGACCGGGGGAAGAGCGGTGAGTGTGAGCCAGTATCACTGTGTATCAGTCACCGAGTGCGGCCGTGAGCTGTGTGTTTGTCCGTACGGCGGTCCAAAGTCCACATGCGGTCGGATATTTACTGAGATTTCAACATTTTACGTGATCAAGGTAAGTTAGATTGTCTGTTTTTTATGTTTTATTTTTTGGTTAAAATTCGCTTTGTTACAGCATTAATTACCAGTAGCCCATATCTACTTTCTGGATTGTGATAAGAGAACTTTAAACCCATAAAAAAAACCTATATATGTCAATTTCTTCTCTAAACAGAAACTGCATAGGTTTGGGTTTACAGTGTGTTGTGTTAGAATTCCCTTCATGGTTCACTTACAGTTCTTTACTATTTTTTAGAGAAAGAAAAAAGACTATTATATTATGATTATAGTAATACTTAATCCCCATATAAAGTTGCCTATGCTCTGGATTAGGTTATGTGTATTCTAGTATCCTATTATGGCAATGTAATAAATCCTGAAGTAATATTATCAGACAGACCTATTAATACTTTAGATTCTGGTCACTTTATCTCTAGTACACGTGAAGTACCATTCATTTTATATTTTATATCAATATTCAATAGTTAAGGAATAGATTAAAATGGTTAGCCATCTAAAATTTGCTATACTCCTACACAGTATGAATTTTGTTACATTAATGTCCATAATTATGACCATTTAGAAGCTTTAAAATGCCATAATAAGCTTCATATTCTAAAACTGAATGTGCAATATTATCCAAAGGCTTAAAGAGATCATCCCAGGCAAAGTCCTTTATAAACAAATAAAAATAAAATAGAAAAAAACTGATTTTTTTTACTAGATACATTGGTTCATTTCCATCTCTAGTCTTACAGCAGGTTGTATACAGGGTTATGTACAGAGTATTAACACAAGAAATAAATGTCAGTTTAAGATCAGTTATCCACTATGTAAATGATGGCATGTCACTAAATAGACTAATAAAAAGCTAAAATGGTAAAAATGTTACAGCGTTTCATAAGCTATTGAGAGTAAAAACTGGCTACCCAAATCCATTACATTTCAGACCTTACACTCTCTATTCATCATTTAAAGGTCCTATATTACGCAAAATGGACTCTTGTGAGCTTTTAGTCATGTTAGAATGTTCAGAACTTACCTGGACTTGTGTTTTGGTTCATTCACATGTTTGAGTAATCCTGGTTTATTAGTCTGTGTAATGGTAGTTTTCAAGTTTGCATCTACCTTTTACCTTAAATTCAGATTGGCAATTGGCACTGAAATGATCGAAATGATTTTAGTGAAGGTGTATGGAGTTTAAAAACACAGAGGAACACTTTCTGTATTTCCACATAAGCACATAGTATTATCACAAATGTTTTCTGTGTGAGAGAAGAACTCAGCCTAAATGTGCCGGATTTCTGTGTTAAAACGTGTGAATGAAACAAAACACAACTCCAGGTATTATCACATTGATCAGAAAACAGTGTAATATGGGCCCTTTAAACTGTTTTGACAACTTTCTTCTCTTCAAACACACCATTTTTAAAGCGTATAGCGATAGCTTTGGATGTGCTCTCATCTTTTCCCCTTTAAATAAATGTTACACAAATTGTCCAGTACTCCTCCAGCTTGGACCTGAGCCAGAACATGTGCGCTGGTGTTACGTCAATACTGAAGCACCTGTCGCATATGGGACCAATCTGAGCCAATGTCTGGACAATTTAGACTCTCTTTATTATTACTGTACATTTCATTAGTGTTGTCATGATACTAAAATTTCACTCAGTTTTGATACTAAGGAATAGACTTGCTACTCAATACTGATTCTTTTAACACACAAATCCTGCATATTTAAGATGAGTTCTTCTCTCAAAGAGAAAACACTCTGTTCCACCTAGTGATGTCATGAGGTAAGTGCTCCATTATGTTCTTAAACTCCGTACACCTTCACTACTAGAGTCATTTAACCTTGCAATGATTTCAGCCCTTGAAATCATTGCAAGGTTAAATGTAGCTGTTAACTTGAAAACTACCGCTTCATCATGACATCACAAGGTGGAACTGAGCATTTTCAGTTTGGAGATGTAGATAGACTAATAAACCAGGATTACTCAAACGTGTGTGAATGAAACAAAATACAACTTCAGGTGAGTTTTTAAATGAGATAACATAATAACATATAGGACATTTAATTACTGTTATTTCATAATGATTGTGATGTTTGCAAGCTTTGTAGTTAGATATAAGCAAGTACTCTAGTAAGTACTTTAGCTGAGTGGAGCCGAAATTGTACTTTTCTAGCAACATGTCTTTACTATACTATATATTTTACTGAGTACATTACTTTTACTTGAGTAAAAGTTTTGGTCACTCTTCCCACTGTGAGTAAGTAATTAAGTAAGTAAGTAATAATAAAAACATACTCTTTCTTTAGACAATAGAATGTGATTTGCAACATTAAATCGTAGTACTTTCTTTTATATTCCCATGTGGTCTTATATCTGTGTAATCCCTCAGTGGTCCTGTAGGTTCCATAGTGGTCCATGGGTGTATACTAGTCTATGTGCTCTTATACTTGTTCTGATACAGCTCAACATCATTCTAAAGACATTCAGGAAAGGTTCATTTCTGTCCTGTGAATGTGACTTTTTTAGTATCAATACCTGCTTATATGAGTATCTAGTTTTGATACTAGTTTTAGAGCTTAGTATCTGATTTTTGATATTTTTGACAGGACTAGCACAGGAGAATCAAAACTACTTCAGTATTACAAAAATGATACACAGAGGTGGGTAGAATACTCACAAATTGTACTCAAGAGGATTGCTAACTCCAGAATAAAGTTATAGTAAGAAGTACTTGGGGAAACTATTATTCAAGTAAGAGTAACGGTCTACGGTCAAACTGGAAGGACAAAATATGAATTAAATAATGCACAAAATATAGTTGTTTCAAAGGATAACACAAAATCTTTAAATCATTATTGTCAACATAAAGCTTTTGTTACTTGTAGACTTACTCACAATGGAAACTATTACGCAAGTTAGAGTACTGTTACTTCAAAATACTATATTATGCAAAATTGACTCTTGTGAGCTTTAACCCATGTTGTGATGCTGTTACTTCATCAGAAATCTACCTCGAGTTGTGTTTTGTTTCATTCACACATGTTTGAGAAACCCTCTATTATTAGTCTGTCTACAAAACATTTTTACTGAGTTTAAAAAACACAGTAGAGCTCTTCCTGTATTACCACATGACATCACAAGATGGAACAAAGTGTTTTCAGTGTGAGAGACAACTTCAGCCTTATTATGCAAGGTTTGTGTGTTGAAACAAAACACAAATCCAGGTATGTTTATGATGAGGAAACAACATTATAACATGGATCAGAAAACAGCGTAATATGGGCCCTTTAAAGTAAATGTTACGTAACAGAATACAACACAACTCTTGATACTATTATAAATATTTTTGGTTGTAGATCGTACCACCTGACTAGTGACTCATGTCTTACTAAAACAGGCTACCTTTGGGTTTGGCTCATTAGTCACTGTAAAGAATTGGAAAGCAGTGATGAAATAAGGACTTGGCAGAGTGGACAATGCGTTGGTGATTCGGTTGGCTGCCCTTCTTAAGAAATTGTAATGTAAGAACAAAATCAAAAGTAGACGCTAAGTGGTTTGACAAGACGGTATTGAATTTGATGATAGGCTGTGGCACCTACTGTTAATTACTGTTATTTAATGATGGATTGTGATGTTGGCAAGCTTTTTAAGTACGCAAGTACTCAGTTACATTTAAAGGGCCTATATTACACTATTTTTTGATCTGTTATAATGTTATTTCCTCATCACAAACAGACCTGGAGTTGTGTTTTGTTTCATTCACACATGTTTAACACACAAATCCTGTATATTTAGGTGTTTGAGTTCTTCTCTCAGATAAAAAACACTCTGTTCCACCTTGTGATGTAATGTGGTGATACAAAAAGTGCTCCACTGTGTTTTTAAACTCCATGTACCTTTGCTAGAATCATTTGAATGCTTTCAGCCCTTGAATTGCCAATATGAGATAAAGGTTACTAAAGGTAGCTGTTAACTTGAAAACTACCGCTTCATCATGACATCACAAGGTGGAACAGAGCATTTTCGGTTTTGAGGTGTAGACAGACTAATAAACCAGGATTACTCAAATGTGTGAATGCAACAAAACACAACTGCAGGTATGTTTTTGAATGAGACATTATAACACGGCTTAAACCTGAGTTTTGTTATTTTTCATTTTTGAGTCTATCCTTTGAAAACACCAGATGTTTTGTCCTTCAAATTACATTAACTTCAAATTACAAACCAGATGTTACAGTCTTGAAGTGACTCTTACTTGAGTAGTAGTTTTCCCAAATACTTTTTAACTCTTACTTGGGTCATTTCTTGGGCCACTACTTTGTACTTCTACTTGAGTAATACTATTTTGAAGTAACGTCACTTTTACTTGAGTACAATTTTTGACTACTCTACCCACCTCTGGATATAAAACTGGATATAAAAATTACTGATCAAATCTCACTGGACAGAACTTCAAAACCTTTATGATAAAATGTGAAACGTTTCAGAAAATTGTTGAGGCAAAAGTAAGTGAGCAATCAATATTCATTTCGCTATTGTTCACTCAAAAGAGCAGGTCCCTAGTTGGATTTTAGGATTTAGGATGGATTTTAGAAACTTTCTCTCTTTTCAAACTCTTAAGCTGCAAAATCTGAGCTTGTGATGATTGAATGGGGAAAAATAAGATACTCAGACCCATTTTGGAGCATATATTAATACTGCATTTGGATTGGGGAAGAGTTAACAGATGTTTTGCAGTTTAAGTCCTTATCTGGTTTTTGGAAGTCCTTGTTGGCTCATATTATTAAAGGTGCATTGTGTAACTTTTCTGGTGGAGAGTCCGTCAAATGCTTTTCTCCATGGAAATGTTATTGCTTTGTCTAGAATGTTTCACAGTATGGTATTAAACCTTTCTATCTTCATGGAGACCAAACAAGGCCAAGTTACAGGTCAGATCTATGGAGAGGTGACCCCTCTCACAGTCAGAATGCCTGTTTTTCTATGTGTTTTTGAGCTATAAAACCACCTGTAATTGAATAAATGTAAGTTAGAGCTGTTTAATGTCATTCATTGGAACATTCCAGGCAGAAAAGAAACAAGTAGGTGACGGACCCCCAACCAAAAATGTATCTTTAAGTCCTTATCTGCTTTTCTGAGGTCCGTGGTGGCACATATTTTTAAGTACTTTTCACATAAATACTACAAAGAATATGATCTTAAGAACCTTTAAAGGCATACTAACTTTTCTACTTGTCTCTATGGAGATTATTTTGTTTTGCCTGGAATGTTCCACAGTATGGCTTTAAACATCTCTATCTTAAAACTGACAACAATGACACGCTACCAGGCCTAGTTACACGTCAGGTCTGTGGAGAGGTGATCTTGCTCACAGACAAAAAGGTTTATAAAGATATTTTTGAGCTGTAAAAATGCACATATTTGAATAAATGCTTGTAGATAAGTTTAAGACCATACTGTGGAACATTTCAGGCAAAGCAGTAACTTCTCCATGGTGACAGAACCACACTGGAAAAGTTACATAGTGTACCTTTAACCCTGCATTCAAGACATGCATGAACGAAACACAACACAACTCCAGGTATGTTTTTGATGAGAAAACAACATTACAACATAGATGAGAAAATAGTGTAATACGGGCTCTTTAAAAACAGTTCAAATTGAAAGTATTTGAATACCCACTTTTTTCTTCTTAATAAGCATGTTTGAAATTCTTCATTAAAGTGAAAGAACTTTTTTACCAAGTCCAAGACAAAGTGTCCAAGTTGTACCCATAGACTAAATGGACATAGGCCCACTAGCCGCCACGTTCCAAATAGAAAGTGAACATGGAGGCGCTTCTGGCTCCATCAACTCTGGCTTCACTTGACTTAACATTGAAAAATTGTCGCCCCTCTCTCTAACTGTTGCAGTAAGCCTCTTCATTTTGGTCTTAAAATGTCCATATTAACCCACTCTGCATGATCCTGCTGTTTTTGTTTTGCTATTTTGTCCTTAAATAAATTCCTATTAATAATACAGAACTAGCTCCAAATTCACTCCCATAACTGCTAGCATCATGAGCTTCATTTGACTGAAATCCTAAGTCTGCTTCTTTGTACAGTCTATGGTTGGTCCCTACAAAAGACCTATTGCATGCTGTGTATTATTACTATAGTCATTTTCTATTTAATTGTCCAGCATTACACTCCCCTTCTTCTTCCTTTATTATGACTCATTCACCGCATTAGAATAGCTTCATCAGCGACTTCTAACCTTCACAATTAGCTACAGTTAGCCTCTTGGTGCCACGCTACAAAACTGTCTTCTTCTCACTGCACAAAGTTCCGTTCAGTCCCCTCACGCTTTCTTTGTCTGAACTTTTTTGTCTGTGGAACATTTTAAATCCTGCTTTATTCCTGTTGAAAGAGTTTTGAATAGCTTTGACTGTTCTTAGCGTTTCGTATTTGTTCTTCTCGCAGTCCTCGGGGAGATGAACAGTTGTTATGTTGATGTGACTGTC
The DNA here is from genome assembly GCA_029959045.1 of Taenioides sp. WSHXM2023. Lineage (NCBI taxonomy): Eukaryota > Metazoa > Chordata > Actinopteri > Gobiiformes > Gobiidae > Taenioides > Taenioides sp. WSHXM2023. Next base: position 26,726,565 of record CM057094.1, read on the forward strand.
ACCGCACTGCGCCAATTTCTCCCATTCAGGCAGCAGGTTTGTAAAAATACCATCATAGTGGATAATAGGGAGCGTTTTTGGTTGAGAATACGTCAAGAGACACAAGGCTGGCAGCAACAGAGAGAATAAAGTGTGTAAGCGAAAAAAAAATGGAGGAGCTGATTTGAAATCCTTAAGGGTTCATTTTTTCATTGTATTTTTGCAACGTTTTCGCCAATTAAGTATTAAACGCCAGTGTGGCTTACTTAAAGGGAGTCAAAAGTAATAGATTTAAAAAGACAGTGAAAGGAGTTGGAGTAAATTATAACAAATGTCCTATATAACGGTCCCCAACCGTACAGGGCCGCACAGGAAGAATAAATAACTTAACCATCCATGACGGGGCCAGTTCGTGAAAATATTGTCTGACATTTAACCGGTCCATGGCACAAAAAAGGTTGGGAACCGCTGCTATATACTCTTTATGAAGCAATGTGAGGGGAAATATTAATTTAAAATTGGCTTGCTATAGGTTATAGGATTGGCAAAAGTATAGAAAATCAGATAATTGATACTAAAAACAGTATCAAACTACTAGAATCTAGGACAGGCTGATATGGACAAAAAATAAAATCTTGACTTTTTTTTTGCCCATACTGGATGATTGTGATTTTAATCGAAGTCAGAGCTGAGTCACTGCTGGTCTTTCAAATGCCATAAGTTTTTAACATTTTCATTCTTATTATAAGCTAATGTTTAAGAAATTGTAAACTGCCTTCAATTGCATTTGTATAATTGTAATTGCTTAATAGCCCTGCTTTGCAAGTAAGGAAGTCAGGTGTAACTTATTTCATAATAATCCTCAATTTCACGATTTTGCAAAAAAAACCAAAACAAAACTGAAATGAGTATCTAGTAGTTGCCCAGTCCTACTAGATACTAATTTCAACAAGACACCTATGGACCCCTATGGAATCTATCTGGACCACTGAGGGGTTACACAGGTATAAGACCACATGGGAATATACAAGAAAGTACTTTTGATTTAATGTTGAAAATCACATTCTATTGTCTGAAGAAAGAGTGTTTTAATTCTCATTGTGGTACTGGAATCTGTATTGAGTATCGAATCCTTTGTATCAAAATCAAGTTTGAAACACTAATAGGTTATATAACAAGTCATGGCTAATTGCGTAGCATGTTAACACTATTTGAACCCCAGAGCAGCAAAGATTCATTAAGGTTATAGTGTTTACAGTGTCCACAAACACTGTTTAAACTAGGCTACTATAAGCTCAAACAACAACCTTCTTCTCTCAGACTGAAAATACTCTTTTCCACCTTGTGATGTCATGTGCTTATACAGGAAGTGCTCCACATACATCGTCACTTGAATAATCTGGAATTGCCCATCTCTACTGAGTATTTTGAGCTTTGGAGATGTAAACAGACTAATAATAATGCAAGATTACTTAAACATGTGTGAATGAAACAACAACACAACTCCAGGTATATTTTTGAGGCACTAACTACATTATAACATGGTTTAAAGCTCACAGTAGTCAATTTTGCGTAATATAGGACCTTTAAAAGTGAACCAAAGGCACACATAGAAAGTGTTAATAAAAATGTTAACTTGCAAGGTAAGGTAAAGGTGCTGAGTCAGTCCTGTTTTAAAAATGAAGTTCCATCTTTTGCACTTTATTCAGGAAGCTGCCACGGGCGACCTCATTAAAGTTCTATACAGACAACACAGCCAATTTCAAGACTCCCAAAAAGAGAGCATTGTTGATTAGGGGTACATTGACACTTTTACATCAGAGTCTTATTTGGCCTGGAGGAGGGCTATCTCCAGCTCATCTAAATGGAAATGTTGTTCTTTTGGTTAAAATCTTCCACAGTATGACACAAAATGTATCTCTGTCCATGAAGAATGTTTCAAAGTATGGTTTTAACTTTCTGTATTTGCTAAAGGGGGGACTAGCTCAAACACAGCCTGGTCACTTTTCTGTCCATTTAAACTTATAGAAAGAAATATTTAAAGATCATAGGGATGTGCTAATATGATACAGGTATTAAATATTGGTGCTGATACTGAAAAATGAGCTGGATCGGATATTAGTTTCATGATACTGGTTCAATCGGTAGCAAAAGCCAAAGTATCGATATCGGAACTGAAAAGGCGATGCATCCCTATATATTATGATAAATTAAGTGATGCTAAACACTCAGTTTCTCCTTGTGACATCATTGGGAGAGGATAATCCACACAGTGCTCCGCTATGTTTTCAAAGTCCAGACTCCTTCGCCAGACTTATTCCGACCATTTCAACTCTCAAATTGCCTTCTTTGTTGTGCATCTCAACTTTTAGGCTAACAGCTACTGTTTTTGGCATAATTTAAACGTCAAAAAGACATCCCATTAACAAAATATCTGTTCCGTTTTCTCCCCATTTGACCTATAATCTCTGTTCTTCCTTTTATTCTATAATTGCATCGTTTCCGTGGCGTTGTCGGCAGGATTTCGATCACTGTCAGTTGTGTGAATGATTTGCTGTGGAACTGTCAGACAGTGGAGAGGGAGGGCAAACACGCTCCTTTATAATGTCTGACAGCACCAGTGAGGCAGCTTATCCACCCATACACTCTCTATGCAACTTTTCTGTATACTGGGATCATTTCTGAGCCCGCCTGATCCGTAACTTTTTGGATTCAATGTGTGTCTGTCCAGGGAGTGTTTTTACAAGATCCTGAACCAGATTTGGAGAGGATTTGAGGAGATAAAAGCAGAGAGGTTACCCAAACGACTGTAATACAGGTAATTTGACATTTCACAGATGCTTATCATGGCTGAAGTGTTGCAAACATACCAAAAGCGTGTCTGAAATTTTCTAGCCACTTTCGAGACATCTGTAGTGGACTCAGATGCTTAAATTCAGGCTGGGATAAGTAGTTTTGACAGTAATGCCTTTCACAGCACAGATGGAATCCACAGTAGTTAAGCCACTCTGTTTGTAATATTTACGCAGTTCGTAGTAGTGCTTGATTGATTTTCTTAAAAAAAAGTTTCATAAAAGGCTATTGGCAATATACTGTATGCAATGTCTGAACTGAATCAAGTCTTTTTCAGTGACATGTAAAACAAAGGAGCTCACTGGTCACATATCATTTACAAATAAAATCACATTTCTCTCACCTCAGACTAAAGATGCACTGTGTAACTTTTCTGGTGGAGGGTCTGCCACCTTCTTGTCTCCATGGAGATACTACTGTTTGCCTTGATTATTCCACAGTATGGACATTAAAATAAGAAGATAAGATAAGATATGCCTTTATTAGTCCCACAGTGGGGAAATTCCAGTGTTGCAACGCACAGTTCAAGAACAGCAGGAAAATGGAACATGCAATAAAACAAGATAATAGATAATGACTTAAAAATAATTTAAAAATAGACTTAAAAATAGACTCTAATGTAACACACTGTTCCGGTGGAGCAAAAATATGAAATACCAAAAAACTATTATGTACAATAAAAGTAACAGTGCAGCATATGAACAGAATAAATCTGAGTAAGTAACTTCAGTATATTATAATGTAATGTTATTTACAGTAATATGACTATGTTTATGTACAGCAGCATTAGACAGGATAAATATCAATAAGTGACATAAGTGAATTAACTTGGTAATCACAATGGAGACAGGTTAATGAATGGTCAGATCTATGGACATGGTAAGAATTCATGTTTTTTAAGGCATTTTTAAGCTCTAAAACACTTGTAATTGAGCAAAAGCAGGAGAGATATATTTAATGCCCTACCGTGAAACATTCCAGGCAAAGACTCCATGGAGACAAGCAAATAGCTGACCCTCCACCTTAGACGTTACATAATGCAACAGAGTTTAGTGCTTCAATAAATTTGCAATGATATTTTTGTGATATTTTATTCCTTTATTTATTCCGATACGGTAAACCATGTGTGTCCCTGATTGGCTAATCCACCTGTCAATCACACCCATCAGAACTCACGGAGGAAACTCGCATCTTCATAAAGTATTAAAGAAGGAAAAATATATATAAAAATTTAAGAAGCTCTACCACAGTCCCAGTAAAGTAAACAGTAATACAGTAAGTAGCCTACTGTTTATGTATTTGTTAGCTCTCGTTATTAAACATAGTTATAATTGTAATATTTTAGTCTGCTGTGGGATGCTGTGGGATGGCGAGCTTTGTTTGAATGTTAATAAGTGTTTTGTTACATCTTAATCCTTTGTCCTTGTGTGTCCAATGAGTAGTGAATACAAACAAGAATGTGGAGCACTTTAACTATGACAAACATTAAACACCTAGCCTTGTGGTAGAGCACCCATATTACGCTATTTTCTCATAAATCTTGCATTACTGAGTTTTCCTTTCAAACTGAAAACACTCTGTTCCACATTGTGATGTCATTTGGTAATACAGGAAGTGCTCTACTGTGTTTTTAAACTCCATACACCTTCACTGGAATCAGTTGGATAATTTCAGCCCTGGAATTGCCAGTCTCTACTAAACAAAAGGTTAAAGGTAGCTGTTAACTTGAAAATGACCACTTGATAACATTACAAGGTGGAGCAAAGTGGAGCAATAAATAATTGTACTTCCTTTTCTATTCCCATGTGGTCTTATATCAGTGTAATCCCTCAGTGGTCCTGTAGGTTCCATAGTGGTCCATTGGCGTATACTAGTCTATGTGCTCTTATACTTATTCTGATACAGCTCAAGATCATTCTAAATCTGTTCAGGAAAGGTTCATTTCTGTCCTGTGAATGTGACTTTTTTAGTAGGAGTATCTAGTTTCGATACTAGTTTTAGTATTGATTAGCATCTGATTTTTGATACGTTGACAACCCTAGTCCAAAATTGTGCAGCCCTACATTAAATATTACACTACATTTCTCAATATTAGCTATGATGACACTTGAAGCCAAGTGTTGTAAGCAGTTTGTCCCATGAGAGAACAGGACGTTTGGACACAGCAGAGGAGCCAGTCACATGTCCCAATCAGTGATGGATGAAGTACTCAGTTTTGCTACATAAGAGATACAGAGGCAAAAAGTTACTCAAGTAAAAGTATCACATGAAAAAATCAACGTAAGTAAAAGTATTGAGGTACCAGTTTAAAAATGTACTTGAAGAGTAAAAAGTAAAAGTAATTCACACAGATTTTGTTGTTAATTTGTTAAAGAGTTAATTGTAGTGATATTGATATTAAAAATATACAGATTTTTGGTCAACAGTTTCAATATGGATCAGTTTCTTGTTGAAAGCCAAAACTTGAACTCAAAAGGTCAGGATGTTACCACAAACATGGTCAAAATAACCCCTAAAATCATATGAAAAGTACTTTTTACTTTTCAGTCCAGTTAAAAAATGTAGTGGAGCAGAAAGTGCAGATACATGCTGTGAAGTAAAAGTAAAAAGTATCCACTGGTCCCAATGCAGAAAGTACATGGTGGACAGTGGACATGTCAGAGGGTTTGGGTTGAGTAAAACTAGTGTTCTAAAAATACTGGACCAGAACAGAACATCCCAGGTCTCCTCTGTGTGAGTACCATCTAGTTACTTTAGTTAAGTTGAAGCCATTTTTGTAAACATAGACTTATAATATATGGGCTTTTTATTAGAGAAATCTCCAGCCATTCTTTGTCAGTAAACATGGATCACAAGACATGACTATGAATGATAGACAGTCCATACTTCTGCTCTCTAATAATTGTGACTTAAATTATGACCAGTTACAGTTACATTCTTCACTTTTGTTTCATATAATAGTTATTTAGGGATGCGCCGTTACTGGTATCAAATATTGGCGAAAATACTGAAAAAGTAGCTGTATTGGTTTCATGATATTGGTACAGCAGATATCCAGGTTGGCCCTTTAATTAGATGTAATTAGACTATTTACAGGCTGGTTCTGGTTACCTGTAAGAACTGCTGAGCCTGTCCCTGCTCTTATGTAACGGTCAGCTCTGTGTTTGTCATGGTTCAAGACTCCATGGCCAGCAGGCTCCAGTCTAGTCTCAAAACACCACATTTCTCTCTTGTTTTTATTCTTAATGTTTACGGCCCTCTTGTGCTTTGTGACCTAATCTTTTCTCTAGGCCATCTGGGCCAATGATTACGCTTGTCAAAAGTGTTGAAAATCAGATACTAATCAATATGAAAACTAATGTTGAAACTAGATACTCATTTGAGCAGGTATCGATCCTAAAAAAGTCACGCATATTAAGCTATTTTCTTATGTGTTATGTGTAGAACAGAGCATTTTGAGCTTTGCAACAGACTAATAATAAATGGTTACTCAAATATGTGTGAATGAAACAAAACACAACTCCAGGTATGTTTTTAAGGAGGAAACAACATTATAACATGACTTAAAGCGCAGAAGAGTCAAATTTGTATAATATAGAACCTTTAAAGTAGTTTAAGAAGCCTGAATAATGTATAAGCCCTCTAAGGTTTCTTTTTAACAGCATAAACTAAATGATGACAGGTGAAGACTTTTTTAGAAATGTGCAGCTCCTCCTTTACCTGTGAAGTGTGGCTTTAAACCAGCTCTGAATGCATGTTTAATGTGACGTTTGTAAAACACCTCTGCCAAGTCTGTGTAAAAAATGACTGGATATTTATTAGGTATCCATTAGAGATCCAAATCTCTTTGTACGATATTTTCATGATATGCATATCATGATACAATATTTATTGCAATATTTTATGGAGGCTAACAAAACTGTGGATACACTACTTTTTTTTTTTTTAAATGCAGTGACATGACTTTGGTTCTGTCATAATCCAAAGAATTAAGATTAAAACGGCATATTAACAGTTATTTCTTTATAGTTATAGTTGTATTGAAAGAGAGCAAAGGATTGTGGTCTATGTAGTTCTCTGTTTTTTTTAGCTATTGGTGCACCATCATTATTAATTTAAGCAAAGAGACTTGTGATTCAATATATTGTGATGGCCCTTGATATTATTGTGAGACTTTTGACGATACGATATCATAATATATCGATTATTGTTACATCCCTAATATTTATGCACCAGTAGTTTTAGTTAAAGCTGCACTTTTTGGAGGGGAGTCCGCTTTGCCTGTAACATTCAACAGTAAGGCATTAAATATTTATCTTGAATTTATTTTCCATTACAGGGGTCTCTTTTGGTCAAAAATACCTTGAAAACATGCATGAGCTTGCTCTCCACAGATCTAACTTGCCCTGGTGGCGCCACCACTTATCCCCATGGAGATGTTATGTTTTAATGCCGTACTGTGGAGAATTCTGGGCTGAGCAATAAAATCTTCATGGAGACAGGAATGAACTTTTAAGGAAGGGAAAGAAGACAGTGACCCAAATAGTCCCGATACTTGAGGTCAAAGGTCATGTTGTCAACCTCAGATAACTTCAGCAACACAGTTAAAGGAAGTCACTGTTATTTTTAGAAGTTTTTTTTTTCTATTCAGAAATATTAACAATGGGAATTTATTTTGATTTTCTATAATGTGATTTCGCTTATACACGTAAGAGCTATAGCCAGCAAGGAAAGTTATAAAAAATACTATTAATTATATGATAGTATATAGTTAGGGCTGGGAAAATCAAATAGAAAAAATGAGTCATATTTATCATCATATTTAACCCATTGGCCATTGGGGAAATCTTTTATGAATTAGATAAAACAAAATACTGCAATAAACAGGCAGCCCAGACATTTAATTTGACGTCATTGATTTCAAAGTGTCAGCGCTGCATGGCCCAGTGCTGAACTTTGGTCCCTCTGACTGCAGTGAGATAATAATAATAATAATAAATTGAGATAATAAAATAAATAAAAAATGTCTTGCTTTTCCAAACAAGTCGATTTTAACTTGACATTCGATTAATGGATTTACTCGGCAACAGCCCTACTAGTAGTATAGAATGCGTTTGTTTTCGTAGTCACATTCCCTTGGCGTATTTATGGGGCCCTTTAATGTAAATCATGAAGACCTCCAGTAATAAATCAGACTGGGTGAGGTGTTTTGATAAACTTGCTTTTTAGGTTGTTGCCTAGGGTCCAGAATACACACTTCTTTAATACTTTATGGAGATTCTGATTCACCGGTGAGTTCAGATTGAAACAAATCTGATTGCACATGCTTGGTTTTAGCTTAAGGCGCCACGGAGGACTGATCTCTCCCTCTATAAGAAATAAAGAGATATCATTCTAAAGTCAGAACAGCTTATAATAAAGGCCAAGTATAGTCTGATGAAAAGGAAGTAAGTTAAGCCTGTCTTAAAGTTCAAGTTACAGGATAGTTACCGTAAATAGCACTTTAGTATCACATAATAAGTTTAATGACATTCAAAGGCCCTGTATGAACTGTTAGACCCACCCACTCAGTCCCTTCTCTCATTCTAATGTTGAATGACAGAAAAACAACAGTCCGGGATAGTCACAGGCAGCTGTTATCACATCTCGTCTCTGACTGGATAAAATTGTTTGTCCCTAAAAGTTTCATATGGTTCTCATCCATCAAAATGTCTTTCAATCAAAATGTATAGACAAGACAATATTATTTCTAGCTTATTTTTCTTCACAAAGAAATTCTTTTACAATATTCAGTATGGGGTAAAAGCCTGAACTAGAAGAAAACAAATCCTTAAATTGCTTTAGTAGTTAGCCAAATTTTGTATGCATATATATAAATTTATAAATATATGTAAACATTTGCTGATAGGGCTGCAAAATAAATTGCAATCGAGTCAAAATTGCTTAAATGGACACAATTAGCAAATCGTAAAAGATGCAAATTTTGAAGTACCATAATTTCCTCCACAACCAAAATATCCTGTTTAATTCTACATAAAACACCTTACCCTGTATTTTAAATCTGTACAAACAAAACAAGTTCTGAAATGTGATGTGATTGTATTAATTTGTCCAGTCTTTTTGTCAATACTTCTGTTCTGGATATGTTTAAAATATGAACTTTGAACAGAATCCTATTTTTAAAACATACGTCGCAATTAGATGTTTTCCCCAAATTGTTCTGCCTTATTTACTGTTAAAGGTGCACTTTGTAACTTTTTGGTTGGGGGGTCCGTCACCTGCTTATTTCTATGGATATGTCATTGCTCTGCCTGGAATGTTCCACAGTATGACATTAAACAGCTCTACCTTACATTTATTCAATTACAGGTGGTTTTATAGCTCAAAAATACTTAGAAAAACAGGCATTCTGACTGTGAGCGGGGTCACCTCTCCGCAGATCTGACATGTAACCTTGTTTGGTCTCCATGATAGAAAACCATACTGTAGAACATTCCAGACAAAGCAATAACATCTCCACAGAGAAAAGCATATATTTTCCAGCTCTTCAAACGTTTAAACTGTTCTAAGTCTTTCCTGTTGTGTTACTTACTTCCTAAACCTGAGCAGCCTGTGAGTGAGAGCTGGTGTGTGTCAGTGTGTTGCCAGTGTGTAGAGGAGCAGTCATGCGTTTGATGGTGACTGGAGTTCTCAGTCTTCACACAGCTCCCCACAGAAGCTCAAATAACATTGGGATTCTCTGCAGATCGCGCACAACTCACACATTATCATATTTCACAAGCCCCCTGCCCTCCTCCTGCCGGGTCTGTCTGCACCAGGTAACACAGAAGAGACTGAACCAGCACCGAGTCAGATCTGAACCAAGACTAAACCAGGATTTCAGATTTAAAAGGCCCTATATTACACTATTTTGTATGTTGCTCTATGTTATACAAACCCTCCATATTTAGGCTGAGTTCTTCTCTCAAGCAGAAAACACTCTGTTCCACCTTGTGATGTCATGTGGTAATACAGGAAGTGCTCCATTGTGTTTTTAAACTCTATACGCCTTTACTAAAATAATTTGGATGATTTCATTTCTGAAATTGCCAGTCTCTACTGAGCTAATGGTAAAATGTAGCTGTTAACTTGAAAACTACCACTATGTGACATCACAAGGTGGAACAGAGTATTTTGAGCTTTGGAGATGTAGACAGGTCAATAATGTAGGATTACTCAAATGTGTGAATGAAACAAAACACAACTCCAGGTATGTTTTTGCTGAGGAAACAACATTATAACATGGCTTAAAGTTCACAAATCAATTTTGTATAATAAAGTTTAAACCAGGACTATGTCAGATATATAAACCAAACCATATACAACTAATATATAACTACACCTAATACGTTTTAAATCAGGACACAGCTAGGACTAATCCAGGACTAAACCAGGACTAAACTAAGTCAGGTCTCAACCAGGACTAAGTCAGGTCTTAACCAAAACTAAACTAGGACTAAGTCAGATCTAAACCAAGACTAAACCAGATCTAGACCAGGACTGCGTATAATATAACTAAGGACTACATGAAGTCTGACCTATACCAGGACTATTCTAACTAAACGAGGACTAAACCAATCCAAAACCAGAGCCTTAACCTCTCTGTATGAATTCATCTTGCCCCATATCTCAACCTGACGCTCCCTTTTCTGTTCCATCTGCACACAGCTCTGTTTGGTTAATGATATCTTCTGTCCGCTCGTTGACACTGTGAGAATCAGAGGTTATGTAGTGGCTCTGACTCCCAGGCCAACCACCTCAGTGCGCTGACCCCCGTACAAAAGTATTACTGAGCTCACATTCATTGAGCAATAATCCGTTGCGTGCAGTGTCGTCATCTTGTTGCACATCGCGTTGACTTTTGGTACATTTTGATGAAAAAGCCACTTGAGATAAAAAATTCTCTGGATATGTCAGTTTGGGAAAAACACTGTGAGAAAAATGTGAAATGTAAACAATACATGGAGACATTGGAGAATATCACTAAAACAGAATAAGAAATAAGTAAAAATAAGTGAATGGTTTATTGGCCTGTGCTGGAAGCTTAAAAGTCCTGTTTTACGCAAAACTGAATCAGCTTCCTTTTACATTTTGTTTAGTAAAGATTGCAAATTCTAGATCTGAAATTATCCAAATGATTCTCGTGAAGGTGTGTGGAGCTTAAAAACACAGTGGAGCACTTTCTGTATATCTACATGACATCACGATAGAGAAGAACTCAGCCTAAATATGCAGGATTTGTTAAACATGAATAAAACAAAACACAACTGCAGGTCTGTTTGTGATGAGGAAACAACATTATAACATAGATCAGAAAATAGCACAGTGCGGGCCCTTTAAGGCTGATACGCAGTACCTCTAGCTCTATTGAGAAATGGAAAAAACACAATTCCATTATGTAAAATGTTTTTGTATTTATGAATAAACCAGCACTACAGTTGTTATCTGTAAAAACAATATTTGATTGGAACATTTTTACTGCAGATCTGAGAACATAGCTAGGTCATGGTAAAAATACTGAAATGAAATCCTGCATGCTACATTTAAAATATGAGTTTTCTTATGCTAACTGTGTAACTTGAAATTGTTATAGATCTCTGTCTACCACACATACTACACACCAATTTGGAAGAAACAACATGAATCAGAAAATAGTGTAATATGGGCCCTTTAACCTTAGATCATAAATCTAACATAAAATCCATACTCAACTAGTCGCATTAACTCACTCATTTGAAGGTTGCCGGTCTAATCCCAGCCACTACCATTTGACTGCTGTTGTGTCCTTGGGCAAAACATTTCCCCCGCATTGCCTTCAGTGTCTGAGTGCACTGGTATATGAATGAGTGTTTTTATTAGCCTGAATTTGATTTGAGACCGCAGGTGGCAATGAGCCCTAAGCTTGTATTTCTTGTCTGTTCTTTTCTTCTAGACTTTTCTAACTCACCTCTACAGACTCCAAACCTTCAGGTGTACATGAGAGCTCCCATGGGTGCCACAGTCCTTGCTTGACTGACTGGTCTTGGGTGCAATTTTGTTGATCAGGTTCTCATCTTCTCAACCCACCCTGTCCTCGGAGATGTCCCCCCCTCTGCCCCCGTCTCTGCGCCTGCTCCTGCTCTGCTCTTGGGCGGGGGTGGTACTCAGCTACCCCTTCAGAACACCCGTGGAGCTGGATGTGACTCCGCGCGTCACTGTGCCCGTCCAAGGTAAGACTGAAGCACACTACAAAGGAAGGACACAGCACAAAGAATACAATTAAAAGAGTACATAAAAAAACAAGGTGATCAGACAAATATTATAAAAAGCAGGTTAAATATTAAAAGTGGTTTTAAATAGTTGGGTTCTGAGAAGTGAGTGTGGGCCACAAAAAGTACTATCTTTAATTAATTATGGTTTCATGTATGCAATAATAATGTATATTATTTGTTCCAGTACAGATACACTATATTACCAAAAGTATTCACTCACCTGCCTTGACTCACATATGAACTTAAGTGACATCTCATTCTTAATCCATAGAGTTTAATATGACATCGATCCACTCTTTGCGGCTATAACAGCTTCAGCTCTTCTGGGAAGGCTGTCCACAAGGTTTAGGAGTGTGTTTATGGAAATTTTTGACCACTCTTCCAGAAGAGATTTTGATCTCAAGAGCTGCTTATACAATATATCTGTACTGGGGCAAGACAAATTTTGCTCAAATACATGGACAAAAAAATCGAGTATGGGCCCTTTAATAGCCATTATTTGTTTAAAAAAAAAACATAAACAATAGAGCAATAGAAAGTTTAAGACATGTTTGGTAATCAATTTTAAACATTATTACTCAGGACCGATTCAGTCAGACATGGGTGTGAGGCTGCTGGGTAAACTGGATTATACGGTTTTTAACATGACAAAGCTAGCTTGCTCTATGTTGCTATTTCCATGGAAACCAGCAGTAAACAACACCCTACCTGCGCCGTGGAGGACAGGTATCACAGGGACTTAAAGAAATCTGACCCAGTGACCAGTAAACCACAATAAAGCAGCCAGTGAGTCATAAAAGATGAAAGTGAATAGAATTGCTGTGGAGAGAATAGAACTTGTACTATTCTCAGGTATGTGTAGCCTGATCAGGTATGTGTAGCCTGAAAACAGTTTTTTATCCAAAATCTCAGACTTTTTTTGACACTTTTTCACTGGTTTATTCCTTTGTGATTTTATTTATTTGTTAGGATATCGATTATGTGTTTTTGAAAGCCAGCTTGTTGAAAATCAGATACTTATCTTTACTAAAACTAGTATCGAAACTAGATAGTCATTTGAACAGGAATCAAATCTAAAAAAAAGTCACATTCACAGGACAGAAATGATATAAGACCACATGGTAATATAAAAGAAAGTACTATAATTTAATGTTGAAAATCACCTTCTGTTGTCTAAAGAAAGTGTTTTTATTATCATTGTTGTATCAGAATCGGTACTGAGTTTCAAGTCTATTCCTTAGTATTAAAATCAAGTCCATTGTATTCTCTTTTTTCTTATTTATTTTATTTATTATCTTAAAACCTCTCAGTTTGAAACCTGCTGTTTTGAAGCATACAATATTCAGAAGCATATTTCATAAAGCAAACTTGGTGACAGCAACCAACCATGCTCATACATTCTGAACTAGCTAAAACTATTGTATGCATGTAGGCTATTTTGGGGCAGCAGCAGTGACTCAGTGGCAAAAATCCCCCACCAGTTTGAAGGTTGCTGGTTGAATTCCTTCTCATGTTGGTGGATACTGTTGTTGAGGCCTTGGGCAAGACACTGGCTATGTTCACAAGCACACTAAAAATCATTATCTGGTTTCAGGAGTTACCAGATTTACTGATGTCACGATACAAAAATTTTAAACTTACTCACGCACTATCACTACTTGATACAGATTACGTTACCAGAGATAAAAACGTGGTTCATTTTTAGTAATAGAATATAATTTTCAACCCAAAGTACAGGAGATCTTGTACATGGTCTGATAAACCTCAAAATCATACTGAAACTGTTCAGGAAAGCTCAAATTTTGTCTTGTCCTGAGTATATAGTTTCAAAATTAGTTTTAGTATCGATCAGTATCTGTTTTTCAATACTTTTAACAAGCCTCATCAGATTATGGAAATGCAGGTTTTAACAGGAAAATTATTCAAAAAGGGTAAACTAATGGCAAAGACAAAAATGAAAGAGAAAATGTTAAATATACAAGAGTTATTTTAAAAGGAGTTGTATTTTCGTCTTTCAAATACACCAGTTACTCTAAAATATCATTGATTGACTGACAATTTTCACTAGTGTTGTCATGATACTAAAATTTCAAACTCTATTTCGATACTCAATACCGATTCTGATACCACAATGATCTCTCGCCCTGAGTCTCCCCCCAGCCATCACATCTATCCACCGTCAATAATTATCTTTATCGTATTCCATTGTTGTACCGTGGTCCTTGCTAGTGAATAGTACTTCCTTGTAGATTCCCATGTAGCCTTATATCTGTGTAATCCCTCAGTGGTCCAGGTAGTTTCCATTTCTGTCCTGTGAATGTGACTTCTTAATGCCCTGTTCCCATCAAGAGCGAATTAAGGGGAAAAAAATGCATCAAACGCCCCTAGTTGGACGCTTAATTTTTTTGAGTCACTCGCTTCATTCGCGCGCCAAGGACGCTCAAGGTTGAGAATTTGGTCGTGCAAGTCAATCCGCACTATTTGCTCTGAACACTCCAGAAGGATCAACTCAGAGGTGCCCTCTGCGTCTGTTGTTTTGATTTTGAAAGATGGCGGACTTGGACTACATCCAGCGGGTTACGGTGCTTTATTTAATGTGGAGGAGACGTGAACCAAGGCGTGCTCGGTGCCGTTTTTGGGTTCACCCAATCCTTCAACAGCGCTCCGAGTTTGGAGAGTTCCACCATCTCCTCCAAGAGCTGCATCTGGATGACGGCTGTTTTCAGCAGTACTTTCGCCTGTCCCAGGGAGATTTACCAGAGCAATGCTGTCACTGCATCTGGTTGTTTGATGACCTGCTGCCTTTATTCAGTTCTCTGATCAACCCAATACATAAACACTGCACCACATGAATCTCTATTACAACAGTATGACATTGTAACTGTTTTATATGTGTACTTTACTAATTCCTCTTGATTTTTATTTCAAAATATATATATTTAAAATATCCTTGAGATGTTATATTTTCTGTAGGCTGTCTTAAAATTATAGGACCCTTTTTTTAAATATATTTTTTAGTTATTGTTAAATACATTTTTTAGTTATAGTTAATAACTCACCTTTGCCACTTCAGACGCTTTCAGTGGGGCCAGGGCTTTAGTATCAACACCTACTCAAATTAGCATCTAGTTTCGATATAGTCTTAACATTACATGCCACCTGGTGTTTTTGATGATCACATTTCTTTTGCACATGCAAACACACACCCAAAATCTGATTATAGCGTTATCTGATTATTCTAGTTATCAGATTTTTTCTGGACATGTTTATGTACCCAGTGTCTGTGTGTGTGTCTGTGTGTGTCTGTGTGTGTGTCTGTGTGTGTACATTGCAAGAATGGGTATGTTTGTGAGTGTGAATGCGTCAGTAGATATAAACCCCATGGTTTCAATTAGTTTACACACAAATGCTAACTTGACAAAATTTTATATTAAAATAATATAGCTTTCTATTATATGCTACAAAAACTCTTCAGCATTAATGGAGGCTTTTAATATGCATATTCTAGCTAATCCGATAATGTAAGGCTTTGTTTACAGCTAATGATGCACATTTGTACAAATAAGAGCTTACATTAGCGTCCCTGTGGACTGCCTATAGGAGACTGTAGGTAGTGGAGGAGCCCCGTAACCATGACAACTGTTGTACTACACCACAGAGCAGTCGTGGAGTTTTCTCTTTGAACTGTGCACCTCTGTCATAACAGCCAGTACTGCTTAAGTTTGTTTAAGCAGGAATGTGTCTGACTCCAGTCCAGTCCACGTTTATATTGGTCTTTAAAGAGGGGGTGTTATGCAAAATCATTTTCTTCTATGTTGTAATGTTGTTCCTTCATCAAAAAACATGTCTGAAGAGGTTTTAGATGTCATCCACGCATGTTTGAGTAATTTAGCGATCTCTCTTATGCCCTTACAGTTAGCTGTAAGATTCTGTCCAAAGCTCCGCCCACAAGCGTACGTCACACAATTCTCCATAAATACTCGTATACAAAACATGATACAAAACTGATACAAAACATGATACAAAACTTCACAAACCTGTCACAATGTGCCATCGTTTCATTAGCAGAATACACACTGATTGTAATGTGACAGCGATCTGAAGGGGGAGTGGCTTAGCATGGAGAGCAAAGGGAGATGGAGTTCAGAGCATCAAAAACGAAAGTGAAACATGTTAATATGTTGTTTTTGTTGATTATAGCAATCTATAGAGCAAACATCTGATACAGCGCCTTTATACCCAGAATTGTGTTTTGTTTCATTGACACATGTTTGAGTTATCCTTTATTATTAGTCTGTCTGCTGTACATCTCCAGAGCTCAAAATGCGTAATATGGACCCTTTAATGCCAATTTATAGCAAAGTTGCTCTGTTATTACTATAACCAGCCAAAACTAAAAACTCTTATATAAACCAAGAACTGCAATTTATTCCCAAACTTGCTCTAATCCATCACTAACACCTCTTAAGGCTCTCCGTAATTCTTCCCCACTCTTGCACATACTTTTTACCCTCTTGCTATGCTGGCCTTGATACCAGCTTTAATTCTCTAAGCCTGTCTAAACCTTGGCTCCCTCCTTCTGTCCACCAGTCCTCCTACACACCAAATCACCCTCTTCTCTCCTCTCCTGTTTACCTATTCCACCCTTTTTTTTTTTTTATTAATACTCCCTCACCCCTCTCTCACCTCCATCACTCCTCCTCGCCTCATCTTGTCTCGTCTCGTCCACACAGACTTCGTACCCAAGCCGTTTAATCTCTTTGTTTCTTGGCAACCCGAAAGCTAAAAAAAAAATAATAAAAAGAGTTTGTTCAGTGAAAGCATCCACCTGTCTTTTTTTTACGGTTTTAGCACTAGCACTGTGGTGTAAACAAGAGAAGCAATCATTTGTGTGTAGTAGTTATAGCTGTTTAATTTGATGGATTTCAGAACGGGCAAGTGGACTATGGCAAGTGGGCTGTTACAATGAAAATACTAAATGGGCAATTTTTCACTAGCTTCAACTTGTAGTAGTGTCGTATAGGGATGTAACGATATCCAAATCTTTCAATAGGATATTTTCACGATACGCATCTCATGGTTCGATATTTATTGCAATATTTTGTGGAGGCTAACAAAATTGTGAATATGCTACTTTTCTCTCATCATAGGAAAAGTCCATTTCTGTCCTGTGAATGTTTGAATTTTTTGTAACGATACCTGCTCAAATGAGTTCTAGTTTTGATACTAGTTTTATTATCGATTAGTATCTAATTTTCGATACTTATATAGCCTAGTCTATTTGGACTAAATAAAAAAGTGCCTCTCATTTTTGTCTGTTTTTGTCATTTGTGTTTTGACTGTTTGAACTGTGGGAAGCATCATATATATAAGATAAATTAAAGAACAAATCAGTTATAGCAAATCCAGTGTTATCCAAGCATAAGAACTCCAATAATTTTTTAGTTTACAGTGTCTTGTCTTGTTTAGGAATGAGATCTGCATTTTCTGCTTACAAAGTGAACTTGGCTTCAGATTCACAACAGTTTGGAGTTTACACAACACCAGAGCAGATTTCATTACAATCAGCAATGCCAACCTGCAGCTAGAGATGTCACAATAAGAATGTACAAAATGAAAAGTATAAAGGAAAAAGTAACTGATTTCATAAAGGCACACTTTGTAACTTTTTGGATTGGGGGGTCCACCACCTACTTGTCACCATGGGGATATAACTTTGCCTTGAATGAACAATATTGTATTACTGCAATTTCCCCATTGTGGGACAAATAAAGGATTATCTTATCTTATCTTATTAAATGTATCTTGCATTGCCGATTCAACTACGTGCAATGTTTCCAGCGCTGTCAATCAAATAAGTTAGTAAAATCCAAGGCAAAGCTACTAGTTTAAATAAGTCTGTTAGCATCAAGACTAAGGGAATGTGACGTCACCCAAAGCGTTCAGCTCCAGTCAAATGAAGCTCACCGAAGCTAGCAGTTATAGGAGCGAATTTGGAGCCGACTTCCATTATTTATGGACAAAATCGTGAAATGAAAAGACCAGGATCATGTAGAGTGGGTTAATAACATTTTAAGACCAAAATGACAAGGCTCACTGCAGCAGTTGTAGAAAGAGGGATGACCATTTTACAATGTAAAGTCAATTGGAGCCAGAGTAGATGGAGCCATGTTCACTTCCTATTTAGAAATCAGAGGCTAGCGGGTTAGCTATGTCCATTTATATACAGTCTATGGTTATATAACAGTGAGAGGATGAAGAGTGAGGTTTGTGTGTGAGAGTTGTGCTTTTGGCTGCTACTGCTTTTATTCAGAAGCACACCACAAATAGCTTTTTACATCATAACTTCAAAAGTCATTACTGTGAATAAGGCTTTACTTTGAAATTAAATATTTTCAGAAGTTTGGCAGTTTAATGAAAACATCCAAACTTCTGAAAATATGTTCATAAGGAGTTTTACAGCCATTTATTTGTTTTATGTGGTAGTTTTCAAGTTAGCATTGACCTTTTGTTTAGCAGAGGTAGGTAATTCCAGGGCTGAAATCATCCAATGATTAGGTGTATGGATTTTAAAAACACAGTGGAATATTTTTTGTATTACCACATGACATCACAAGTTGGAACAGAGTGTTTTCTGTCTGATAGAAGAATTCGGCCTAGATATGCAGAGTTTGTGTGTTAAACATGTGTGAATGAAACACAACTCCAGGTATGCTTGTGATGAGGAACATAAATTCCTCATTTTGGCCCTTTAATGAACACTGTGAGCGGGTTTGCCTTTCCACAGGCCTGACCTATAACTTGGAGATAGATAGTTTTAATGTTATACTGTGGAACATTCTTGGCAAAGCAACACCCACTTTCCAATCCAATACACTTTATTTCTACAGCACATTTCATAAACAAAGACTGTTTCCAAAGTGCTGCACATAGAGAAATAAAAACTACTCCTACAATTTAATAAAATAAAAGCATAATAAAAACAAAAACAAATAAATGAAACAGTTAAATAGTACCCTCCATGGTTGCACTCTCCAAAAGAAAAGTGCGCCTTTAATTCCACTTGCTATTTCTCAGTACATCTTCACTTTTGACAGGACTTGGAGCTTCTACTATTCTATGAGATAAACAACTAATTCATCACTGACATAGTTAAGCTTTAATTCATGTGGAAAAATTCTGTTTGTATTTGACTCAGATTAACCAGGACTCTGCTACATCACCCTGGAATACATCACCATCTCTCACTGTCAAACCAGTGTCCTCCTTCATTTCTGCATCTCACTGCTCTTTTGACATCAATTACCAGCAGCGCAGCAGCTGTTTACTCAATATTCAACCTCATTTTTGTACGCATCTGGATCTTGCGGGTTTTAATGCTGCACTACATAACTTTTGCTTAGGGGTCCGTCACCTGCTTGTTTCTGTGGATATGTCATTGATCTGCCTGGAATGTTCCACAGTATCATTATCCGCATTAAAAAGCCCTACACTACATTTACAAAAATACCTAGAAAAACAGGCATTCTGACTGTGACGTGATTGTGTCACCTCTCCACAGACTTGACCTGTAACTTGGACTGGTTTAGTCTCCATGAAGATAGAAAGGTTTAATACCATACAGTGAAACATTTCAGACAAAGCAATAACATGGGAAAAAAGCATTTGACGGACCCTCTACCAGAAAAGTTACACAATGCACCTTTAAAGACTGCGTTACATTTCTAGTGGAGGGTCCGCCCCCTGCTTGTCTCCATGGAAATGTTGTTGCTTTGTCTGGAATGTTCCACAGTATAGATTGAACCTATCACGAGAGAAACAAGCAGGTTACAACATACACATGCTACATTATAGTTCAGATCTGTGGAGAGGTGCCCCTATTCACAGAAGGAATTACTGTATTTTTGAGCAATAGAAACACCTGTAATAAATACATGCTAGATGGATATGTTTAATGTTATACCATGGAACATTTTAGGCAAAGCAATAGCATCTCCATGGAGACAACAGGTAGCGGACCCTCCACCAGAAACGTTGTGCAGTTCACCGTTAAACACCTTTGTAAACATCCTTGTCTTCAAATAGAGGGGTGGAGGATAGGAGAATACATGTTTTTGTGTTAGCAAGAAGTGAACGCGGTATACCTTAGCATTAGCCGTTAGCGCTAACTGTTTGCTAGGTAAATATCCTCTTTTGGCTCCTATCGCCACCTTTGTTCAAGTCTCTTTACCGAACAAATAAGTCAATCTTTTAGCGCGTGCGTTGGAAAATTTAGTAGAAAGTAAATTTTTGATATGGTCAGAAAATGTTAAATGCTAAAAATGCAAGCGTAGATCTCCAGAGTCAAGGAGGATATTGGAAAATACAGTTATAAGCTTTTCTGAGCTATTCTGAGTTTGAGTGTGCAATATTTGAAATTCTCTGGTGGTGTGATAAAAGTTCCTCTACTTCAGAATTTAATAATGAAAAACCTGGCTAAAAAAGGCTAAACTACAAACTATTGATACTTTGGGTGACATCACTTTGAGGGTGTTGTACCTGTATGTGTATGTTCATCAGTTACCATGGTGATATAACGCACACATTAGGAAGTACGGTCAAAAAAAGTTTTTAGATGGTGTAAAACTCCAGAAAAAATACTAAATGGATTTAAAGAGCACATTTTCAGAAGCTCGTGATGAATACGAGCGTTCGTGGTCCTTTAAAGGTGTTTGATTTTCTACAAAAAGGTGAGAGTGACTAAGTGAAAAACTGTTTTTGACTTGAGAGGGATTTGGTTAACAGTAAACTCCAAATTCCAGATCAGTTCTTTTTGGTCAGAACTCAAATTAGCTCAGATTAAAGTCTTAACAAGCCTCTTCTCTCAGACTGAAAAGACTCTGTACCACCTTGTGATGTCATGTGGTAATACAGGAAGTGCTTCACTGTGTTGTTAATTTGAAAACTAGTGCTTCATTGCATCACAAGATGGAACAGAGCATTTTGATCTTTGGAGATGCAGATGAACATGTGTGAATGAAACAAAACACAACTCAATTTTGTGTAATATAGGACCTTTAAACAATGCTAAATTATTACTAAAACTATCAAAACAAAATCATACAGCTATATTTGGATTCTTGACATAGATATTGGGTTAGCGGACACTGCTATCTGCAAACCTAGCACATTTTTTTTTAGCAGCTCCAGTTCTCGACACGTAACTGCAGTACTGTCATTTATAATGCAGTCATTGTTTACTAGTGTTCTGTCCCCTTCCCCCATGGGACATGTGCATTGTGCTGCTCAGACTCACTTGTTGTTGTGAGTCCCTCATACAATGATCACACATAATAGCCTGCTTCCTCCTCGGAGAGATGGGGTATAGAGAGGCAGACACCTGATAATCCAAAGGAAATATGAGCGCTGGATTTAGTTAGCCTAAAGCTGATGGGAATCTTAACAGCATCTTATCACGTGCTAAGAAACGGTTTGAACACATTTGATCCTGCTATTGCCATCACAGCACCAGCTTAGCACGCGCATGACTCAGTGTTGGGATAACACGTAAATCAAAAACTGGGACATTTCCGGGTTGGTTGGTAATAATAAAATTGTGAAAACAGTGCATAATTATGACCATTATTATGCACTCGATCCATTCACGATTCAGTCACACCTCTTACATGACTCACTTGTGTGTCTAATATAATAGTATAATCTGTGTGCATTTTTTGTGTCTTGTGTTTTCAAGAACATTTTTCTGTATTTTGGCTAAACAAATGACAACAAACAAATGTATGCCCCTCTTTAGGGGATAGGCCTGTCACAGTTACAAATGTTGAAGTATGATATATTGCTACACAGAAATATTGTGATAAATGTCAATGTTGAAATTACTTTAAGCTACTGATAAAACGCAGAGTAATAACAATGAGCTGCAACATAATAATAGTTCTGTTTTTCACGTTTTTAACAGCTTTTAAAAATCGGGTAGGTTGCACGGGGACTTTTGAAAAACTACTTTGTTAATGAATTTCACATTTTATGACAAACAAAACAAATAAAGAATAAAACTAAAACCTATAACAAATTATCTCTTTGTTTACATCAGTTTATTGTTTGGAGATTGGATTAGTCACCCTCTGCTGGTCACTGTAGGAAGTGAAGCATTTTGAAATGATCAAATAGCAGCATGGCTTTTGGCAACATGACACTATCAGATGGATGCTTCATAGCTAAGGCAATTTACAGTAGGTGCTGAAACGACCTGCACAAGTTCCATTAAAGATGTGTGCACTTTAAAAACATGGAGGAGCTCTGGCTGGTTTCTTTGCTTTTATAGAGAGTAAAACTGAGAATCTGTTCAAAGACTTTATTACAAAAAACCCCCAAAACAATTCCAGATGTTTTCGAGGCTAAAACAACATTCTAACTAGCTCCAACCCCATAACGCCTTTCACATCATTTGCATACTTACTGCGATGTTCCGAAGATGCTAGGTAAGATTTTGTTATGATTGCATCTTTGCCTGGGGCTGGCGTGTCTCCGCGGTGCTCCTGTGTTGACATTGGAGTTCTGTTTACCCCCAGCTTAGTCACACCGCATTTTCTGTTTGCCCCTTGCATAAGTGAGGCATCCCGTGACTGCAGGCGGTGTCTTTATAACATGGTTAGCGCGTGGAGATGCTAGCTAGCCTCTTTAGCGCACTGTTTGGGTAAGGACGCTCATTTGTAACTCCCCTGTCAAACACTCAAGTCCGAATATAGCCTGGAAAACTGGACTTGGAGCAGAGTATGTGTATCCTTCAGTACGGTGGTGGAAGTAAATATAGTAGTAGTGTAATATTCTGTATGCGTACTTTATACTAGAGATAGACCGATATATTGGGCTGATATTTACATTTTTTTAGCGTATCACTGTTACTTTTCATTAGGCGGTCACGTCACCTGCTTGTTTCTATGGATATGTCATTGCTCTGCCTGAAATGTTCCACAGTATGACATTAAACAGCTCTACCATACATTTATTTTGGTTTTATATCTCAAAAATACCTAGTAAAACAGACTTTCTGACTGTGAGTGGGGTCGCCTCTTCACAGATCTGACCTGTAACTTGGTCTGGTTTGGTCTCCATGAAGATAGAAAGGTTTAATGCCATACTGTGAAACATTCTAAAGAGTACACATAAAGCCTTATTTATTTGAACGGCCTATATTATTGCAAAGGGACGTAAACAAAACATAACTACACTGCTTTCTTAAAGGTTTGCAGTCAAACAGGACTTGGGGGAGTTTGTAGTAAATTTAAATAATTTGGTGAAAATATTCAAAATCAGCCCCAGATATCGGTCCAAAAAATATTGCCAGAGCTTATCGGTTTTGCTGGACTGTAAATAATCTGCAAAAAAACAACAACATATCGATCGATCTCTACTTTATACTATACAAGTGGTAGCTTTTGAGTTGAAGTATACACATGAGAAATGGAGCTGGACCAAGTCACCTTCACAAAAATCATTGCATCAATTTTTCATCAAAAGTTTCAGACTTTAGTACATCATAAAGCAGTATTGGATTGAAGTCGGTCAAAGTCATGTCCTGTACCACAAATAATAGACAGACACAAAAGACTGAAAGTTAAACTGTTTATAAAGCTATATTTAGATTATTAAAGGTGCTCTATTTAAGTTTTTGGTTGGATATGTCATTGTTCTGCCTAGAATGTTCCACACTATGATAGTAAACAGCTTTACCTTACATTTATTCAATTGCATGTGTCTTTACAGCTCAAAAATATCTAGAAAAACAGGCATTCTGACTGAGCGGGATCACCTCTCCACAGATCTGACCTGTAACTTGGTCTGGTTTGGTCTTAATGTAGATAGAAAGGTTTAATGCCATACTGTGAAACATTTCAGATAATGCCATAACATCTTCATGGACAAAAGCATTTGACGGACCCTCCATCAGAAAAGTTACACAATGTACCTTTAAGATATATTAGTCTATATTGTCCTTGTAGGGAAACCCATCTCCAGATCTTGTGTTATGATTGGACATGAGTACCTAGCTGAAGTGTGGAGTATGTTTTAGGTTGACTAAAGTAGTCGGAATCTTCTTTACTCATACAAAGATGTAGCAGATGAGCTGATCCTATTCTAAGCCTATGACACAACATGAGACAACATCTAAGTAACCTATTCTGCAAAATCGACTTTTCACAGCTTTTAACTATGTTATAGTTGTTTTCTCCTCACCATTTTTTGGAGTGATTCGTGCATGTTTGTGTAATCTTTAATCTCTTATTTTGCCAATCAACCCTGTTTTCACCAGCACCAGCATACACCATTTCTCCGTACTGGCTTCGTTCTCCAGTTTTATTGTCTTTATCAGTGATACATGTAGGGTTCAGCAGCATCTGTAGTCATTTTGGTACAAAGGAAAAAAAAAATCTGCTACTTGCTAATGTGATCTGCAGCTATCCATAGGAGGGGCCTGACAACTTCATGCTTCTTTATTGTGATGTTTTAGGCGACGTCAGCTCGCATTGGACACTGTTGTTTTCTAAAATGGAAGTCAGCTGACATTTTTCTTTTATTAAGTCGTTTTAGATGAATACTGTGATTTCAAATGTACAAATTCTAATATAATGATCCACGGGTGTCAGATTATAACTGCAACTATATTACAGACACAAGCACAATATGTCTTAGACCTAGATGGCATAGCAATATAACTGGTTTTAATAGGATACAAAAAAGTCAGTTTCAGCTCAGTTAATTGAACATTAGCATACTTTATTCTTACCTTTACAAAACTGCCTTTGTGGTAGAGCATAAAAACTTGTAAAACATTTTCTTACACTATTTATAAAGCTAAAAAATGGAAATACAAATTGAGTTGCTATTTCTGCTTTTCACAATCTTATTATTCTGTACGCGTAATCCCTGCTCTATGTATCTTTGGCGCTGGGGTTGAGATCTTACTCGAGAGAAGCTTTAAAGACATAGCCTCCAGGCAAAATAATAGAGCTACATTACAATATTCAATTGCAAGGATTTTAGCATTTTTCCCTTATACGCGCATGGATTTTTTAGCGAGACCAGCCAAAAAAAGTCATCTCTTTCTCAGATGCTAATGATTTCAAGGCTTTCTCTGGTCATGGTGCAGTGACCCCCTCCTTACTTTACTTGGTTCATATATTTGCTTTCTTCTGCTTGTATTTAAAATGTAGAAAGGCGTAAAAATAAAAACACTGAATGAGAAGGTGTGTCCAAACTTTTGACTGGTAGTGTAATTGCCTGGAATGTTCCACAGTATGACATTAAACAGCTCTACCTTACATTTATTCAGTTACAGGTGGTTTTATAGCGCAAAAACAGGCATTCTGACTTTGAGCGGAGTCGCCTCTCCACAGATCTAACCTGTCGCTTGGTCTGGTTTGGTCTCCGCGATGATAGAAAGGTTTAATACCATACTGTGAAATATGCCAGACAAAGCAATAACATCTCCATGGAGACAAGCATCTGACGGACCCTCCAGAAAAGTTACACAACGCACCTTTAACCTGATACTTTCAATTACTTTTTTTTTTTTTTTTTTTTTTTTTTGGCTCATCCAGGAATCCATCAGAGAAGAGACAGAGAGTCCCCCTCCCGATCACTGCTCCTGTCTGTTCCCATAGAAAACGCTTTCATTCTCACATGTTTAATATGGCAGACTCGGATTGCAATAACCTTGCACAGGTCTGGGGCTGTGATATTCAAAGAGTGCTAATGTTGTCACAATACTAAAAAAAAACTTGATTTAAAGGGGCCATATTACACTGTTTTCTGATCTATGTTATAATCTTGTTTCCTCATCAATAAAACAGACCTGGAGTTGTGTTTTGTTTCATTCACACACACATTTAACACAAAAATCCTACTTGTTTAGGCTGAGTAGTTCTTCTCTCAGACTGAAAACACTGTTCCACCATGTGCTGATACAGGAAGTGCTCCACTGTGTTTTTAAACTTACACCACACACCTTCACTAGAATCATTTGGATAATTTGAGCCCTGGAATTGCCAATCTCTACTGAACTAAAGGTAAAAGGTGGATGGTAACTACATGACATCACAAGGTGGAACATAGCATGAGCTGTGGAAAGGATTACTCAAACATGTGTGAATGAAACAAAACACAACTGTTACAACAACCTCATAACATGGAAGCTCACAAGAGTCAATTTTTGCATAATATATTACCGTTAAATAATAAGGAAATAGGAAGGATATAGGTCCATAGATCTTATATTCATGTTCATTCATATTAATTCATATATTTGATGTCTTCTGTTTGTATCTAAAATGTAGAAAGTAGGAAAAATAAAGAAAAACACTGAATGAGAGGGTACTGGAAGTGTATGTGTGTTTTCTGACAATTAAAGAAAAACGTTTGTACATATTTGACACAGTAGTTGCAAACGATGTCTTTTTTAAGTGCAGTTTGTGAGTGTGGAGAAATAAAAGCAGCTCTCCGCAGACATCAACATTAAACAGACCCCCACTGTTCCAGCTCCTGTCGTCTCTGTACCTCCTCCTCGGCTGAGTGATTATTACAATGGGCTGTTTATTGCTTAGAGTAGCCAAGAACACCACAAAATACCACTCTTCTAAAACTATTACTTAATTGGCGCTTTTGGACGTTTACTAAATTTTGGTTTGGTACTGAGACAAAAAAAGAGAGCATAAAATGTATTATACTGTGCTGTGCTTAGATCAGTACATTCTGTTGTTGTGTCTATTGGCAATACAATTCGTTTAGACTCCAGAGCAACCAATGGCCGATAAGATCTTCTGATATTTTTGGCCGATATTTTGGCCTGATTTTGATTATTTTCCCCAAATTGTGTAGTTTGAATTTACTACAAACTCACCCACAGCCATAAATGTTTAAGAGAGCAGTGTAGACACATTTTGTGCAGCTGTCTCTTCATATTAAAATGTTAATATAAAGCTCTGTGTGTATTTTTTAGGCAGCACATTGAAGAAAGCAAAATATCGGCCGATTTAAGGTCGATAGCCAATATGTTAAAAAGTCAAAAAATCTACCTGCTATATATCAGCCAACTGATATATTGGTCTGTCTCTAGTATTTAACACATTGTGAGGACTGAAATCTGTATGCACACTCGCTATGGGGAACAGACACTTATGGGGACAAAAGTCAGGTTTAAAGTTCAGATATGGGATGGGCAAAGTTTGGACCCGTCTCTAGGAAATTAATGGAAGTCAGTGAAATGTCTCCATGGAGCCTCGCAACTAATGACACTGTAACTAAAACTTGCAATAAATAATAATCTTATATTAGCACAGAAAAATGATAAATAGTTCCTCATTAGTTCAACTGAAGCAAGTCTTGACATGTCCAGGGGTAAGACATTACCACAAAGTTAATCAAAACAGCTGGACTTATTAAACTTTTGTAGCTGACGTTTCACTTTTAACCAAGTAGCTTCTTCGGGGATTTTGTGTTCGTGACCTCGGCTCCCAAACTGAAGATTCTGTCAGTTGTATTAGTTAAAGTAGCAAGTAACTCTCACTATTTCAATATTTTCAAAAAGTTCCTCAAGCTAAAGTATCATGACTGACACTTCACAACACTGTTTTACATGCGCAGACATTGCATCAGCATCAGGTTAGAACAGGGCACCTTTATTAACTATGTCTCTTCTTCTTTCATCCTCTCTTCCCCTCATCCTCTTCTCTTCTCTCCTCCTCTCTCTCTCTCTATTCTCTCCTCCCCTATCCCTCTCCATCTACTCTTCCCCTCTCCACCCTCTCCTCTTCTCTCCTCCCCTCTCCATCCTCTCCTCCTCCTCTCCACTCTCCCCTTCCATCCTCTCCTCCTGCGTCCTCTCCTCTTCTCTCCCCATCCTCTCTCCCTCTCCACCCTCTTCTCTTCCCCTCGTCCTCTTCTCTTCTCTCCCCCTCTCCCCTTCATCCTCTTCTCGCCCTTCTCTTCCCCTCATCCTCTCCTCTTCTCTCCTCCCCTCTCTCCCTCTATTCTCTCTTCCCCATCCCTCTCCATCTACTCCTCCCCTCTCCACCCTCTCCTCTTCTCTCATCCCCTCTCCATCCTCTCCTCCTCCTCTCCACTCTTCCCTTCCATCCTCTCCTCTTCTCTCCTCCCCTCTTCCCCTCCATCCTCTCCTCCTGCGTCCTCTCCTCTTCCCTCCCCTATCCTCTCTCCCTCTTCCACCCTCTCCTCTTCTCTGCTCTCCTCCTCTTCCCCTCCATCCTCTCCTTTCCTCTTCCCCCTCTCCCCCCTCCACCAGGTCTCCATGGCAGCCGGCGTTTCCTCTCCTCCGCGGTGAACCACAGCGTCCTGTTGTTGGAGCCTGGGAGCGTGCGCCTGTTTGTGGGGGCTCGCGAGGCCGTGTTCGCCCTCAACGCCTCCGACATCTCATCCCCCTCTCTCCAGGTCTGTCTGTGTGTGTGTGTGTGTGTGTGTGTGTGCGCGCGTGTGTGCGTGTGGCAGGTAGCATAGTGTGTGCATGTCATTAGCATAGCGCTCCCCTGTCATATTTCAGGGAAAGATCATTCCCCTGGCTCCTCCTCGTGTGAGAAACAGTGAGTAATTGTGTTGTTTTGAATGCAGTCCCCAGGGTGTGTAAAAAGACTAGATTCACACTGCAGTAAAAAAACATGAAAAAGAACATTCTAACTATTGTAAGAAGTGTAATTTATGGAATCGCTAATTACCAGGAATCATCTTTGGGAATTGTCGTAGCAAACTTTGGCTTGAAGTTTCCGGTTTATTTTTGGTTTGTTGAAAAGAAATATCTGGGTGATTTTTTCCCCCTCATTAGGTGTTCTACAAACTAATAGTGGCAAACTTGTACACGCTGTTATGGAAGTGACACATGGGAATTTTAAGATGTTGAATTAGGAATGTTATCTTATTTTTATTTAACTTTCAGAGATATAAAAAGGATGCAACTGGGGTCTAGCTGTGTTAGTTACTGCTTGATTGTTTGGTTCACTGACTGAGTGGGATGGCTCTATATTAAAGGGCCCATATTACTCTATTTTCTGATCTCTGTTATAATGTTGTTTCCTCAACACAAACATACCTGGAATTGTGTTTTGTTTCATTCACACACGTGTAACACACACACAACCTGCATATTTTTAGGCTGTGTTCATCTCTCAAACAGAAAACACTCTGTTCCACCTTGTGATGTCATGTAGTAATACATGAAAGTGCTCCAGTGTGTTTTTACTCACTGGAGTACGTCTTTACTAGAATCTTTTGGATAATTTCAGACCTGGAATTGCCAATCTCTACTGACTGTTAACTGTTAACATGACATCACAAGGTGGAACAGAGCATTTTTGAGCTTTAGAGATGTACACAAACAAGGATTACTCAAACATGTGAATGAAACAAAACACAACTTCAGGTACTGTATGTTTTTGAGGAAATAACAACATTCTAACATGGCTATAAGCTCACAGGAGTCAATTTTCCGTAATATAGGACCTTTAAAATGGACTCTTGAATGTAAAACAAATGGATTTGCCTTCCCCATGTATGGTTCATTTGGATCAAAGCACACACATGTATGACTTAAGTAAATTATTCCAAAACTTTAAAAGCAGAACTGGAAAAGTGTGTCTCATATTATCAGGAACTAACTATCTTAAAGGTGCACTATGTAACTTTTTGGTTGGGGGACCGTCACCTACTTGTTTCTTTAGTTATGTCATTGCTCTGCCTGGAATGTTCCACAATACGACATTAAATAGCTCTAACTTACATTTATTCAATTACAAGTGGTTTTGTAGCTCAAAAGTACCTAGAAAAACAGGCATTCTGACTGACTGGTTGCCTCTCCACAGATTTGACCTGTAACTTGGTCTGGTTTGGTCTCCATGAAGATAGAAAGGTTTAATGCCATACTGTGAAACATTTCAGACATCTCCATGAAGAAAAGCATTTGACACAATGTTACACAATGCACCTTTAAAAGCAGAACTGGAAAAGTGTGCCTCATATTATCAGGAACTAACTTAAATAGTATCCCACAGTGAACCGAAAATTCCCACTGTTTATTATTTATGTTATGAGTTTATTTATTTATTTATTTAGGATTGTCTCAGTCAAAATAATAAATCCACAGTCACAGTCTGTAGTGTCCGTGTAAAGCTGAAAGCAAACAGATATATAGTATGAACCAAACTCCGCCAAAAGTCCTCCTCTTCCTCGGTCTGGGAAAAGCGTAATTCCCAAATAAATATGGTGTAGTAAATATATCCAGTGCGGAGTCTGCGTAAAGTTCTCCATAATCGTATAGCATGTACAGAGAAAACCAAAGTGAAAAGTGCACTCTGTAACTTTTTGGTTGGGGATCCGTCACCTGCTCGTTTCTATGGATATGTCATTGCTCTGGAATGTTCCGCAGTATAACATTAAACACCTCTACCTTACATTTACTCAATTACAGGTGGTTTTATAGTTCAAAAATACCCGGAAAACAGCCATTCTGACTGTGAATGGGGTTCCCTCTCCACAGATCTGACCTGTAACCTGGTGGAGTTTGGTTTCCATGAAGATAGAAAGGTTTAATACCATACTGTGAAACATTCCAGACAAAGCAATAACATCCATGGAGAAAACCATTTGACGGACCCTCCATCAGAAAAGTTACACAGTGCACCTTTAAGAATTTTAACATGGGACCTCTTTGTTGTGAGGAGACAGTAGTGCACCACTGCAACACCATTTCAACTACTAATTTACTGCTTATATGCAAATAACACAAAACTTTTAAAATTAATTTCTATAACCTTTCCAGACTCATTATAATTTCTCATTTCTCGGACATATACAGTAGTTATGGGCTGTATAAAGCCTCCGTGGCGCAGTCTAGACAGGCTCATGATAAATGTGTACAGAACAGATAATGTCATTAGAATGAGCCTGTAGCCTTAAGTCACACAAACAGCTGGGAAGTGTCTATTCCTGGAGTGCCGTGTATTTAATGACTCTAAGCCCATGTGGAGTCTCTAGTCTTGTACCTGAATGACGGCACCACCACTCCTCTCTCTACTAAGTCAACTGTATAGATTATATAAGGCCTTCAAAACTTTCTATTGTTCAAATGTACCTTTTGTAAAATGTTATGTCATCATTATTTCTATGGTGTCAAAAGTTTGGACTCACTTTTCAGTTATCTTTCTTCTTTATTTCCATGATTATTTACCTTGTAGAGTCTCACTGAAGGCAACAAAACTATGACTATGGACAAATATGGAACGTAGCAAACCAAAAATAAACTCAAATAACTCATCATTTTAACACTAATTTTGGTGTTAGAGATGTGTGGAGAGAGGGGTGGGGCGTGGGAGTGTTTTATTTTATTTTTTTATCTTTTGTTTTTCGTTTTGTTGAATATTAAACCTAAAAAAAACTTGTTTTAGATTAAAAAATAAATACAAAATACATCCTTTGCTTTGAACCCTGGTTTCCACTTTCAGCATTTCTTGAAAAGGCACAGCTGTGAAGTGAAAACCATTTCAGGAGACTTCACCAAGAAGCTCACCGATAGAAGGCCAAGGATTAGCAGTGCTGTCAACAAAGCAAAGGGTGGATACTTTGAGCTGTTGAATATAAAAAATAAAAACAATAATAGTTGCGTTATGTAATTATTTTTGTCTTTACATAATTCCATATATTTTGCTTCATATATTTGATTTCCTCTGTGTGTATATGAAATGTAGAAAGTGATAAACATAAAGAAAAGAAGCACTGAATGAGTGAGGAGGGTGTGTCCAAACTTTTGACAGGTAGTGCATGTTTTGTGTGGTGCAGTGAGTTGGGTATACACCTACAAACCAAAGGATTGTCAGTTCAAACCTTGTCAAATATTGTTGTTGTGTTGTCTCTGGGCAAGACACTTTTTCATCTAGAATGGTCTTTTCCACAGTGTGGAGTGACACCCAGTAATAGAAGATATACAACTGTTTTAACTAAGACCAAAATATTTGAAAAGTTTTCTATTAATTTAAAGGCTCTGTACCCTATTTCCCCAGCAAAATATATCTTTCTCCAGTACAAATATATCCACTTTATTTCTATAGCACATTTTATAAACACTATAAAAAAAAAAACTATAAAGACTATTTTTAGTACTGCACATAGAGAAATAAAAAAAATCTAGAATTTAATACAATACAAAACATAATTAAAAGCAACTGAGTAAAACAAATAAGTAAAACAGTAAAACAGATCCAAAGCCTAGTTATATGGACTAAGCAGCACTTGAGGTCAAAATAAGTCTAATTCTGTTTTTATAAAAAACAAAAAGTGTTTTTATAATAATTTGTTTAAGTCTGATAATCAGGAGGTAATCGTTAGCATGCTAGTTGACGTTAGAAACTCATCATGGTAGATGAATAATTAGGATGCTCAGAATACATACTTTTAATAACTTTGGACCACTGAAAACCATTAAATTTGTTTTGAGGTTTTTTTTTTTTTTTTTTTCAGTAAAAATCAGATACAGTGCCTTTAATATTGCCAATACTTTTTGTTAATTGTTTCTATTTAATGCAATACAGTTTTATTTTAACACTTGGACTCATGTTCTGCAAATCAAAGCAAAGCAAATCAAATTAAAGTTTGAAGCTTACAGTAAATATAGAACTATTTGTTTAGCCGACCATAATTACACCAGGCTTAGTAAAAACACTGTGCACGCAAATGAATGACTGTTTTCACTTTTATTCCTGTTTCTCTTTGGCTTTATTTCCATGTAACTAGACTTTGCCAGCACCACCAGCATATAGTGTATGCTTTCACTTCTTTATCTGGAGCTATTTATTTAAGTAATGTCGACCAACCAGTAGTGGCTTAATCCTCTGTGAAGTATTGTAAAGGTATTCTACAAATGGTTCTCATGATGTGTCGTTTGGTAATCAAGTAATCATAAGAGAACAAATGGAGGAGACTTGGAGATGTCACTAGAATATGTTTTTGAGAGAAGAAGATTTAAGATTTTATGATAATCTTCCACGTTTCTCAAACTGTGGTGCGTGCTCCTTCAGGTGGAACTTGGACGGCTCTTGAGTTTGTGGGTTTGCCTAATTTAGAGTTAATTGTATTCACTTTTTTTCCTCTTTTGAATCATTTGTTGTTCAGAACCATAGACTGTATATATAAATGGACATAGCTAACCCGCTGAACATGGGTGCACTTTTGGCTCCATCGACTTTGGCTCCAATTCACTTTTTATTGACAAAACGTCCTCCCTCTCTCTGTAACTGCTGCAGTCAGGCTCATCATTTTGGTCTTAAAATGTTCGTGTTAACTGGCTCTACATGATCCTGATGTTTTTATTTCGCTATTTTGTCTGTAAATCAATTCCTGTTCCTAATATGGAACTTGGCAGGCCTTTGTGAGCTTCATTTTACTGGAGCTGACACTGTGGATGACGTCACACTCCCATAGTCCACTTCATACATACAGTCTATGTTCAGAACTATAGTGGAAATGATTTAGTCCACTTTTAGAGATGGTTTACCACTAGATTAGACCTGGAATAGTCCTGTTATAGATCTAGTTTAGATATGGTGGTACTTTTTTTTTTTGCGAGCCACTGCACTAGGATGTGACCAGCTTCAAACATTCTGAATGATTTGACAAAAGCAGACAGATAAAAAGGTGCATAATGTAACTTTTTGGTTGGGGGTCCATCACCTGCTTGTTTCTATGGATTTGCTACTGCACTTGCCTGGAATGTTCCTGAGTATGGTTTTATAGCTCAAAAATGCCCCCAAAAACAGGCATTCTGACTGTGAGCGGGGTCGCCTCTCCACAGATCTGACCTGCAATTTGGTCTTGTTTGGTCTCCATGAAGACAGAAAGGTTTAATGCCATACTGTGAAACATTTCAGACAATGCGATGACATTTCCATGGAGACAAGCAGGTAGCGGACCCTCCACCAGAAAAAGCCGAGCAACGCACCTTTAACTGTTAGTCTGTTTTGTTTTTTGGGGTAGTCTACTGTATATGTTGACTTGAATTTTATTTATATTTATTTATATTTTTTTCAAAAATTCCCACAACTATTACCTTTTCTATGACATTAATAACCACAAATATTGATTAACTGAACAAACTTGAGATCTCTACTTAATATTTGAACTGCGTACCTGCCTGTGTTACAGATTGAGTGGGAAGCATCTCCTGAGCAGAAGCAGCAGTGTCTGACCAAAGGAAAGGATAACAAGGTAGGCACGAGCTGAGGTGTTTTCTCATAAATAGTTCTTCCTACTGTCTCCCTGGAGGCTCTGTTCTGACTGTAGCGTATTCACCAAACCGTGTGTGTGTGCGCGTTTGTGTGTGTGTGTTTGTGTATTTGGCAGACCGAGTGCTTTAATCACATCCGATTACTTCAGAGATTCAACTCGACCCATCTGTACATGTGTGGGACTCACGCCTTCAGACCTCTCTGTGCATTCATAGTAAGTCCAACCAGAACAATGAGCAAGTATCAGACTGTTCACTTCACTAATGCTGCAGACTGAGGAGAAGATTCATATATAAAGGTGCACTGTGTAACTTTTTGGTCATGGTCCGTCACCTGCTTGTTTCTATGGATGTCACTGCTCTGCCTGGAATGTTACACAGTATGACATTAAGCAGCTCAAAAATACCAAAAGTTCCAGACAAAGCAATAACATCTCCATGAAAAAAAAAAATTGACGGACCCTCCACCAGAAAAGTTACACAATGCACCTTTAAGAGCCTTTATTTTATATATTTATCTGTTTATCTTTTATTTAAATTAAAGGTGCTATATTACGCAAAATTGACTCTTGTGAGCTTTGAGCCATGTTATATATTGTTTCCTCATCAAAAACATACTTAGAGTTGTGTTTAGTTTTATTCATTGTCATGTGGCAATACAGGAAGTGCTCCACTGTGTTTTTAAACTCCACACACCTTCACTAGAATTGTTTGGTTGTTTTGAGATCAGGAATTGCCAATATCTACAGAGCTAAAGGTTCAAGGTAGCTGTTAACTTGAAAACTACCACTACATGGCATTATAAGGTGGTACAGAGCACTAATAATGACGTTTGTGATGAGGTAACAACATTCTAACATGGCTTTCAGCTCACAAGAATCCATTTTGCGTCATATTGTACCTTTAAAAATTCAACAAAACTTCTCTGCAGGATGAGAAGAGATTTGAGATGTCCCTCCCTGAAGACGGACGAGACAAGTGTCCATACGGTCCCACCACTGGATACACAGGCCTGATTATAGGTAAGACCAACCAGCCTCTCCTGACCTCACCACTCTATCGTGTATTTTAATGAGAAAGATCCAATTGGAGATGAAGCATTGATATGGATTCTGTGACCTTTTGCTGTTTGTTGGTTTTAACATTCTTATGGTGGAGTCAAATATCTAAGCACAGGTTTCAGCGTGAGTCACTGAGCAGTTCTGCAGTCAGTGTTTTATGTTACTAATGCATTGACACACACATACCTGAGATGTATGTCACATGTTGGACTGTGTTAACCTACTCTGAAATACTTCAAATATGGCCGTAGTACTGGCTTGTCAAAGTCAGATCTCAGAAGCTACACAGGGCAGGGCCTGGTTAGTACTTGGATGGTTGTGTTCTCAGGCAAGACACTTCACCCACATTGCCTAGTGTGTGTGTGTGATGGTTGGAGGGGCCGATGCTGCAGACTGGCAGCCTCTCTTCTGTCAGTCTGTCCCAGGGCAGCTGTGGCTACAATAGTATCTTAACAGCACTGAGTGTGGAGTGGATGAATAATGCTCTGTAAAGCTCTTAATTCAATTATAATTGTTTTTATTACTCAAAAATACCTTGAAATACATGCATTAGTGGAGTCACCTCTCCATAGATCTATCCTGTAACATGCTTGTTTTCATGGAAATGGCCAAGTCTGATACCATATTGTGGCACATTCCAGACAAAGCAATAACATCTCCATGGAGACAAGTAGTGAGCGGACCCGCCACCAGAAAAGTGACACAGTGCACCTGACACTAACTTGTTTGTATGATCAGACCAACAGATCTACACAGCCACTCAATACGAGTTCCGAAGTTTTCCAGATATCCGCCGCACCTCTCCATCTCCCACGCTGAGGACGGAGGACGCGCCCACACGCTGGCTCGCCGGTGAGTTTATTTCTAACTGTCACTGCTCTGCTATAAATGAGGTGTCTGCGCTGGAGCTGCTAACAGTCAGACAGCTTGGGCTAATTAGCGGATAACAACACAGTCATGTTTCAAGGACTCACGGGGTCTGCTCTAATAAACAGGATGTTGGCTGTTGTATTATCAGGTCATCCACATTTTGGTTAGCAATTAAAAACTAAAACATCCTTGTAAGATTAATTGTAATTTTTATTTCATGAGTTTAACCAAAATGAAAAATGTAAAAAAAAATCTCTTCAGGGTATATGAATAAGTCACTACAGTTTAGCAGTTTACAAAAGTACAATATACATTTTTAAAATTATGATTTAGCAAAATTCAACAGCACTAATTTCTTAATTTCTCCAAAACTATCCATGGGTTTCAGAATTATGAAAAATTAGGACTGTTCCCATAGCGATTAAAGGTGCACTGCATAACATTTCTAGAGTCTAGAATGTTCCATACTATAGATTAAAACTATATATCACGAGAGAGACAAGGAGGTTACAGCACTGCGTTACATTACAGTTCAGATCTGTGGAGAGTCGCCTCTTTTCACAGGAGGAATTATTGTATTTATGAGCAATAGAAACACCTGTAATGAATAAATGCTAGATGGGTATGTTTAATGTCATACCATGGAACATTTCAGGCAAAGCAATAACAGCTCCATGGAAACAAGTACTGTAGGTAGCGCACCCTCCACCAGAAAAGTTGCGCAATGCACCTTTAACAGTTTAAAACAAAATAAACTGTACATCTTTTGAATGATGAAAAAGTCCTCAAAATGTTGCACAAAACAGAAAGGTGAAACTGAACAAATACCACTCGCTCAAACTGGCGTAGCAATTCTAGCTGATAACATCATGCCAAAAGTACAGCAAAGGTGATTTTTTTTTGTTCCCTTTCTTTTCATCAAAATGGCAAAACAAAACAAAAAACACAACAAATGAAAATGCAGCTCGTCTAATTTCAATTATTTACAATATCTAAAGATGAAATGATTATAGTAGAAGTAGAAGTAGAAATCGACTGATATGTTTTTTTGTTTTTGTTTTTTCATGGCTGATACGATTGCTTAGAAGCCAGAGAAAGTGCTGGTTCTGCTGATATTTATGGGCTGATATGTAGAACTGGTTATTGCTGTGTTTCAGATGACATCACTACATTCAAAATGATATTGTTAAAATGCAGACTTTTCTTTTAATATTTGTGCATTTACCTTTTGGATATTTCATGGCAAAGTTCAGTGTAATCAACAGGAAAAAACTGTCTGTTGCCCCCATCTGACAGTATGACATCATCACATTGTAGAATCTGAAAAACACAATTTTTTCCCCAAATTATGTAATAAAAACTTACCACAAACCTTTAAGAGAGCTGTGTAGTTTAAGGGATTAAGGGATTGCATATACGATTAAGTGAGTCACTGGTCTGGTTCACTGGCCCACAGGTTGACGCTGCGGTTCCAGCTCCTACAGATGACTGGTGTGTTGTGTCCTTTGGCAGGACACTTAACTCACCTCGCCCCTAGTGTCTGTGTACACTGGTGTATGAATGTGTGTGTGAATGGGTGAGTGGTTCCTTGATGCAAAGTGCTTGGATTGAAGGTGTAAAAGAGCTATATAAAAATGTGATCATGCCCATTATCTCTTCTCATGAAAGCCAACAGATAAATGAGCACCAAATTGTGATATCGAATCTTAGGACATGACTGAGTAAATGACTACATTTATTGAGTATATAAATTCCTACACACCTCGTACACGGCCGGATGAAGTGGGTTTGACTTGTTATTCTTTCTATACTTTATTGTATTCACACAACTAGCAGACACTGCATTTTTCCGTGGCTTATTCAGTTCATCTCTCCACAGTGCATAGATTTACCTCCACAGATCTGAGCAAGCTAACCGCACACTTCTTCTTCTCCTCCTTACACGCTCCTCTCTCTCCTTACACAGAGGCAGACTTCGTGGGCTCGGCGCTGGTGAGAGAAAGCATCAACAGCCCGACCGGAGATGATGATAAGATCTACTTTTTCTTCACGGAGAGTGCGGAGGAGCACAGCGCGGCCTACAGCAGCGGGAGTGGTCGGGTCACACGGGTTGCACGGGTCTGCAAGGTGAGGGAGGATTCTGGGAGATCATGTCCAGTCCACTTTACTTATATGTGCTGGTTATGTGTGCTAGATAGACTACTAGAATCATATTCTAATCACTAGAATCATTTGAATGATTTCAGCCCTGGAATTGCCAATCACTACTGAACTAAGAGTAAAGGGTAACATGAAAACTACATGACATCACAAGGTGGAACGGCTTTTTGAGCTGTGGAGATGTAGACAAACTAATAAACCAGGTTTCCTCAAACGTGTGTGAATGAAACAAAACACAACTCCAACTACTGTATGTTTTTGATGAGATAACAACATTCTAATATGGCTGAAAGCTCACAAGAGTCAGTTTTGTGAGATATAGGACCTTTAAAAGTCGTGCAGCAGAATTTTAGACCAACTTTAAGTGGTAAAGTTCATGATTCCAGAAAAAAGTGCATCACAGTAGTCTAAACAAGATGAGATAAAAGCATGAATGAACTCTTCAAACGTATTAAAAGATAAATACCTGCTACAGGGGACCCAGATCCATAAGGTTCTGAACAATAAGAATGTTACAGATATACTAAGGGGTCTGAGCGAGGAGGAGAGAACAATAACAGATGAGACGCTGGTAACTGGTAACAAGGCCCTGAGGTGATTATAGGAACACAGTGGAGCTGATGGATGGGACTGAATGTGTGTGCCCGTAGGGGAGAGAGGAGAGGAGAGCAGCCGTAGAGTCTTCTGTACAACTGTGTGGGCAGATAACACATGATATTAAGTGGACTTGTCAATTATGAAGGAGCATTATGGCTCTGACAGTTCACAAGTAAGAAAGTGAAATGTGAGGGTGGATCGATTTTATAATAGGTGATATGAAATTCAGTGATATGAGAATAATTTTAGATGCATAGACATAATGCAAGTGAGTAGTGTAATTTTTCTGCTTGTTTCCATGGAGGTGTTATTGCCTTGCCTGGACTGTTCCATAGTAGAGCATTTTAAGAGGTGCTATTACACTTCTGTGTGGTATTCATTGCTAACACATAACATGTTTAGATCACCACGTTACCTTTTAAAATGCTGTATTTGCAGAAAACTGTATATTAACATTTCAGTTTTTGACGCGTTGAGTCTTTACTCCCTTTGCTCTTCATGCTAAGTCACTCCCCCTTCAGAGCACTATTACAACTCAATTATGTTGTAATGTGCATTATGCTAATGAAACAAATGCACATTGCATCAAATGCACATTGCATCAAGTTTGCAAACTCTTTTGTTTCGGTCTGTGATCCATTCCCTCAAACTATTTCCTCTGGAAGGTTTTCTGCCACATATGGTGTAAAAAGTCTGTAGCATCTCAAAGGTCCATAGCTAGCTTCTTAGCTAGCTACTTAGCTAGCCTCTTGCACGGTCTCCATGGATATGGGAAAAACAAAGAGCTCATTTCACAAAATCCAACAATACCCTTACTTGTGTCCTTTGAACCGCACATGCTGCAAGTCTTAGTTGATTAAAATCCCCTGATATGATGTTAAAAACTGAGCTCAAAAACTGCTCAGTGAGTGAGCCAGGCAGCCACAACAGCAGCCAACCACTCCACCGCCATCTATGATGCCTACACATTTGATTTTACCATTATAATATGCCAATTAAAAAACAACTATTTAGTGAAGTGAATTCACAAACTATTGACAATTTTGCATGTAGTGTTGTCACCATACAAACATTTCAAACTCCTGTTTCATTAGGAATAGACTCAATACTCAATACCGATTCCAGTCCCATGGTCATAATAACAACACTTTCTTAAGGCAATAGAATGTGATTTTCAACATTAAATCATAGTACATATTTTCGATACTTTTGACAGCCCTACTTGTATGTCAACAGATAATGCTTCTGCACCCTTCACAACACATAAAACACAAGAACTGAATGCGCCGGGAGCTGAAAGAGCTGTCACATCATTATTATAAGAATAAACTGGCCTTGAATCTCACTCGTCTTTTGTGCACTTCGGGGAAAATGTGAAAAGCAACTGTATGTGTGCGTCACGGTTTGAAAAGGCCCTACAGTGCACTGGCTCTGGCCTCCCTCTGAAGGACTCGAGCTCTCGGATACAGAACTGTGGATGGAGTTTAAGAGCAGATCTCACCTATGGGAAACCTGGGGCTCATTCACAGTCTGATTACGACTCTTCTCAGCCATCTGCTCTTCTCTTTAGGCGGTCAGCAGCTCCTTGTCCTTACTTCAACCCACACAGACTTAATGAGAGAGGTGCAATGAATAGTTTAGTGATTACCAGACCACAGGAGGTGATGCGATAATGGGGAGAGTTATGGGATTATTAGGGGGATTATTTCAAGCAGAGAGGCTGAGGGTTGGTGATGCTTTTACATGAGCGGCTTGAGTGTGTGGCTATCTCATCGTATAAATTAGTGTTACGATTTAGGTAAGAACAACAGTTAATGAGACCTTAAATATATTCACTTAAAAGGCCTTGTACCTCATTTTTTTCCCATGTACAGAGATATTGTATAATAGCAGGTCTTGAGGTCAAAATATGTCTGTTGCGTTCTGTTTGCATCTAATCATTGGATTTATACAGTGCTTTTTAAGACACCCAAAGTGCTTTACAGTTCAAGATACTATTGTAGCCACAGCTGCCCTGGGGCAGAGTGGCGGAAGTGAGGCTGACAATCTGCGCCATCAGCCCCTCCTACCACCGTCATCACTCACACTCACACCACGTTCATACTAGGAAGTGTGGGTGAAGTGTATTGCCTAAGGACACAACAAATACTGTATCGTGAAAATATCGTATCGTGAGCCATGTATTGAGTATCAAATCATGAGGGACAATGCGATTCTCAGCCCTACTAACAACCCATGTATGAAATCAGTCTTTCTTACATTCTGTCTCTCTGTACTTAACTCTGATGTTCCCTTCTGCTCCATAGGGCGACAGGGGAGGGCATCTGACTCTACAGAAGCGCTGGACCTCCTTCCTCAAAGCTCGCCTGGTCTGCTCCCTGCCGGAGTTCAACTTCCACTTTAACATGCTGCGCAGCGTCTTCATTCTGCCAGATCCTACACCCAAAAACACACTGTTCTTTGGCATCTTCGGGCTGGAGTGGTGAGTGAAAGCTTTTCTCCTGTCAGGTTTTCCGAAGCGGGGGAACAAATGTAAATGAGTCTGATGGAGATAGAGAAGGGACAATCGATGAACGCCGGCAATTGAAAAAAAGATGGTGAGATGAAAGACAAATTGAAGAGGGCTCTTTTGGTGAACGGGCACAAAAATCTATTAAGAGAGTTTAAAGAAGTTTTTTACAAAGGATGTAGAATGATTGAAGTTGGGTTAGAGGGTCTTAGCGCTATCTGGGGACGTGAAATATTTTACAATTTTTTTAGTTATTTAACAGAGTTTAGTTTTCCCAAAGTTGAGTAAAAAGAGCTGATTATAAACTAAACTTTGATCCAAAACTGATATCCGATTTTAACAAAATGTATCTGGGATATTAAGTCATTTGTTGTGTCATTGTTTAAACATGCAGCTATATTTTTAGTCTGATACAGTATCTCTGCTATTTCCATTTTTACTCATGACTCTGTTCAATATTAGACAGATACAATATCCGAGGAAATCACTGATGGCTGAAAACCCATCCCTGAACTAAATATGTAGATTTTTACTCATTAAAGGTCCTTCCTATATTACACAAAATTGACCCTTGTGAGCTTTAAGCCACGTTATAATGTTGTTACCTGTTCAAAAACTTACCTGGAGTTATGTTTTGTTTCATTCACACATGTTTGAGTAATCCTTTATTATTAGTCTGTCTACATCTGCAAAGCTCAAAATGCACATTTCCACCTTGTGATGTCATGAAGTGGTAGTTTTCAAGTTAACAGTTCCTTTTACCTTTAGTTCATTAGAGATTGGCAATCCCAGGGCTGAAATTATCCAAATGATTCTAGTGAATGTGTATGGAGTTTAAAAACACATTGGAGCTCTTCCTATATTACCACATGACATCACAACGTGGAACAGAGTTTTCTGTTTGAAAGAAAAACTCAGCCTTAATATGCAGAGTTTGGGTGTTAAACATGTGGTGTGAATGACACAAAACACAACTCCATGTTTTTATAAGATGAGGAAACAACATTATAACACGGATCATAAAACAGTGTAATACGGGCCCTTTAAAATATACACTTTGGGCAGACTATCTTTAAAAAAAAAAATCTTAACATTAAAACCCGAAGAGGGACATTTGGTCTCAATCTCTCAACTCTGAACACTGAACAGACCCCATGGAAAAACAAATATTCTCCAAACACGTCAACACATAAAGGTTACTTAATGCAGCGCTGGACTGGCTTGTGTTGGGCTGTTTATCTGATCGTACACTCTCTATCTGTCTTCCTTCTCTTTCATCCTGTTCCTTTCCCTCTCTCATAGTTTGGTGGGCCGCTGTACTTTCATTGTAGTTACCATGACGACGCCGGGGGTTTATTGCTTGTTATTGCGCCTGGCCTGGTCTTTGTCTCATTTTGTCCTGCTCGTGCATTGTGTCTTTAGGAAGTGTTAAAGGTGCACTATTTAACTTTTTGGTTGGGGGTCTGTCACCTTACATTTATTCAATTACAGGTGGATTTATAGCTCAAAAATACCTAGAAAAACAGGCATTCTGACTGAAAGGTGAACTAGAAAGGTTTAATGCCATACTGTGAAACATTCCAGACAAAGCAAGAACATCTCCATGGAGAAAAGCATTTGACGCACTCTCCATCAGAAAAGTTGCGCAATGCACCTTTAAATAATCCACTGTACTTTTGCTGTAGTTACCATGACGACGCCCGTTTGTGCGTTGTGTCTTTAGGAAGAACGTCAAAGCCTCTGTGGTGTGACACTTAAAAAAAACCTGTTAGAAACTTAAACTTACATTTCTGATGTAGGTTTTGGCAACTGCTTGTCTCCATAGAAATGATTGTTTTGCCTTGGATGTTCCACAGTATGGCTTTAAGCATCTATCTCAATTACAGGTGTTTTTATTGCTAAAAAATACCTTAAAAAACATATAGTGAGCAGGCCTACCTCTCCGCAGATCTGACCTGGAACTTGATTGATCATGCCACCTGTCTGTCTCCATGGAGTTAGATAAGTTTAATAGGTGGCAGGTCCTCTACCAGAAAAGTTACTCAATGCAACTTTAATAAAATATGTAAAAAAAAAGTGAGTTGAATTCATTTTAGAGATATAATATTTGGCAGCTACATTTTATTTCTGGCCGATTTTGAGACATTTTTTTCTTTGCTTGCTAAAACATGCAAAAACAACAACACCATGACGACGACGGGGTTTATTGCTTGTTATTGCGCCTGGCCTGCTCTTTGTCTCATTGTTCTGCTCGTGTCTTGTGTCTTTAGGAAGAACGTCAAAGCGTCTGCTGTCTGTAGCTTCTCCCTGTCCGAGGTGGAGGAGGCTTTCCAAGGGCCCTATATGGAAACGCAGGATTCAGGCTCCAACTGGAAGGAATACAGTGGGAAGATCCCTGACCCCCGGCCTGGAACGGTAGACACAGACATAAGAGACACAGGACTGCACAGAAAGACTTAGACTTAGACAAACTTTAATGATCCACAAAAGAAATTACCTGAACACAGTAGCTCACACATCATAATATATTATAATAACATGGTAACAACAAAATTCTAAATAAGTAGCAAAAATAACAAGAGACTAGTGTCAAATAAGGCATAATTATTTAAATGTATATGTACAAGTCAAAATAAAATATAGAAATATAGTAATACAAAATATATCTCAGCTATATACAAAAGGCCTACATGGTTTTAGTGTGTTTATAACATTTCTAGTGGAAGGTCCGCTTGTCTCCATGGAAATTGCTTTGTCTAGAATGTTCCACAGTATAGATTAAACCAAGTGAGAGATAAGCAGGTTGCAGAACTACGCTATGTTGCAGTTCGGCTCGGGGGAGAGTCGTCCCTATTTACAGAAGGAATTATTGGACTTTTGAGCAATAGAAACACCCGTAATGAATACATGCTAGATGGATATGTTTAATTAATGGAACATTCCAGGCAAAGTAATAACATCTCCATGGAGACAACAGTAAAGACAGCTATGAGAGACACAGGATTACTCAGACAGACTGTCCTACATGCTTTCAGTGTGATTGTATCTACCCAGTACTCACTAGATGGAGGAGATTAAGCCACCATACGCTGCAATAAAGGAATGCACTATAAAAATACTATCTAGGAAACTTAAAGGGACTGTACCTGATGTTTTTTTTTCCACGTATTTGAGGAAAGTACAGATATATTGTATAAGCAGCTCTTGAGGTCTAAATAAGTCCACTGTGTACTGTTGTACTGTCTGCATCTCATTATAAATTGTTTTATTGTCTGAGAATCAGGAAGTGCACGTTAGCATGGCTGGTCTTTGAGAGTTGTGAACAGCTTTTAT
This sequence comes from Taenioides sp. WSHXM2023, assembly GCA_029959045.1. Taxonomy (NCBI): domain Eukaryota; kingdom Metazoa; phylum Chordata; class Actinopteri; order Gobiiformes; family Gobiidae; genus Taenioides; species Taenioides sp. WSHXM2023. Next base: position 26,771,496 of record CM057094.1, read on the forward strand.
AAACTCATCATGGTGAATAATTAGGATGCTCAAAATGCGGAGTAACTTTGGACATAACATATTTTTAAGCTGCATTTAAATTGACATGAATTAAAGATGTACTATGTAATTTTTCTGGTAGCGGTTCTGTCACCTGCTTGTCTCCATGGAGATGTTGATGCTTTGCTTGGAATGTTCCACACTATGGCACTGAACTTGCATATATTCAATAGCATATGTTTGAATTGTTTTAAAAAGCACTAGCCCCTCTGGCACCTCCTTATCTCCACTGAGATAAAGTTTAAAGTGGAACTAAACATTTTTCAAACTAATCTGGGTGTTTGAATAGCATTATCTACTGTTTATAGTAATCGTTTGGCCACTTTGCCCCCACCTCTGCTCCCCCTCGCTCTTTTCTTCAGTAATTCAGGCAATGCAGCAGTTTAGCAGCTCTTTATGAAATGTGGCTGTGAGATGTTTTAGGTGTTTGGTCCCACTTTAACACTGCGCTCACCCCCAGAGCGACGTAAGTGACCAGCTCCATTCATTTCCTCTTTGGCTGGAGCAGGAAGAGACTGGAGGGAGTGGAGAGGGGAGCAGTGCGATCCAAGTGACCCGAATTTAACAGAGTTGAACTGAATTAAACTTTTTTAAACTGTTACCTCCGCCTGTGGCTAACTTCCTGTAGAGGGCTGGAGATGACACGAGAGTGAAGTGAGCGGAGGGAAGCTCTTTGTCGCTCTTGGTGTGAATGCAGTGTAATGCTATACTGTGGAACATTTTAGGCAAAGCAATAAAATCTCCATGGAGACAAGAGAGTGACAGACCCTGTACCAGAGAAGTTACGTAGTGCGTTTAAGAATATTTGGCACATGTAGCTTTGACTATCCAGTAAAAATATTGTCCAATTATAATACACTTATCGCATCTAAAATAACATAAACACTGCAAGCCATAATTCAGTGAAATAAAAGCACTTCTTATGCAGGATTCTCAAGATAATAAAATATTCCAATAATATTAACTAATCTTCATGAATTGTATGAGTTGAATTTCAAAATATTCTCAAAATGGATAGTTTTGACCAGTTTTATTTTTCCCTCTATGTCTCGAGGGAATCTGGGATTATCTGACTTGTCAGCTGGTGGAGGATGAAAATCACACTTGAAATAAAAAATAATTCCACTGGCAGTTTTGGCAAGCAAAGGATAAAACATCTTGAAACCTGTCAGTAATAAAATATGATATCTCTAAAAATGAATTCAGATCATTTCAACTCACATTTTTGCAGTGTATTTGCTCAGGCATTAAGGAGCAAGATTATCTTCAATGATATGTGATACTCAAAAGTCCCAGGGGATGTAAACACAACCATCCTATTTATTTCCCTATTTAAGTCCCCAGACTCATCATACAGGCGCTTATAGCATCTGCAGCCGGCAATTGCAAATAAATGACTGTAGTATCATTGCTGCGGTAACACTGTGAGCTGTAAAAGTGCGCTTTGTGACATTTTTAGATTATAGATTATTAGACAGTATAGATTAAAGGTGTACTGTGTAACTTTACTGGTGGAGGGTCCGTCACCTGCTTGTCTCCATGGAGATGTTACTGTTTTGTCTGGAATGTCCCGGTATGGCATGAATGTATCCATCGTGCATTTACTCAATAAAATGGGTTTTTATTGACCTAAAAACTTGCATTCTTACTATGAGTGGGCTCGCCTCTCCACAGATCTGGCATGTAACTTGACCCCGTGTTGTCACCGGCTGTCTCCGTAGAGATAAATAATTGTAATGCCATACTGTGACATTCCAGGCATTCTCTCCATGGAGAGCAGCAGGTGACGGACCCTCCACCACAGAAGTTACACTGTGCACCTTTAAAAGTATTTATCACTAAGCAGGTTACAGCACTACACTATATTACAATTCAGATCTATGGAGAGTCTCCCCTATTCACAGAAGGAATTTTGGTATTTTGAGCAACAGAAAAACGTGTAATGAATAAATGCTAGATGGAAATGTTTAAAGTCATACCATGGAACAAAGGAGTGATGATGCAGTCAGGGAATTGAACTAAAAGGAGCGTGGAGAGGGCTGGATTCTTATGAAAAGGATAGAGGAGAAAAAGGAGAGATAGTGGGGGGAGTAGTGCTTAGAACAAGTCCGTACAAGTATTCCCACTGAGCCCGCTCCACTCTATTGTGTATTAAAGGGTCTATATTGCACTATTTCATATCTATGTTATAATGTTGTTTCCTCGTCACAAACAGACCTGGAGTTGTGTTTTGCTTCATTCACACATGTTTGACACACAAACCCTGCAGATTTAGGTAGATTTAGGTTTAGTTCTTGTCAAACAGAAAACATTCCACCTTGTGACGTCAGGTTTTAATACAGTAAGTGCTCCACTGTGTTTTTAACTTGAAAACTACCATTACATGACATCACAAGGTGGAACCGAGCATTTTGAGCTTTGGCGATGTAGACAGAATTTGTATATGAATTTGTTAAACATGTGTGAATGAAACAAAACACAACTCCAGGTGTGTTTTTGATGAGGAAACAACATTCTAACACGGCATTTGTGTAATATAGGACCTAGTTTATTTGTATAGGAGTGAACAAGGATATGAATCATGTTTGGATACAAGTTACATCTTCTTATTCTTTGTTTTAAAATAAATAGATTTCAAGTTAGCCTACTAGTTACTCAGTATAGATTTAAAATGTAGTGACTGGTGACTTTTATTTGCTTTCTTTTACTGTTTTTAAATGATGAAAGTAGACATCATAAGATAAGTGGGTAAAATGTTTTTAGGGCTGGTTCTGTCCACCTGATACAAAAACAAGTGTTTTGTTATTATTCCACCACAAGTTTCAAAGGTTCAGGGTTGCTATTGATTTGTTTTTGGAGATTTTCTGCACTTTCTGAACTGAAATAATATAGTGCAATTCCCATAGAGTAAAATGTGCCTCTTAGCTGCAACTAATAATTATTTTACTAATTGATGAATCTGATTATTTTATTAAATTAATTTATGAATTGTAACATTGCAAAAGCTCTGTAAATATGAGTATTTTTAGTACATTAGACCCACGTGAAAGTATGCTTCTTAAAGGGCCCATATTACGCTATTTTCTGATCTATGTTCTAATGTTGTTTCTTCATCACAAACAGACCTGGAGTTGTGTTTTGTTTCATTCACACATGTTTAACACACAAACCTTGCATATTTAGGCTGAGTTCTTCTCTCAGACTGAAAACACTCTGCCGATCTCTACAGAACAAAAAGGAAAGGCAGCTGTTACCTGGAAACTACCTTGACATCACAGCAGAGCATTTTGAGCTTTGGAGATGTAGACAGACTAATAATTAAGGATTTCATTCACTCAAACATGAGTGAATGAAACAAAACACAGCTATGGGTGACGTCAAACTCCTTTAGTCCTTCTTTATACGGTCTATGGTCAAAACATGTGTATAGTGGGCATTTCAATCATTGATTACATGCTGATAATCCATTCACTCCTCTCTCGTCCCCTCGTGTCCACAGTGCATCACAGACTCTCTGAGGGCCCGGGGCATAAACGTGTCCACCTCTCTCCCAGACGACGTGCTGGACTTTGTGAGGAGGCACCCCCTGATGTCTGTGCAGGTCCAGCCCACAGACCGGCGCCCCCTGCTGTTCAGGAGGACCACCGACTACACACAGTTAGCTGTGCATGTGACCCAGGCTGTGGACGGACAGGAGTATCACGTCTTATACTTAGGCACAGGTAAGAGAGGATTTTTACTATCCATTTAAATTTTTTCAGTTACGTATGAAAATTGTTACATTAATTAAGATATATTTCCTTGCGCTCAAAGTAAGCCCGCTGTGCGCTGTCTGCATCAAATTAAAGCATTTTATTGTCTGATAATCAGGAAGTATGAGGACAGCATGCTAGTTGTTGTCAGCATTTTGGTGACAGCAACACTCTGCTCTGGCCTCAAAAAGCTGTGAAAAGTACTTGTAAAGTCATCACATAAAAAGAATTAGGATTAATGCTAAAACAGTTAATTGATTAATCACAACTAACTGAATATTGAAATAATCGCAATAAGTCGACTAATTAAGTAATCAAATAATCGTTAATTGGTCTATAAATAGACTCCAAAACATGACATCGGCTGAGAGAAGAGATTTTAGGACTCAGACAGAGCAGCATTTACATGAAAATGGGTCCAAGCCTTCGTGTTTGTGAAATTGATTCTTGGCTTTGACTGTTTGTCGCTCTCTGTCTCTCCTCGCTCTACTCCTATTTCACGGTTCTTACAGTTCCATCCATATAAAACTGTGAGCCAACAGAACGCAAAAATGTTGGAACAATAGTTATAGTAGGAGTAGTGGCATAGTAATCAATTAGTATAGTAGTATAGTATATAGTATAGTAATAAATTAATCAAATAAGAGCAGTGCTTTTCAAACGGTGGTATGTGTACTAAGTTTTTAAAAAGTATGACAAGTGTGTAGTGCCATTTTAGACCTGATTTAGCTCCACTTTAGACTTATAATAGTCTTTGTTTCCAACCTGTTTTAGATCTGGTTGTAATCAGAAGGCTAAATATTTTCTGGGTACACACTGTGGAAAATTTGAAGCAGAGTACAGAGAAATCACAAAATTACAATATTTGTCAAAGTAATCAAATTTACACTGCCATATCACCGCTGAATTTGAAGTTCAGAGTCGATTTGTTTTGATAAGGAAATCGTTTGCCTCTGGAGCTGTAGATTATCACTTAATTAGGCAGTAAAACCGGAAACTCCCATGAAGGCTTTTGTAGCACTTTGGATAATTTTGACAAAGACGAGGAGGAGTATTTCTTTCAATTTCTTTGCAAAAGTGTGGATTTTTTTTTTCATTTTTATGTAGTAAGGTAAGATCTGAGCTGTAGAGGGGAGAATAAATAACTTCTAAGTTAATTATTGGTTCATTCTGCTGTTTATTTGCCGCTCAGGCATTTTAAGGGGCCCATATTGCACTATTTTCAGATGTTACAGTATAATGTTGTTTCCTCATCAAAAACATATCTGGGGGGTTTGTTTCATTCACAGTTAACACAATAATCCTGTATGTTTCTACTGAATTCTTCTCCTAGACAGAAAACACTCTGTTCCACCTTGTGATGTCATATGGTAATACAGAAAGTGCTCCACTGTGTTTTTAAATTCCAAACACCTTCACTAGAATCATTTGGATGATCAGACCTGGAATCTGTACTAAGCAAAAGGTAACTGTCAATTTGAAAATACAAGTACATGACATCGCAAAGTGGAACAGAGCATTTTGAGTTTTAGAACTGTAGACAGACAAATAATCCAGGGTTACTCAAACAACTGAACGATACAAAACAAAACTCCAGGTATGTTTTGATGAGGTAACAACAGTACTGACTTAAAGCTTGGAAGAGTCAATTTTGCGTAATAGGATCTTTAATGAAACTATATTTGAAAGCTACTACTTACTGGTATTGTCCTGCATTGTGTTAGTGCCATAAAGTACTTTAAATATTTATATCGCAATATTTCTCTGTGGTAATATAATGTGCTTCAAAATGTGTTATTGCGACAGGCCTAGGTACAAGGTCTTTATCATTGGTCATAGTTGCGTAATTGTAAAGAAAACATTTGTAAACTTCTCTCTCATTTCACATCTCTTTCTTTTTAATTTTATGATGATTATTTATGGGTTGATTTGTTTGTTTTTGTGATTTTAATGCATTTCTTATTCTGTAAAGCACTTTGTGAACGAATCCTGCAAATACAAATAAACTTGCTTTGCAGGAGGGTCTTAGGGGTTTGGTCACAGCTGCCACATGCCTGGTTCTATGCGAGCCTTAGTGTTTGTGAAATCGATCCTTGGCTTTGACTGTTTGCGGACTGTCCCATCCAAATAAATCTATGACTCAACAGAACGCAAAGTGTTGAAGCAATATTTAAATAAATGAATAAAATAGAGCAGTGCTTTTCAAACAGTGATAAGTAAGAGTCTACTGTATCTGTATGTCTGTTCACCTTTGGATTAGTCATTTTTAAAAGCACTATAGCAAGTGAATAGTGTGTAATCCCATTTTAGACCTGATTTAGCCATAGTTTAGACCTAAAATAGTCTTAGTTTTAGACCTGTTTTAGATCTGGTTGTAATGAGACGGCTAAATATTTTCTGGGTATACACTGGAAAATTTCGAAAACACTGAAATGAAGCAAATTACAGAGAAATTACGAAATTGCAAGATTTAGAAAAGTAATCTAATTTGCACTGCCATACCAAATCTGAATTTGAAGTTCAGAGTCAATTTGTTTTGATAAAGAAATAGTTTGCCTCTGGAGCTGTAGATTATCACTTAATTAGGCAGTAAAACCCATAAAGCCTTTTGTAGCGCTTTGGATAATTGTGACAAAGACAAGGAGGAGTATTTCACTATTTTTTCACCATTTTTGTGTAATAAGGCAAGATTTGAGCTGTAGAGGGAAGAATAAATAACTTGTATGGTTAATTATTTGTGGAAAGTAAAAGTATTTTTATTATTGTCTGAGACCTGCTAAAAAGGCTGAGGGGTTATTTTTGAAAACGTTTGTAGTTTGAGCAAACAAAAATATACAAAGAAAAACAGTGGATTCAAATTCAAAACTCAAAGTATGTGTGAAATACTTTTACTTTTTACTCTTTAAGTACATTTTAAGACAGGTACTTTAATACTTTTACTTACGTAGATTTTTTCATGTGATACTTTGAGTATTTTTTGCTCTGTTATTTGTACTTCAACGTAACACAAATGAGTACTTCTTCCACCACTGCCGAAATACACATATATACACAATACAATAGAACGAAATGGTTCACTTCTGGAACTGTATATTATCACTTAATTAGGCCCTAAAACCAGAAACCCCCATGAAGCCTTTTTGTAGAGCTTTGGATAATTTTGACAAAGACGAGAATGAGTATTTCACAGTCTACTGAAGGAAAACGGTCTGCAGAAATGGTGTGAAACTGTAATTGTAATAAATGAGGGACTTCCTGTTCTCTAATATGGCACACTGTCTCTCTCCGGTCCACAGATGACGGCTGGTTGCACAAGGCTGTCCAAGTTCAGGGTCAGCTGCACATAATAGAGGAGCTGCAGCTGCTGGAGGAGCCGGAGCCTGTCAGCAGTGTCCTCGTCTCCACAGAGCAGGTCAGTCCACTATCACCGGTCAACCACAAGTCACACACACAAATCTGAAGCAACAAGTGGTAACAAAAAATGAAATTAAAGAGGGTGTATGTACCGTGTTACATTTCCTCACGAAAAACATGACTGAAGAGGTTTTAGGGCCCTATTCAAAATAAATACAAACGCAGTGTACAAAACAATACACTATAACTTGACAAACCTGATGCGATGTGCAGTAATTTAAGATCAATCAATCAACACACACTGATTGTGTTGTGATAGTGCTCTGAAGGAGGAGTGACTTAGCGCGGGGTGCAAGGGAAGGGCAGACTTTTAGGCAAATACAGCAGAATGTAACATGGTGATCTAAATGTTATGTGTTCGCAAATAACACCCCACAGAAATGCAGAAAGTTCAATCATGTTTTTCCAGTTTGAAGAACAGAATAGAATGAGAACCTGCCATTGTATTACACTAGTCCAGCAGCAAGGCTAAATAATTATCATCAGTTTAGTTAAAGCTGATGGGTATAAGTGCGTCCTGTGTACACAAACTTCCTGTAACTGTGTGGTTTGGCTGATAAGACGTGTGTTTTGGGTTAGAAACAGACAGTTGCATTTACAGTTTGAAGAGCACTCATCTTAAAGTGTGATGAAAACAGAGTCATGTGGAGCCCACAAGACAAATGAACGTCTTTCTGACAGGATGCACTTCCTGAAGAGTAAAGCAGTTGTTGTTAGGGCTGCAACTAACAATGATTTAGTTTAATTAATTAGTCGAGTAGCTACATATTACTAGAGATTTTTTGCATCACTACTTACCACTATAATGATGCATAATTAAGCATCATTTCACTGACAAAAGCTCCATCTCTCCCCACAGATGAGTGTGTATGTGAGCTCTCCGTCAGGTGTGCTTCAGCTGCCCCTGTCCACCTGCCATCGCTACACGTCCTGTTACGATTGCGTCTTCTCCAGAGACCCCCACTGCGCCTGGGACGGGGACAGCTGTGTGGACATCCTACGTCTGGATAACAGGTGGGTACAGGACATAGACACTAGGTTTTGTAGATAACCAAAAAATACGTTGTTGGGGATATCAGTTTGCAATTATTTCAGGTATGTGATTTAAACTGATATGCACTGTGCAATGTTTTAGCGTAACGATCAGTACAGTGTGTAGCCTGTACTCAGTTTTTAAAAAGGTAAAACAATCACAACTGACCCTCGGTTGCCAGTGCCTCACCCTGCATATAGAGGACTCTTATATGTTGCCATGCCTTGTGTGAGAGCTCAGAACTTCCAGAATTCCCTCACTGAGCTGCAGAGGCTGCACTAGCACTGATTCATGACTGGCTGCAGGTGCTGGGGTTTAGGTAGTGACCGTTCAGATCAGAGAGAGAGTCCTCTTAAGTTCAAATCAAATGAGAGATTCATGTGAGACTCATTCTGCTTTCTGATTGGATAATCCTCTTGAGAACCAAAACACCAAATTATAAAATAAACATCGTGTTCAGTGTTTTTGTAATTAAGAATAAATCAGCATTACAATCAGTAAAAGTTGTGTTTGATTTGAACACGTTTACCTTGTATCTGGGGATTGAGACGGGTCAAGTTTATGAAATCTAAATATTATATACAGTTTTCTTGTCTGGAAAAGGAGGCAGATACATAAGAACATAAGATTGCTCTACTTTTTTCTCCTTTTTCATTTATTCTTTGTATCTTAAACATTAAAACTTTATGAATGAAGTAAATAAAATAAAAATAAATCACATGACTTGTCCCAGGGCCATTGTGTAACCCAAACAGTAGCTCAAACGTGATTGGGCAAAGATACTGAACATGGCGTGAGGCTGAGTTCTGATAAAATGTGATAGAGATGGCGTCTTGGTACAGTGAGATTATGTGGGCAATAAAAGAGTGAAAATGCAGCTACTGAGTGTTGGCGAATCAAAGCACAGCCAGTGATATAAGGCATCTGGGTCAGGCCTGACAAGAGCTGGTTTGAAGAGATTTGAACGCGAGTATCTGGTGAAAGTGCCAAAGTCAAAGTATGTATGAGGGCTATGATTTAATCTGGATTGAAATGTGGTTGGGTAAATATGTGCAGCACAAAATGGCTCCTTAGAAATTCAGTTCTGAGAATCCATCCAAATGTCAATTCCAAGTATACGCTGCAAAACAGATTTTTTGCAACTGTCAAAATTATAAAATTCATCATATTGATCAGCTAATGAAATAAAAATCCAATTAAAAAATAATAAACAGATAACAAAAAATGAATACATGCATTAAAATTTGTCAGAACTACTTATTTCTTATTTTTTTATCCAAATGTCCAAAAAATAAATAAAATTACTAAATTGTAATTACTAAATGTTCTGCTAAGGGCATAAAACATCACTTAAAAATAAGATAAAGATAAATAAAATAAAATTAGATAATGATAAATAAAGAGTCTTTCCTTACTGGCAGTCAAAGTAAACAAAATACTGGTTCCATCACTTTTTATATTGAAAATGACAACTAGGAAAATTCTGTTAAATATAGTACACAAAACATTAAAATTTAAAATTTTGCGTTTTGCCTTTCTCTAAAACAAGCTTTTTTATCTTATTATAACTAAACATTTAGAATCATTGTTGTTTATGTTGTGATGAAGAGCCAAAGCCATGCTAAAGACATGCTATACCTTATACCCACAGACTGTATAGAGAATATACAGTATTTTGTTTGTAGAATATGTACTACATAATATAGCATAGCATTACAGTGTGTAGCTGTCCTTTTAGCAGCTGTATTTTCACCATTATTTCTGTTTATATCCACAGATCTGCTTTAATTCAGGACATCCAACATGGCAGCCGAGGATGTGAAAACTATCAAAAAGGTAAAAAAAAACACACACACACAAGACTGCCCAGAAAAATCTAGTACATCTCCCATAAAATTGTCTACACATGATAAACAGTTATTAAAAATAAGGGGTGGTTCTGCGGGGAGACAGCGACGCTAACTTGTCATGAGAGCTCCTTCTTGGAAACTTGATTAGACATACTCTGCTCGCTAACTCCTCTCCACTCCTCTTAAATCACATTTGGCTATCACGGCAGAGGACTCTACTTTGTATTCGGGACGGGCTAATGTCTCTTCTCACTTCGCGCTCTCAGTCTGTTCAAATGTAGCCAACGTATCTGCCCGCTCATTGTTCTTTCATGACACCAGAGTTCGCCCTGCACATTTTAAACCAATCCAGACTCATTTGAAAGCTGTAATTAAGAAATAACACATGTCGGAGGCTCGCTTGCTCACGCTATAAGTCAAGCTAATTATGAAAAATTGGAAATAGACGCATTTGTACGGAGAAATAAGTGTCACAATTGACTAATCAACCGTTAACGTCTACTCATCAAACTCTTGTCTGCTCCGGTCCAATTAGTGAGCGGTATCACTCAGCCAGTGTTCATTAGCGCTGTTATAAATCAGATACTACGCTAACAAATATCCCCCCACCTCCTCGTATACAGATACATTAGCTTAGGGTGACCACATTTTCTAAATAAAAAACTGGGGCATCCCCGGTTTGGGTTGGATGGTAATAATAAAATTGTGAAACAAGTGCGTAATTAAGGAAAACCGTTATGCACTCGACACTAATGTGAGTCAGTAGTCGCATTTTCTTTGTGTTTTGGTGATTTGTAAGCAGCTTTTCTGTATTTTAACTACACAAATGACAACGCATGCCTCTTTTTACTGTTGGTGGGGATCAGATTGGACAAAAATAGGGACATCTGGGACATGTCTTGTATAAAACTGGGACAAATCACTGGTTTTGGATAAATCTGCTGGGACAGGGGATACAGGGCTCAAAACTGGGACTGTCCCAGGTGGTTTTATTTTTTTTACACATATTACAATGCGACTTTAAAGGGCCATTTGAGTGATTTGGCTACTAAGGAAACAATGGGAAACATATTAGCGGTCAGGGGAATTACATGTGTGAATTCCAGATGTAATTTTAGGAATGTTGCACCCTAGAGACACACTTTTTTATATAATTTCATTCGTACAGGACACATAATGAAAAATATCCTTTTTGTGGCTAGCTTTATTAAAGAGGGAATATTATCTTTCATCCCTGCTCCCCTTGCTCCCCATGCTAAGTCACTCCCCCTTCCGAGTGCTGTCTCACACAGTCTGCATACATTCTGCTAAGGGAACTGCTGCACATCGCATCAAGTTGCAGGGTGGTGTTTTGTATCCTACTTGCCTTAATTTGACATGTCTTAAAATCAATAATAAAATGGAATAATTTGCCAAACCTAGGGGACAAATATTACTGATTATTGCAGGCAGCTGATGACAACAGACAACAGTCAAATAAAGCTCATTGAGCTTTATTTGACTGGAGCCAGTGTTATTATTAGCAAAATAATAACACCAGGATCATGTAGCGCAGGTTCATACAAAGATTTTAGGAATCAAATGAGGACCCTGACAGCAGCAGTTAGAGAGAGGGGCATCGTTTTTCAATACAAAGTGCTCACTTCCTATTTGAAATGTGGCGACTAGCAGATTAGCTATGTCCATTTATATACAGTGGGTATGGAAAGTATTGAGACCCCTTAAATGTTTTCACTCTTTGTTATATTGCAGCCATTTGCTAAAATCATTTAAGTTCTTTGTTTCTCACAGTTCTTTTTTTGTACACACAGCACCCCATATTGACAGAAAAACACAGAATTTTTGCATTTATTAAAAAAGAAAAACTGAAATATCACATGGTCATAAATATTTAGAGCCTTTGCTGTGACACTCATATATTGAACTGAGGTGCTGTCCATGTTCTGCTCATCCTTGAGACGTTCTACACCTTCACTGGAGTCCAGCTGTGTTTGATTAAACTGACTGGACTTGATTAGGAAAGCCACACACGTGTCTACAGTATATAAGAGCTCACAGCTCACAGTGCAGGTCAGAGCAAATGACAATCATGAGGTCAAAGGAACTGCCTCAAGAGCTCACAGACACAACTGTGGCAAGGCACAGATCTGGCCAAGGTTATGAAAAAAATTCTGCTGCACTTGAGGTTCCTAAGAGCACAGTGGCCTCCATAATCCTTAAATGGAAGACGTTTGGGACAAACAGAACCCTTCCTAGAGCTGGCCGTCCGGCCAAACTGAGCAATCGGGGGAGAAGAGCCTTGATGAGAGAGGTAAAGCAGAACCCAAAGATCACTGTGGCTGAGCTCCAGAGACACGGTCGGGAGATGGGAGAAAGTTGTAGAAAGTCAACCATCACTGCAGCCCTCCACCAGTCGGGGCTTTATGGCAGAGTGGCCCAACGGAAGCCTCTCCTCAGTGCAAGACACATGAAAGCCCGCATGGAGTTTGCTAAAAAACGCCTGAAGGACTCCAAGATGGTGAGAAATAAGATTTTGTGGTCTGATGAGACCAAGATAGAACTTTTTGGCCTTAATTCTAAGCGGTATGTGTGGAGAAAACCAGGCACTGCTCAGCACCTGTCCAATACAGTCCCAACAGTGAAGCATGGTGGTGCTGTGGGGGTGTTTTTCAGCTGCAGGGACAGGACGACTGGTTGCAATCGAAGGAAAGATGAATGCGGCAAGTACAGGGATATCCTGGACGAAAACCTTCTCCAGACCTCAGACTGGGCCAAAGGTTCACCTTCCAACAAGACAATGACCCTAAGCACACAGCTAAAATAACAAAGGAGTGGCTTCACAACAACTCCGTGACCTGACTTAAACCCAATTGAGCATCTCTGGAGAGACGTGAAAATGGTTGTCCACCAACGTTCACCATCCAACCTGACAGAACTGGAGAGGATCTGCAAGGAGGAATGGCAGAGGATCCCCAAATCCAGGTGTGAAAAACTTGTTGCATCATTCCCAAAAAGACTCATGGCTGTATTAGCTCAAAAGGGTGATTCTACTAAATACTGAGCAAAGGCTCTGAATACTTATGACCATGTGATATTTCAGTTTTTTCTTTTTTAATAAATCTGCAAAAATGTCAACAATTCTGTATTTTTCTGTCAATATGGGGTGCTGTGTGTACATTAATGAGAAAAAAAATGAACTTAAATGAGTTTAGCAAATGGCTGCAATATAACAAAGAGTGAAAAAATTTAAGGGGTCTGAATACTTTCTGTACCCACTGTATACAGTCTATGGAGAAAACTTTTGATCTTGGGGAAAATAGAGCCACATAAATAATGCAGACCTCTCAGGGAGCAGGTACAGGTGGGACCCAGGGAGAATGATCCGGTCTCATGGTGAGAAGTGAACTGCAACTCTGAGAAGCTCCACAAATCAGTGCTGGAGATCCAATATAAACAGACAGTGAGATAATTAGACAAAAGACACCCAGCCTAAGCAACAGATGGCCATGTGTGAAAACAGAGCAAAGTTACTTAATATGTGTGGCCATAATGAGTGGATTTTAATTAGTCAGATTTGTCCATCATTTAACTTGGTATGTGTGATAATAAAGAAAATATGGTTTGGAGATTTGGAAATGAATAAACTGTTATAATAAAATGTAGGCATGTCAAATTAACAAATTTTGATGTGCGATATATTGTTGAAGAAAATATTTAATATTTAATACAAAATTATGCCACTGACAATAAAGTAGGATCATCCCCAACTGTTCTAAATGTACAATATTGCTAATAAAACATGAGCTGCAATAAATAGATAGCAGAATGTTTAAGTAGTTTGTATCTATCTTGAGTCATAGAAGTTATTTATTCAACTGCTTAAATATTATTATAGCATAGAAAAATAACAAAAAGTTCCCTATTAGTACAAAGGAAGAAAGAAATCTACGGAATGGACACGCTTGTGGATCCATCGACTCTTTGTATTTAAAAAAACGTCGCCCCTCTCTCCGTAACTGCTTGTCATTTTGGTGTTTTGGTGTTTGTGTTTTCCAGCGGTGGTAGAGAAGAGTCGATTGGTGCGTGTTGGCGATGATGTCCTCCTCCAGTGCGAGCTCACCTCTAACCTGGCGTCGCCCGCATGGACCCAGGAAGGGCGTGACCTGACGGGCTACGGCCTCAGCTCAGGGGTCCGCACGGGCACCGACGGCCTGCTCATCATCGACGCCAAACCCGACCAAAGCGGGCGCTACACCTGCTACAGCGTGGAGAATGACATACGCGTGCCCATCGTATCCTACAACATCACAGTTCAAGTGGACGCGCCTCCTGTGCCTAATATTGAACCAACCGAGGATTTAAGCATGTTCACGTTTCCGGCACCAGAGGAGACGATTTCAACGGAGCCACCTCTACTTCTGCTCCCTGCGCCACGCCTGCCCACCACCCTCCTCGATCCACAAAACATGGAAGCTTTGTACCTGACGCTAATCACCATTCTGGGGGGTCTGTGCGTCGTGCTAACCGTGGTGCTTCTTTACGTCGGATTCTGTTTACGCGTCGGCAACAGGGGGAAGTATTCATTGCGTGCCGCTGCTGCTGCGTATCCTAGCAACAAAAGAGGAAATAAAAACAGGAAGCACCGAAGTTCCGCTAACATGGAACTGAAAACAATCTCGTCGCATTGTAACGGCTATGCTAACGGTAGCGCAAAGCATCACAACGGAGATATTCAAAATGGCGGGTTTCTTCAGATCGTGCCGGGAGAAGGGCACACAACGTCCAATACCGATTCCCCGCCGCCGGCCCCGCCCCTCCCGCCAACGCCCAGTCATACGTCTCCCGATTGTGACTTCCCTAACGGGCTGTCAGCAACGCTACCTAGCATGCTACGAAGGATAAACGGAAATAGCTACGTGCTGCTAAGACAGACTGATTCTGCTAACACGTCACCAAACGGATATTCCTTCACAGATGAGCTGAATAAGATTTTAGAAAAGAGGAAACACACGCAGATACTACCCAGGCCGGACGAGAGCTCTGTGTAGCGCCGCCTGGTGGTGGGAGGACTACATTTTTTAAAGTCTGGTGCTTAAGTGCCTGTTATTTTAGGTTTATCATTGCAAAGGACTAATGCAAAGAGCTGAGGCACATTTTGAAGACATTCCTGCTTCCAATTCCACACAAAAAAATAAAAATCGTATACTAATAATTCTACCTCATCGCAATCCAGCCCAGAGGAACACAACAACGTCATTATGCAGTTTTAAAATCACGAGCACAAACGGGACTAAACGTGAAGACCACTCTGACAACACAGGAGTACAGTGCATGATGGGAGCGCTACAGGGACTCCATATTTGGGCGTGATGAGGGAAGCGAAGGGCAGCTAGCCAAAGTTTGTTTGCACTGACAACTACACAGATGGCCTATGCATTTTTAAAGAGTGTCATTCAGTCTTTATAAATATTTAGTGAACCGAGACCTGAAGAGGACTTTGGTCTGCAGTGTTTTTAATTGAACCAAGAGACTAACAGTACACACCAGCGACTTTTAAAATGGTGAACTAATCATTATTTAAAGGTGCACTGTGTAAGTTTTCGGTTGGGCGTCTGTCACCTGCTTGTTTCTGTGGATATGCCATTGCTCTGCCTGGAATGTTCCACAGTATGACATTAAACACCTCTACCTTACATCTATTAAATTTCAAGTGGTTTTATAGCTCAAAAATACCTAGAAAAACAGGCATTCTGACTGTGAGCGGGGTTGCCTCTCCACAGATCTGGCTTGTAACTTAGTGTGGTTTAATACCAAAGGGTGAAACATTCCAGATAAAGCATTAACATCTCCATGGAGAAAAGCGTTTGACGAGCTCTCCACCAGAAAAGTTACACAATGCATCTTTTAATAAGTTTGAAGTGTGGCTATAACTATGTGAATATGAACTGAAAATGAATATAGAACTTTGCTAATTTGTTAATATAAATAGTTAATATTATTGTTATTTCTATTAAGTATTGAATGCTTTGAATAGCGATTATTTCACCATTTTTAACTTAGATTAACAGCTCATGAGTATGTCAGTATTAGTTTTCAAAAGATGCACTTTAATGGTATTGATGAAGGACTTTTTCAAATGAAATTCAGTGATACATAATCTTTTTTTGTGGACTTTACAATATACATTTTTGGGAGGGAACTTTTCAGCTGAAGATGCAAAGAGGAACAGTTGGATGTGGGAATCGGGACTAGGAACTACAGAGGTCCACCACAAGAGAAGAAGAGAGGGAGGGAGGAGCACGCCATAAAACAGAAAAGGTAAATAGTTTTATAGCCTCTTTTTCACACACGTCCGCACCGGCACTTTGCCAAACAAGCACTTAACTACAGGCATTAGCTGAGGTATTACGACTGTCCAAATGTGTTAAAGATGATGAAGCATG
This sequence comes from Taenioides sp. WSHXM2023, assembly GCA_029959045.1. Lineage (NCBI taxonomy): Eukaryota > Metazoa > Chordata > Actinopteri > Gobiiformes > Gobiidae > Taenioides > Taenioides sp. WSHXM2023. The sequence goes on from CM057094.1 coordinate 26,788,027, forward strand.
TTTGAAATATGTAGGCTCTGGGGTAGTGCTGATGTTATGCCCTTGGGCAAGACACATTACACAAAAGGTCCAATATTACACACAACTGACTCTTGTGAGCTTTAAACCATGTTTTTACCTCCTCAAAAACAGACCTGGAGTTGTGTTTTGTTTCATTCACACATATTTGAGTAACTCTTTATTATTAGTTTGTTTACATCTCCAAGCTCAAAATGCTCTGTTCCACCTTGTGATGTCATGATGCAGTTGGCTCTAAGTTGTGCTCCCCATAGTGCTGATGTTATGTCCTTGGACAAGACATGACACACAGGTTCACTTTGTTAGTATTTTTGACTAGGTTAGACTACTAGATGTATGCTTGGAATTCAAGTTGTGGTAAGTAGATCTAGACATTACCTTTTGTTGTGTTAGCAGTCGACTAAATGAAAGAAATTCTTGGTCGACACATCCTGCCGATCGATTGGTCGACTAAAAAGGGGGCGTGGCAAAAGCTCTATTACATATCTCTGTGTATGTGAGCCAAACTGTACTCACAAAAATACACCTGCGTGGATACATACAAACAACAACAACTATTTATGCAGGAAAAACTACTAGCAAACAATCTATTTATGTAAAGGCAGATTAAACTTGTGAATCAGTTTTACATATACCAAAATATGCAACATTGTAGTTACTTTTTACCAGACAGATTCCATAGTGCTCCATGGGCGTATACTAGTCTATGTGATCTTATAGTTGTTTTGATACAGCTCAAGATCTATTCAGGAAAAAGTTCATTTCTGTGCTGTGAATGTAACTTGTTTAGTATTGACACCTGCTCAAATTTAGTACTGATTAGTATCTGATTTTCAATACTTCTGACAACCCTAGATTCTGTGTTCTTCTTTCTAATTGAATAAATGTCAGATAAAGTAGTTTCACACCCACAGAAAAGCTACATGGATCACTTGGACGCATCTCCAGTCTGACTAATAGAGCAAAGCATTTCCCTTTTTACCTTTTATAAACTTGTCAACCTGAGCAATGTCCATCTTTACTCTGCCAATAAACACGCAAGTTTTTTTTTTATTCTAGGCAGTTAAATACAACATCTGCCTCATCCCAGCAGGAAGTAGTATCGCAATATCTTTGTGTTTTGAGTCTATTTTGCTCACTGCTTTTTATATCTACAGCTCTGATTATTTCCTAAAATCCAATCTTAGTCGTGACACTTGAGTCCTGAAATATGTAATTGAGTTATTTTTCCTTTATAGCAGTGAAGTAGCGAGGGCAGGCAGGCAATTTCTGTTTAAAAGATTCAACATCAATGCACTCTACAGATGTACACACATGCAGTGATATACGGTCATTAATATCTGCAATGCAAGGAGAGAGAGAGAGACAGAGTAAGACAGAGGGAGGGAGAAGGAGAGAGTAAGAGAGAGAGAGGGGGAGGGAGAAAGAGAGAGACAGTATGAGGGAAGGAGAGAGACGGAGAGAGTAAGAGAGAGGGGGGGAGAGAGAGAGACAGAGTATGAGGGAAGGAGAGAGACGGAGAGAGTAAGAGAGAGGGGGGGAGAGACAGAGTATGAGGGAAGGAGAGAGAGGGAGAGAGACAGTAAGAGGGAAGGAGAGAGATGGAGAGAGTAAGAGAGGGGGGGAGAGAGAGACAGTATGAGGGAAGGAGAGAGACAAAGAGAGTAAGAGGGGGGGGACAGAGTATGAGGGAAGGAGAGAGACGGAGAGAGTAAGAGAGGGGGGGAGAGAGAGACAGTATGAGGGAAGGAGAGAGACAAAGAGAGTAAGAGGGGGGGGAGACAGAGTATGAGGGAAGGAGAGAGACGGAGAGAGTAAGAGAGAGGGGGGGAGAGACAGAGTAGGAGGGAAGGAGAGAGATGGAGAGAGTAAGAGAGGGGGGGAGAGAGAGACAGTATGAGGGAAGGAGAGAGACAAAGAGAGTAAGGGGGGGAGAGACAGAGTATGAGGGAAGGAGAGAGACGGAGAGAGTAAGAGAGGCGGAGGCAGAAAGAGGGAGAGAGAGAGAAAGAGTAAGAGAGGAAGAGAGCGAGTAAGCGTGGAGGGTGAACAGAGACAGCATAAGAGGGGGCTAAGAGGGGGGGTGAGGGAGAGAAACAGGGAGAGGGGGAGAGAGCGGAGTGAGAGAGGGAGGGGTAAAGCGAGAGAGAGGCAGAGGGAGGGCAGAATGAGTGAGAGGGAGAGAAGGAGAGAGAGAGGAGAGGGAGGGGGCAGAGGGAGTGAGGAGGGGGAGAGAGAAAGAGAGGGAAAAAGAGGGAGAGGGAGAGAGGGGGGACAGAGTGAGGGAGAGAAAGAGAGAGGGGAGGGAGGGGACAGAGTGAGTGAGAAGGAGAGCAAGAGAAAGAAAGGGAGAAAGAGAGGCAGAGTGGGGGGGCAGAGTAAGTGAGAAGGAGAGAAAGTGAGAGAGGGGGCAGAGTGAGAAGGAGAGCAAGAGAGGGAGAAAGAGAGAGAGGGGAGGGAGGGGGCAGAGTGAGTGAGAAGGACGGGCAGAGAGAGGGAGAGAGGCGTGAAAAGGCCGGAGCTTTTCAGTCTGTGTTGGTGATCAAAGATGACAGGGGCTGTGGCTTGAGTTGAAGAAGTGAGCAGGGGCCTCTGTGCAGATACTCTAAGCCTTTAGTGTTGGCTAATGATCGTAGTAGCACCCTGAAGCGAGCTCTTACTACGCTTTGGTACTGTCTTGTGACTTGGCACTGAAAAATTGATTTAATATGGGGGTTTGTTACAGTTTGTGGTTGATAAGATGTTCAGCAATGCTACTAAACCAATGTAGAACAATTATGGAAACAACAAAAACAACAGAGGTGTGGGTAGAGAAGCCAAAAACTGTACTCAAGTAAGAGAAACGTTATTTCAAAATAATATTACTCAAGTAGAAGTACAAGAAATCACCTAAGTAAGAGTGAAAAAATATTTGTGAAAAGTACTTAGTAGTAAGAGTAAGGTAAAGAGTAACTGTCAGGACTTTACATCTGATTTATAATTTGAAGTTAAAGTACTTTGAAGGACAAAACATTAAATAATGCACAAATCTGGTATTTTTGAAGAATATATATATAAATGAGACCAACTAAATCATATCTGAAGGAGCGGAGCAAGAAACACAAATGTTCTTTCTTATTTCATATTGTCACATAAAGCTTTTGTCACTTGTAAACCCACTCACAGTGGGAAGAGGAATTCAAATCTTTACTCAAGGAAGTTACTTAAATAAAAATAATACGCAAGTAGGAGTAAAAGTATGCTGCTAGAAAAGTACTCTGAAAAGAACAGTTTCTTTTATAATGTTTGAAAACAGCAAGTGGAAGAAATTGTACTAAAGTTCAGAAATTTACTTTGCACTGTTGTTAAAAAAAATGAATAAATATGTTCGATTTTCAAATTGGAAAGAACAATAGAGTACACACAGAGTAGGGCAGGTTAGAAAAATATACCAACTTGGGAATCTCTATATCCCATGAATACCAGTATTAAATAAATCCCACATACGGGCTAATATTGCCGTTAGAATTGCTATATTGTCCACCAGTAATCTAATTTTGGAGTATTCAAACGAGTAGTCCAGCATGATTTGCAATTTATGTTTACAAATGTTCATAAATTCAAGAGCAGAAACATTTGAGCAGAGACCATGTTAACTTCCAATTAATACAAGAATACCATACATTTAAGAACATGTGTGTAGAGGTCTAAAATACAGGGTTAATAGTTTAAGAAATACTAAAACACTTCATTTAAAAGCAATATATTTTTTTGTTAGCCGATGACGCAAAATAATCTTAATCAGATTACAACAAAGTAGCCGATTGGTGTCAGCCTTGGCCCAGTTCAGAGCAGCAGACAGGAGTAGTAAACAGTGTGTGCGCGCGCTCGTGTGTGTGTGTGTGTGTGTGTGTGTGATGTCTGTCCCTGGTCTGATTTTTTTATGAGGAAACTCTGGTCACCACAACCCATCTGACCTCGCAGACCGGTCATGGACATTGCCTCATGTCTTTCATCTCTCGCTCATGTGTACAACTTCCCATGTTTGCACAAGCTCCCAAGAAAATGATCAAAATATATTGTTTTAGAACTACAGTAACAGTTGCAGAATGTTACAAAAGATCGTACTGGAACATCATGTGATCAATTAAATAAAAAATAGTAAAATAGTCATAAATGCAAAATGTTTTAACTTGTACATTCTGTGCTATAACTGTGGCCTTGCATTGTAATTGTAGGCTCCACTGTGTTTTTGAACTCCACATTTACACCTTCACTAGAATCATTTGGATAATTTTAGCCCAAACTCTTCTTAACAGCATTTTGAGTGTTGGAGATATAGACAGATTAATAATGCAGTGTTACTCAAACATGTGTGAATGAAACAAAACGCAACTACAGGTATTTTTTTTATGAGGAAACAATATTATAACATGACTTAAGCTCACAAGAGTCAAATTTGCGTAATATAGGACCTCTTTATTTGTCACACACAGATCTAGTAGGTCTTGTCTCCTGCTCTAATCACATCTGTGCTTTTGTCTTCCAGGGCTGATGTCCACTTCTCTCCACAGACCAAGAAGCAGGCGCCTTTTTAATGATCCACCCCCACAAACCACAACGCAAACACCGGGTTCAAAGTCCTGGCCTGATTCTCCACTCTGGCTCTATCTCCTCCACTTTAGGAAATCAGCTTGTACCACCAAATTCTACCCAAATTCTGCACAAATGTCTTGTTTTTGTTCTTGCTGCATGAATCCTGCTCCCTCACTGTTGTTTTCAAAAAAGAAAAGTGCCAAGGTTTTTTGCGTCTCTGCTTCGTGAGCCAGTTTGAGAGTGAAATATCAAACTGTATTTATTGTGGGCTTTGTGCGTCGTGTGTCGGAGGTTGTTGTTGATTTTGGTGTTAACAGTGCCACTTGTGAGACTCGGGGCCCCCCTCAGACCTGTAAAAAGTGTGAGGAATTATTGACATGGTAATAGATAAATGTTCAAAATGATCTGAAGCTGATCTTTTTTTGTCATTAATCAAAAATACTGGATTCATTTAACATCTTTCCATGGCTTTGTTTTTTCATTAACTTATAACAGGGAGAGATTATTATTTATCTAAGAAATGAGTGCTCAAAATAACCTAAAAACTGGTTTAATATATTTTTTATATATATTTTTTTTAAATTTGGGCTGTGTTTATTGTTCTGAAAATCATGCACCCTGACTCTGGAGGGTTTGCATCTCCACATGACTCTTTTAACCTGGAGGAGGACCTTCTCCTGCCATGGAAATGTTGTTCCTTTGGTTTTAATATTCCACAGTACAGCAAAACAAAAACAAAACTTATCTAAATCCATGGAGAGTTCTGAAGTATAATACAATATTTTAACTTCATGGAAGCATGCGGGTGATGCGCTCCTCCAGAAAGTTCCATACTGTATCTTTAATGCACATTTTCTTTGGAGCATCTTTCTTTGTTGTCTGCATACACACAGATTGTTCACAGATAATTGCATTTTTGACCCACTGGACATCAGTTTTACATCATTATGAAAGCAGGTGGCATAGCTTAGTTGCTGTTAATTCTCTTAGTTAGGAGATGGGGTCCTTGTGCCCTCTGTTGGAGAATTATACACAAACTAAGGCCTCAGACAAATCATTGTACATGAACAGTGTAACGAAGTGTACTGCCAAAGTTATGGTATCCAAAAGTGAGTTTGAAATGACAAATGCATAACTTTGCAACATCAGACTGGAAGATTAAACATTACTGTATTGAGCTAAACTAAAACTGCCATTTGATAAGGCGATCTATCTTTCTGTTTTAACTGACGAAGAATAAACATAAACAGACAAGTCACTCAGCAATTAAAGTAGCACTGAGGAACATCTTATCTACCTTTCACACAGAGCACTACAGGTTACTAAGTGCATGGACACTACTTTGGATAAGTAAACTCAACTGAGCTGATAATAAAATACAGTCCCTGTCACGTGAAACAAACCTATGTCCTTATAGGTTAGCAAATTTAAAAGGAATAACAAAAGGTACAAATGTGTTTTAATAATGTTACAAGCTTATTCATTTGTATTAATGATCAAACTCACTTTGTTATGCGCATTTATTAAACTATCCCACACACTAGGCTGTCATTAAAGATGCACTATGTAACTTTTCAGGTGGAGGGTTCACCATCCACTTGTCTACATGGAGAGAATGCAAAGACTGTTCCACAGTATGACATTATCTCCATGGAGACAAGCATGTGGGGCTACCAGGCCAAGTTACAGGTCAGATCCCCCTCAAAGTATGTTTATCAAGATGTCTTTAAGCAATAATACATGTGTAATTGAACAAATTAGAAAGAAAAGATAAGTTTAATGCCATACTGCAGAAAATTACAGATAAAGCAGTAATAGAGTACTTAGTATGTTTGGTTTGTTACTACAAGATTCTGACAAAACCTATTTTAGCATCTCTCCTGTTCTAAGCCAGGATGTGCACCTGCTCACTCCTCCACAGATCCAAACATACTGCCAAGCCTGCTCCAAGAGTCCCCAAATCAGAACACAGCAGAGAGGGAAGGTAACTAATAATACACTATACAAGAGTTTTGGGGTGTACCTGTATTTTGGGGGTATTTTGGGGTATACCTGTATATGTAAGTGAGTACAATTCTACATATTGTACTTCATTACATTTAAAATCATATAAGTTACCAAGTAGTGTACAAGTCCTAATTGTCCTAATACACGATTATTTTTCCTCCCCTCTGTACCTGACTGTGGCAACGAAAACAACTTAATTTATTTTTCCACAGTTAAATTCATCAAGGTTTGCACATAAAAAAATCTAAAATTGCGTTAAAAACTAACTAGTAACTGCTTTAAAGGTCATATATTACACAAAATGGACTTATATATATATTGTTATAATATTGTTAGCTCATCAAAAAAATACCTGGAGTTGTGTTTAATTTCATTCATACATATTTGAGTAAACCGTTATTATTAGTCTCTGGTATTTTTCAAGTTAACAGCTCCTTTTACCGTTAGCTCAGTAGAGTTTGGCAATTCCAGGTCTGAACTTATCCAAATGATTCTAGTGAAGGTGTGTATGGAGTTTAAAAACACAGTGGAGCACAGTGTATTATGACATCACAAGGTGGAACAGAGGTGGAACGTGTGAATAAAACAAAACACAACTTCGGGTATGTTTGTGATGAGGAAACAACATTATAACAGATCAGAAAATAGCGTAGTGGGGCCTTTAAGTAAAAACACACTCTGAGAAGTATTATTCATGTGTACCTTCTACTTTCACCTGGGTACTAATTGGTAGCAGTACTTTGACTATAAATTCACTACATTATTTGCCACATGTGTACTTTTACCTGAGTACCAGTTTGCAGTACTCTTCATTTGAATGCCAGGTTTGAAGGGGGGCTCTGTTCTTGCACAAACTGTGATGAGCTGTACTCGCATGATAGCCCAATGCATGCACCAGCACAAGATAATGTTTATAATCTAAATAATAACACAGACTCTTCCTTCCTCTTTGGTCCGGCTCTCGCTTTGTCCTCCTGCATGTAACGCTGCAACGCTTGGATAAATCTTTTGTAAAGCTAAACTCCATGGGACAGTGGCTCCTCCACATTTCAGATTGGAATAAACATTTGTACTGCAGAGTGTGTGTGTTTGGTGTGGGGTTGTGTTTGGAGGGAGATGATGAAACAGAAGTGTGTAACAGCCTGGAGCAGAGCGCAGGAATGTGCTGGTGTCTAGAAGCACTAGAGTGTGTAAGAGAGTGAGCAACAGACACAGGAACGGAGAGAGTTTGTCACAGGCTACTGCAGCTAACAGTAAATATTACACTGTGACGTGGGGAGGGTTTACTGTAGATAAGATAGATGGAAGTTTAGAGTTTTCTGAAAAGACAAAAGCACAATTGTGTTAGAGCATGTGCACTCTTGACAAGCTTTTCCACTTAAAATATATTCCGGAAAATGGTCACGTTTTTAAATGGCACTTTTCCACCTTCAAGGCATTCAAAGCGCTTTACAACAAGGAACCACTCACACATTCACACACCAGTGTACGCAGACACCGGGGGCAAGGTGGGTTATGTGTCTTGCCCAATGACACAACGACAGCATTCATTTGTGGGAACCTCCTGATCAGTGGACAAACGCTCTACCAACTGAGCTACTGTCGCCCCATTATATAAAGATTTGAACAATATACTTAAACTGATTGAAATAAATGCTCTCATCATATTGTTGTAATGTTATTTCATATTTTCTAAAGATGGCTTGAAAAGTCTGTTCCAAAGGGTGCAAGTTAATTCATAAAAATAAAAATAAAAAAAGTAACTATTTATTTATGCATGTCACTGTATCATTTTTCTCCTCCATCTGCTTGATACACTCTGATAGGGTTGCACCAGTCCAGCTTTTTCAGTTCTGATTCACTTAAAAATAAAATAAGACACAACTGATCCAAATGTGTTATGTAGCTGTTTATCTAACTACAAAACAGCTTTGTGTAAATTCAAACTTTATCAGACTTTCTGGACCGACTATGACCAGTAAATTGTCTCATTACATCAATTCAAATGTCCAACCAGGATATCAACTGAACTCATATCCAGTCCAGCAAATCTTTCAGCATTACACACTGTATATCCAATATCAGTATCGGATCAGTGCATCCCTTTGCCTGGAATGTTCCACAGTATGGCATTAAACATAAACGAGACAAGCAGATGACGCCACCAGGCCATGTAGTAGGACAGATCTGGGGAGAGGCGATTCCGCTCGTAGTAAGAATGCATGTTTTTTTTGAAGATTTTAGTAAAAAACCCACTGAAGTAAACGCCTATATTTCAGGCTATTTTTGGCTGGAATTTTACGCAATGGCACTTTATCTGTATCTCAATGATTAGGGAGGGAAAAAACACATACTTGTAAGTTTTGTGTGGTTCTGACCTTTTGATCTGCTCCCATGACATAAATACATCAATAAACATAGATATAGGTTAAAATAGGATAAGATTAGGGTTTAGGTTTAGGTTAGATAAACAGGGACTATGGTTAAGGCCAGGATCTGTCTCCAGGAAATGAATAGAAAGACTTCAAAGTACTTCTACTACTATCACATACACATACACAACTCCACATAGGCCTACTGTAAGCCTGACCTATTTGAACAATGTTTTCCAAAAGTCATGCCATTAAGCTGATGGGCAGAGTCTTGTGACAGCTTTGCTCTGTGACTCAGGGTTATTGTTGTGCATAATGTTACTACTTCCTTATTACAACAGGGACTTTAAGATTTAAAGGGAAGGACGCCCAGCTCAGAGTAACCGAGCGTTTGACCCACATTTAAAGGTCGTAAAAGTACTACTGTGAGCTTTAAGTCATGTTATAACGCTGTTACCTCATCAAAAACAGACCTGGAGTTGCCTTTATTGCCTTATTCTGTCTACACATCCAAAGCTCAAAATGCTCTGTTCCACCTTGTGATGTCATGCAGTGGTCATTTTCAAATTAACGGCTACCTTTAACCTCTAGTTCAGTACAGATTGGCAATTCCAGGGCAAATATGGTCCAAATGATTCTAGTGAAGGTGTATGGAGTTTAAAAACTTACCTGTATTATGACATCACAAAACAAAACAAAACACAACTCCAGGTATGTTTTTGATGAGGAAACACATTATATTACAGACCATAAAATAGACTAATATGGGCCCTTTAATAGCACCTGAGTCACAGCTCATTTGGACAAAGTCACTAGAGTCGTATTTTCTATTATCCACGGGTCATTTCATATTGACTTGACACATACAGTTCACAGAAATGTAAGAGGTGTGGAGTGGAGAGATATAGGACTTTTACTGCTACTTCTACTTCTATTTCCTTCTACTGCTGGTACTACTACTATTATTAAATTGTACTTCAACCTTCAACTTGGCAATGATGAGGTAATGTTCCTTATCTTACTACTACTACTATGAGTACTTCTACTTTTGTGTGGAGTTTCCCGGTTTCTTATTTCTTGCTACTACTACTACTTGTACTACTAGTTCTTTTACTGTTACTGTTAGAACTATTATTATTTCAATTCCAAGGAGATACAATTGGAAATTATAAAACAGGCAAACTAACCATCTGGTCTGATAGAAGAAATCCAAGTATTTACTACAACTACTGCTCCTATGGCTTTATAACACTTTTTACTGCTGCTACTACTACAACCACGCTTACTACTGCTATTAGTACTTCTAATATTTAATCTGGTATCCTCAACTTCTATTGGTCTAATACTACTATACTGCTACTCCATGTTCATAAATAGTACATTGGTGGGGTGTGCCTGGTTGGTTGCCAGGTTGGTTTTGTTGTTGCCAGTTTCCTGGAGTGTGTGGGGCCTGACGTGTGGTTAACACAGAGTACAAGGATTAAACCAGTGTCAGCAAGAGCAGCTGAGTACAATAGTGGTTTATGTTACACAGTACTTCAGTCAATAGGAGGGAGGGGGAGGAAGTGAGTACTGAATAATAGATACTGTGATAGTGTTGTGTAAAAGTACTACTACTACTACTACTACTACTACTCCTACAACTCCTACAACTCCTACTATTACTACTACTACTACAACTCCCACTATTACTACTACTACTACTTCAATAAAAAAACAGTTTATCATATTTTAAAATACTGATAAACTGGTTAGACATATTTGAAATGATATGCATATTTAAAGGTGCATAATGTAACTTTTCTCTCTCTGGCTCCATGGAAACAAGCAAGTGGTGTGGCCTGGCCAGGTTACAGCTCAGGTCTGTGGAACGGCAAGCCAGCTCACAGGAAGAATGCATGTTTTTCAAGGTGTTTTCGAGCAATAAAATGAGATGTAGATGAATGAATGCACATACTGTGGAACTTTCCAGCTTAAGTACTAGAAAAGTTACACAGTGAGCCTTTATATATGCAAAGGTTCTCCGAGCAGCTGTGTGCACTTTTCACACTAATGCAAAGTATTACTGTTTTTGGTTTAATAAAAATAGGAATAGATACTGAGAAATACTGTCGAAAAAATCCACATATTTTTGCACATTTTTATATCAAACCTTTAAAAGAATCATGACTTTTTTTCTCTATAATTTTACCTCGGAAATGTCAAGGATGCCATTTTGGAAATCTTTTTATAAAATGCTTCAAACTACCCAACAGAAGCTAATAGAATCAAACAATGATCTATTCATAACTTCTACATCTGAAAAAGTCACTTCCATTATTTGATACTGACTATGCGCTGGCAGGAGAGACACATTAAAGACTCCAGGTGATAGACGGGTGAAAAATAGATGAAACAAACTCAGATCATGAGCTACTGGTGCGGTCTAATTCCTGCAATTCTATTTATTTATTCCGGTCTCTTAGAAGCAGCATGATGGGGTTATTTTGGTTGTAAAGACTTTGGTAGCGACAAAAGGCAGCTCAATTAGCCTCTTAAAGCTAATGCGCTAATTCTAGTGGCTTATTTAACTCCCTGTCTTTGTTGATAGTGGAAACTTTTTTAGTGTCATTGTAATACATACATGACCGCTGAAAAGTTTGGACATACTTTTTCAGGTATGTTCCTTCTTTATTTCCATGATTATTTACATTGTAGATTCACACTAAAAGCACTAAGACTATAAATGACACAAAAAAATCACTCAAAATAACTCAAAACTTGTTATAGATTTTAGATTTTTTTAAATAGTATAAATAATTTAAATAATTTCTTGACTGTTACAAGACACAGCTGTGAAGAGAAAACCATTTTAGGAGACTTTTTTTTTCCTACATAATTATTATCCTACATATTATTAATTCATATTCAACCTCGTGTATTTGACGTCTTCAGTGTGTATATGAAATGTAACAAGTAGTAAAAAAAAAACAAAAAACAAAGTAGTACAAAAAACACATTGAAAAAGGTGTGTCCAAACTTTTGACTGACACAAAACACTGAGTACATAAGGTGAGTCATAATTACTACCTGCCTTTCTTGCGTAAGAGAACAGCAATTATCTTAATGATCAAAATAAGGCTCTATATTTAAGTTACCATTACAAAAACACAAAGTGCATTTTAGTGAGCAATGTACATGGACTATTAGATATTTGCTCCTAATGATTTTAAAGCCCCAGCAGGCCTATGGAACTTGTTTTTGCCAAAAAAAATTGCTTGTCTCCATGGAGATAGATCATTTGAAAGCAATAACATCTTCTATCTAGGCCTGTCATGATAATTACTGTATCGTTCAATACATGAAAGCAGGAACGATATATTTTGCTGCTCAATATTTATCGTGTGTACTATTTCTTTTCAGTAATAGAGATTTTTGTTATTTTTTTATGTAATAAGGTAAGATTTGAGCTGTAGAGGGTAGACTAAATACCTATTCTAGCTATTCTACTACTTCTGCTGACACTAAACATTGCTTCACTACAAAACCCTCTGGTTGTGGGCAAATGCTTAACTCACTGCATCCTATTTTTAAAGGCCTTCCTATTAGTGACACAGGATACAGAACACATAGCAAAAATCTTCAGTATAGCCAAAGACAACCTGCATAACTTTAAATACTGGACTGAATCTTACATGACAAATAGAATCCTTTTGGAACACGTCTGCTACTACTAACTCTTCAGTCTATTTTCTTTTAACATCTACCTTCTTTGAAGTGCCAACCATTTGCTGGACATCTCCCGGTGCTGTCTTTGAGATTAAAAAACGTCAACTCTACTTCAGACCGCAGTATTATGAAGAGACAAGCAATGCCACTTTCTTCACTATAAAAACCCCTTACAATCCCTCCACTACAGTTGGACCATTATAAACAAACATGGCCACTCACAGTCGCACTATTCTTCACCGTAAACAAACCTCGGTACTGTTGACTCCACCCACGCGCCACAGCTCCGTCAATCAACCCCTTTATCTACTTCCTCCATGGACCTCTGCTGCTGTGGCCTGCCTGTCAAAACATAACTGTCAAAAGTATATGCTACGTTATACTGAAAAGTACCACCATCAGTTACTTAGACTTAGACCTTGATCTACAAGGGAAATTATTTGGACACAATATATTATAATATCAACAAAAATATAAATAGTAATAATAAATGAATTCAAAATAAGCATCAAAAATAGCAAGCGGCAGGTGTAAATAATTATATTACCGTGTTGTGGAATAAGCAGTAAAAACGAACACCATTGGTTGTGCGGTCAGAGCCGCTGACCCACAGGTTGGCGGTGCGATTCCAGCTCCCACAGATTAATGCTGTCGTTGTGTCCTTGGGCAAGACACTTAACCCTCCCCCCCAGTGTATGTGTACACAGGTGTATGAATGCGTGTGTCAGTGGGTGAGTGCTTATATAAGTAAGCATTTACCATGTGACCAATTAGCATACAGTGTAAAGTGTTGAGTACTACTATCTTGAGTGTAATTATAAGGGTATTAGAGGTTACTTAAAGGTCATGTATTACACAAAATTGAGTGTGAGTTTTAAGCCATGTTAGAATGTCATTACTTACCTGGAGTTGTATTTTGTTTCCTTCACACATGCTTGAGTACTGCATTATTAGTCATGTCTGTACGTCATGTAGTGGTAGTTTAGGTTAACAGCTCCCATTTACCTTTTGATTAGAGCTGGTGAAGGTGTATGGAGTTTAAAAACACAGTGGAGTACTTACTGTACTACGACATGATATCACAAGGTGGAGTGTCTTCCATTTGAGAGAAGGAATCAGTCTAAATCTGCAGCGTTTGTGTTAAACGTGTGAATGAAACAAAACACAACTCCAGGTCTGTTTGTGATGAGGAAACAACATTAGAACAGATCAGAAAATAGTAATATGGGCCCTTTAATAGATAGAAATTTGCATAAGGTGACAGTCTACTTATAAAACCCGTAAATGGGTTTAATGGTTCATGGTACATAGTTGTTTCCATGGAGATGTAATTACTTTGCTTAAAATGTTCCACTGTATGGCATTACACTTATCTTTCATTTATTCAGTTACGGATGTTTCAAATTTGCTCTTAGAAACATGCGTTGTTATTGCTAGTGGATTCACCTCTCCACAAATCTGAGCTGTATCTTAGCCTGGTGGCACCACTAGGCTGTCTCCACGGAGACAGATACTGTGGAACATTCCAGGCAAAGAAATAACATCTGTTTTATGTTTGTTAGACAGTGATTTTCACAGACAGATGAAGACACTAGTCGAATATGCAGGATTATTTAAACAAATGTTCTGGACAGATCTGTGCCAACTCTGTAATGCTCCTGTCACTCTCCTGTCAACAGCAGGAGTCCAAACACATCTGAGTCATGGTTTCACCTGCAGACGTCACCACGGCGACCTGCCCACGGCCACTCCACCACACCTCTCTCTCTGTTTCTCTCTCTCTCAGGTTTCCTCAGGGCTTAGATTGTGGACTTTGTTTGAAGTTTCACTGTTAAATCTTGTCCTGTAATCAGACAATCAGTGAACATACTGTTATTTCCAGTCTGAAGCTGTTTAAAGGCGCACTAGGTAACTTGTCTCTGGTTTCAAGTCTGTTTTTTTTTTCTTGATCACATCTGTGATCGAATAAATGCTTAAAAATTGCCACATTAACATACATTAACGGCATACTGAGTCCAGGTAAAGCAATGACATCTCCATGGAGATGAGCAGGTGGTGAATTCCCTCAGGTTAGGCCAAAGAGTGCACTTGACAGAAGCTTGCCTGTGGTAATTTAACTTTAAGAAGTAGTGACTCAAACTAGCTGCACTTCTGCTCAACTGCAATAAGTAATAGTGGCTTTTCTATTTAAAAGTACCCAATTTAAAATTGGCTTTAGGGACACAATGATTCCTATTTCACTTTAGTAGACTAGGCTCATTGATACTTAAATATATTGCCTGTTAGGTTCAAGAAGAAAAATATATATTATAAAAAAAAATGCAGTGTCTTACAGTCTGTGGTAGGCATACACTTAAATCAACTAATTCAAATGAAAAAGGTTTATCTGAGAGAATATTATAGCTCCTCTTCCAGTAGCTGAACAGAACAGTGCACAGAGCCAAAGTCCTCCCTACAAAGCACCTGTGACATAATAACCACTATGTGTCCTTCTAATGAGTCAAACCTCCTCAGAGTTTGACCCCTGCCCTTTGACCCCTGTGATGGTGCAGTGTCCACGTGCCTGGAGGGAGGAACTGCACACTGAGGGGTCTCTAGCTTCTCTGCATGTGTTTAACCCAGAGCACCCACGGAAGTACCACACTGAATGTGCCTGTGGAGATGCTACACTGTGGGTTTATTATCAAACTAATATCGCCATCTGCCGTGCGGTTTGTGTTGCTGCATTGTTTTTACAAATGTAAAGTGTAGTTTTACAGTCCACCGCTGGAGGGCAGAGTTTGTCTGTGTTTGATAGGAATAGACCATATGTGACCTGTGTTTAAGGTGAAGTCACAACATCCAGCTCAATACAGGATATAAACTACAGAAACTTTCTCTGAAATGTATGAGTAAAATGAGCCTTTAGGATGAATGACTTGTTTCAAAGAAGAGTTGTACTTTTTCTTCATTCCAGTAAATGTATAAATGTCTTTGGGCATAACATCACAGCTACTTTGTTTTTGTCAGTTTGCCACAGGGCAGATGTGAATAATAGTGCACAGAATTTAAAACATACAGTATGTAATCAAGCAATAATATTTTACACGTGAATCATTTTTTGGACTGTTTATCATTGTACACCTTATCAAAGATGCCACACTCTCAAATGAGCTGCTCACTGGCCTTGGTGTTGATGGCGATGGTGAAGCAGATGGGAGGGACTGTAGATGGCAATTCCGAACACCTCAGTCACCAGGTGGGTGCGCAGCAGGTGGGTGATGGTCTGGTGGTAGTGGAAGTCCATGGAGCGCACCCCGATCAAGAGAAAGGTGAGATGGTTGACGGTTAACCTAAACTCTACCCACAACCACATTTCAAACAGAGCTGCAAAAAAGTTGATTGAGTGTTAGTTTCGCTGTTTTCCTCTGAAAGAATTATAGTAACTTTTTAGATCAGAATTTTATACAAAACTTGAGGAATAAACTTAAAAGCTGAATTAAGATTTTTTTTTTAATACAAACCACATATTCCCTCTTAGTAGTGGCCAGTCAGCTGGAGCTGGAGATGCTGGAGATGGAATGGGTTTTTTTTTTTTTTTAAATGACTTTGCATACTGAGAAGCAGGATCCTATAATGACTGTCCCTGTCCGGACCTTTCCCAACCAGGGGATTCTGGTCCCAGGGATTCCCAAAGGGTGGTTTCTCAACCAGTCCCCTGAGGACCAGGCCCCTGAGGACCAGGCTATGAACATCCAGACTGCAGCATCCCATGGAGACCTTCAGTACTGAGGACATTCCCCTTGAGGCCTTTAAGAATCGGGCTCATGACAATGATCTTCATGTGCAGGTTCTTCCATCACAGCCTGGGACTTCAGCCTAGGCAACCTAGACGGCAATTAATGCTGTCAGCACAATAAAAAATATAGCATTTTGTTCCAAATTATTCTGATGTTAATATTATGTTATTATTCTGTAAATGCAAAAAGGATGCCAAATCCAGTGTCACATATTTTGGGGTGAACATATTACAGTTAGCCACTTTACATTTTGTTCTCTCTATGTTGTGTTGGTTATGCAAGTGTAAACAATCAGGACTAAAACCTGAGAATTATAACTTTTGTCACACTGTTAGCAGTGAGGGAAATGACAGCTGGGTCAATAATTAAAGTCATCAGTACCCGGCCAGTAGAGGGCAGCAAAGTGCCTTAGTCCTCATTGAATTGAACAGAAAATGAGGTTCTAGGTGCTTGTTAACTGGTCAGTCTCTGGAGGACAGGGTCTGGTGGTAGAGGTGACTTATTGACCTGAAAGATCCACTGATCAGAACATTGTCACTGTATTAAATGTAGATTGGGACTAAGTGTCTTGTTTCATTTTCTATGATCACTGAAATAACGAGCACCAGTAATGTGCACATCTACACTTTGTATACAACAAATTGCATTTTAAAGGTGCACTGTGTAGCTTTTCTAGTTGAGGAACCATTACCTGCTTGTCTTAATGGAGATGTTATGCTTTCGCCTAGAGAACAATACAGTATGACATTAAACTATCTTGAAACTGAACATTAACTCATAACAGGGGGCGCTACCAGGCCAAGTACAGGTCAGAACTGTGGAGAGGCATGATTATTTTTGCTGGACATTAAAGGTACATTGTGTAACTTTTTTGGTGGAGGCCTGTCACCTGCTTATTTCTATGGATATGTAATGGCTCTGCTTTGAATGTTCCACAATATGGCATTAAACAGCTCTACCTTACATTTATTACATTACAGGTGGTTTTATTTCTCAAAAATACCTAGAATGCCTCTTCACAGATCTGACCTGTAACTTGGTTTGATTTGGTCTCCATGAAGATAGAAAGGTTTAATACCACACTGTGTAACTTTCAAGACAAAGCAATAACCTTTCCATGGAGAGAAGCTTTTGACAGACCCTCCACCAGAAAAGTTACACAATGCACCTTTAAAGCTGCCAGTTAACAGTTTGTCTAAAGCTGTAGTTCACAATTCTCACTCCCCGTTGTGCACATGCTCAGTGCAGCACATGAAACACACATCATTTCTTCACTTTGATCTCCATAGGTCCCTGCATACTGAGCCTTTTCATACATTTTAATTATGTTCCATATGTTCAAACGCTCTGGAAGCATGGCACTCTGGATGAACTCTGCTCAGAATGAACCAATAAATGGAATCAAAATGGTTTCACACTTTGACAGAGGCTGGAGACTGCTGATAATGCTCTGAAATCCAGCTCCACACGCTGATATGAGACTTATGTAACGCACTCATGGATGTGTTCAAGGTCCAAGCTGTTGGTGGGATTTCAAGAATTTACTTTGATTTGTTACAAGCAATCTGCAATGGCCTTTTGAACTGTTTTTGTACACTTAAATCTTTGAAGTTCAGATGCTCCTAGTGCAGGCAAAAGTCTGATAAGTTTAGCATTAAGATGAACAATTTCCATGGAGATGAGCAGACCGAGTTACATGTCAGACCTGTGGAGAGGTTTCCCCGCTCATAGTAAAAATGCAAGTTTCTCAAGGTATTTTTGACCAATAAAAAAACGCCTCTAATTGTTAATGCAAGCTGCGATCTGTGAATGCAAACAGAATTGCCCTACAGGAATAAATAAACTAAACTAAACTAAACTAAAAGATAGATCAGTCTAATACTGAATTTCCTTCAGGATCAATAAAGTATTTATCTATTTATCTGTCTTTTCCTGGCAAACCAATAACCTCTCTATGAAGACAAGCAGGTGGCAGACCCCACAGCAGAAAAGTAACATAATACATCTTTAAAGACATCTGTGGCATCTATAGACTGTGGTGTGTGACGTCACCCATAGCGTTTGTCCAGTCAAATGAAGCTCACGAGGCTAGCAGTTCCATATTAGTTCCATATTATGAATAGTTTATTTACGGACAAAATTGTGAAATAAAAATACCAGGATCATGTAGAGCGGGTTAATACCAACATTTTAAGACCAAAATGACAAGGCTCAATGCAGCAGTTACAGAGAGAGGGGTGACAACTTTTCAATGTAAAGTCAATGGAGCCAGAAACTCCCCCATGCTCACTTCCTATTTGAAATATGGCGACTACCAGGTTAGCTATATCCATGGTGGCTTTTATGGCGGCACCATAAAAGTGGTGCCACCACAATCTATGGTGGCACCACTTTTACACTTAACATCTTATTTTGGACGTTTTACCTGCAGGTTGCTTTACCGTGAGCCTTGATCCTGACAGCTCAGCGCACAGATCTGAGCTTCACAAAACCCGGATTAGAGCTCACGCCCTCACTCCACCCCTCCTCCCCCTTCATGTCTCCCCTGTCTACGTGGAGCTGAAAATGGGACTCCATCAGAACCACTCCTCCCTGGATTAGTTAAACAGCCACTTCAAAGGGTACAATTATAATCCTACATTATTGATATGGGGGAAATGACAAGGTAAATGTCAGGAGCCGCCACAGAAGTGTGAGACGTGATGGGCTTTCAAATTATTAAGCATGCTTCTGCTCATATGAAGCCTACACAGGTGAAAGGGTGTTTACTGTTTGAAATAGAAACAGATATATTATTATATGACGCTCACCTCACAGCAAGAAGGTCACAGGTTCTACTCCCGGATGGGTGTGCAAAGTTTGAATGTTTCTTCTCGTGTCTCGGTGAGTTTCCTCTGAGCTCTGCTGTTTCCCCAACATCCTAAAACATGCACAATAAAAAGTCAAATCCTCCAGCTAAGGTAGTCGTTGTCAAAAGTGTCGAAAATCAGATACTAATAGATACTAAAACTAGAATACAGTAGAAAAACCCATTACATTTACAGGACAGAAAAAGAACCTTTCTTGAATAATGAAGAATGATGTTGAGCTCTATCATTGTGGTATCAGAATCAGTATTTAGTATCACGTTTATGCCTTTATATTAAAATCAGGTTTGCAGTTTTAGTATCATGACAACACTAGTCCTAACCAAGCCTAGTTCAAGATCTGGAGACGGGTCCCTGGTCAATGTCAATAAAGAATCAGAAATACTAGTAGTAGTAGAAATGTAGTTGAAATGTAGTTTTTAGTGAGTAGTAATAGTCTGCCATAATTTTAATATTAAGTTGGCTGAACGATTTGGAGAAAATATGTAATTGTGTTTTCTTTTTTTTGTTTTTTTCTGACAAGCATTGCAACTGAGATAAGATTCACGATTTATGTTTTAATAGTAGGATTCTGTTCAAAGTTCACATTTTTAACGCTCCCAGAAGAACTGAAAAAAAGACTGAAATATTAACTGACGAACTAATACAAGAATCACCTTTCAGAACATGTTTGTACAGATTTAAAGTACAGGGTTAGACGTTTTTATACAGAATATGACAGGAGATTTTATTGTTTGTGGAGGAGATTATGGTACTTCAAAAACTACAGTCTTTTGTAGTTGTATGGACTTGCTAATTGTGTCCATACATATTTTTGATTCAGTTGTAGTTAATCTGCCAGCCCTATTAGCAGTACTAACAGTAATAGTAGTATTAGTTGTAGTTTTTTACAATTTTACTATTTGCCAGAGAATAATGTCACGGGATTTGATGTTTTGGTAGAACTAAACGTTTTCTAGTCCTTTTTTATGTTTACTCAAAATGGTGTTATATTTTATAGGATACAGGCTAATAGTAACAACAGTACTAGTAGCAAAACTGGTAGTAGAATAGGGTTTGTAGTAAATTTAACACATACTTTCTGTGTATTCATGTAGTAGTAGTATTCGTACTCCTCCCTACTTCTATATATAGCCACATGGCAGAGAAACATGGCTATCAAATGAACAGCAGCTTTGACATGGAGGGCTTATGGAGCAGTTACATCAAAACACGCCACGTTTTCTGCCCCACTTCTCTGCCTCCTGACCACAATGTCACACTACAACTCCATATCTGCACAAGAGGATTCTGGGAAAATATTTCTCGCTCTAGTGCATGACTGCTGCTGATCGGACCATTATGGAAAGATGTAAATAAAGGGACAGCCTCGGTGAGCTGTGATTGGTTGGCACAGAGAGGGAGCGGGGCAGCGGGGTCAGAAACAATAATGAGTTTAGGGGCATTCAGGAAGTGCTTTGTTTGATTGGCAGATTGGTACTGGACTGGTGCATTCTGGGATTCATTGTTTATTGTTTAATGAGGTGAATACAGTTGGTTTGGTAAGGTATAAATGAGATATATATTATATATATATATTATAGCTGGTCTTCTAAGGCTACAGTTCTTTACTTGTTTAGTCAATAGTGGTTGAAATTTGATTCAGATTATAAGGATTTATGAGGCACAACAACAAACAGAAAGGAGGAGTTAGTGGGTGAGTTAGCTGAAGATTTGATATTTTTAGTATTAATATAAAAAGGCAAATTAAACTGATGATTCACAAGTTTAATCTGTCTTTATATAATAGTAGTTTTTGCACAAACTCCTCTGCTTCTGCACTCACATGACTATGTACCTCTATCAGACGTGCGTAATAGTTTTGAGAGTCTGCATCAGCAGCATTTCTGTGACTAGAGAGACGTACTGCCTGCACCACAAGACAAACAGCTAACAGCATATCTCTATAAGAGCAAAGCAAACCTGCTAATAGGTTTAACAATATATGGATTCATTGTTTTAGGAGCCTCATTAGCTGCCCATTTAATGGCTGCTAGTCTTCCTGGGGTCCTCTTTAGAAATAGCCATTACAATACCAAGAAAAACTTACTTAGAAAAATCTTACTTTGAAATATGTTCTTATGGTCGTCTGCAGTAATCGAACTGTTGAGTCATCTGCATACATAACCACAGATGAATTTTGTAATAAAGGTATATTAACAACAGGGATACTCCGATCTGATACTGGTACTGGATATCGACAATGATACTGACAAATTTGCTGGATCGGATATTGGCTTCCAAATATCAGTTAGGCGATAGGACATAAATTGATGTTACAAAATAATTTGGTCGTAGTCCCCCTAGAAAGTGTCATAATGTTGGAATTTTATTTACTCAGAGTTGCTCTGTGGTTACTTGTGAGATAAGTCAAAGCTTCATAACACATTTGGATCAGTCGTGTCTTATTTTATTTTTGTTTTAAGAAAGTAAATGCTTTTTTCAGTCTCTGCACTATTATTGGTTAATATCGGGTATCGGCAGATCCTTAAAGCTATAGTATTGAAAACTGTATCAGAAATGAAAAAGCTGGATAGGTGCATCCTTCATTCATAAAGTATCATCATATAAACTGATATTAAAATAACACTGTCCTCACTCAAGGTCTTATCAAATGTAAACAAATGGTCACTGGTCACCTCCGTCTTTCAGGATGCTTCCACATTCACTGCATTTCAACCGCTCACTGTGTGAAGGAAATAATACAGTAAAGAAATATAAAAATACAATAACATGGAACTATTGAGCTTACCGTATTCCGCTGCATTAGAGATGCTGGCTCAGGCAATTCTGTTAAAAAGAAAACAGGGAAAAATAAACATGACGTAAGTTTCCTGGACATGCACCATCTTTATATGGACTGCTGCAGAGCAAGTCTCCAACACAAACAGCTGGACTTCTGTACTGCAGAGGACTGGCCCTCAGTGGAGATTTAGGACTTATAGTACTGATATGTGTGTGTGTGTGTGTGTGTGTGTGTGTGTGGACTGCCTTTATCAGACTAGATCAGACTGAAAATGTCTCCTTTAACCAGTACACTGCAAAAAATGTCATCTTAATATGTTGTCAAAATGTCTTGACTTCAATGTTAAAGGCCCTATATTACGCTATTTTCTGATCTATGTTATAATGTTGTTTCCTCATCAAACACCCAGAATTTTGTTTTGTTTCATTCACAGATGTTTAACACACTCACCCTGCAAATTTAGGCTGTTTTTTGTTTTGTTTTTTCAAGAAAACTGAAAAAACTCCATCTTGTGATGTCATTGAGTGGCTGAAGAGAAAAGCTCCACTGTGTTTTACAACGTCATACACCTTCACTAGAATCACCTGGATAATTTGCAGTCCCCGAATTGTTTTAGCCTTCTTCACTTCTCGAGCACCAGGAGATATTGTAGATGTTCTGTGGCAATCTCAGAAAAAAATCTTACAAAAATATTTTTAAAAAGAAAACAATTTGTGGTTATTCTAGTGTACTGTAGAGTAAATCAATTCAATTGAGGCTAAAACAGCTGTTAACTGTAAAATTACCAAGGTGGAAGAGAGCATCTTGAGTTTTGGAGCTGTAAATATCCTAATAATGCAGGAATAATAATAATGCACATGTGTGAATGAAACACAACACAACTCTGTGAATGTTTTAGGGAAGATAACAACATTATAACAAGCTCACAAGAGTCAGTTTTGTGTAATACAGGACCTTTAATCTAGTCACTCAATCTGCAATTTCCCCATTGTGGGACAAATAAAGGATTATCTTATTTTATCTTATCTTAATTTATCTGATTCTGCCTTTATTCTATTTGCATAATCTTATTGACAACCATATGCATTTCTGTTGTCTTTACAGGTACAGGTGTGTATAAGTAACTTTGTCACTGGTCACTGAGTTGTCATTAGGTCACAGTGAGTTGGACTGCAGAGGTCAAGTATGTCCTGGAGCCCGGGGGTACGGTCCATGTGTGGGTCATATGATCTTCAGACAGACTAAAGCCCACAGGAAACAAAGCCTGCCTCTGTTCTCTGCCATAAGGCGTGAGGAATGCTCTATTAATCTGTGTGAAGGCAGTGCAGAGCTGTGTGTCACAGTCCTCCCTGTGGGACCCCCGCGTCTGTGAGAAACAGCACACCCCATCACAGAGCTCAGGCCTGGAGCATTATGGGAACGGACTGCACATTTCTGGACAAATGCAGAGATGAAAACAAGATTCAGTTCAGAAAGCACGCTCTAAAATATGTCAGCGTTTGGGAGAACACTTCAGTTATTAACTTCTTCAGAACAGATCTCATGAATTTCAGACTTCATGAATTTATGTAGAGGTCTCCAAGGTCTGTGTCTGTTGTGATTTGCTGATTGTGACTATTCACACTGTAGTTTTTGTGTTATTATTCTTTTTAGTAACAGAGGAGGCGAGCAGCATGCATTTTGGCCTCATGGTCCAGCCAAAAGATTACTTTTTGGAATGAGAGCGTGTTGACTGTGATAGTGGTCCACCGCTGCTTCACTGAAAACGCTGTACTACAGCTGTGCATATCACCTACGGATGTGCACAATGTAATTCATTCATTCATTAATCATTGGATTTATATAGCACCTTTCAAGACAAACAAGAGCTTTGCTGTGCATCATTCATTCACTCCATAGGTGGTAAGCTACTATTGTAGCCACAGCTGCCCTGGATCAGACTGACAGAAGCAAGGCTGCCAATTTGCACCATCGGCCACCACCAAGATTCACACACACCACTAGAATCATTTGGATGATTTCAGCTGTGTAACTGCCCATCTCTACTGAAGTAAACATAAAGGGTAACTGTTAACTTGAAAACTACCACAAGGTGGAACAGAGCATGTTGAGCTTTGGAGACAGCCTAATAATAAAGGTTTACTCGAACATGTGTGAATGAAACAAAACACAACTCCAGGTATACAGGCTTTTGATGAGGTAACAACATTATAACATGGCTTCAAGCTCACGAGAGTCAGTTTTGTGTAATATAGGGCCGTTAAATATTAACTAATACCGATATAATTCCTAATTCCAAATCTATCTACAGTGTAAATCCTCTTCAGAGTTTTCCATCACTTCCTGAAAGCTACACAATGCACTTTTAATAATGGAACAGTTCAGATCTTCTCCTTTATTTTGGCACACTACCACCAGCTATTCTCAACACACAAGTCTCCAAGTGCAGACCGCCGAGGGCCAAGACTTTTTATAGAACATACAACTCCTACTTTGCATATATGTAGTAAACAACAGAGGCAGCACTTTGGAGATTACAGACTCGACTCCACTCTATCCATGTGGACCACTGAAGCCTTGAGAATTGTCCAACTTCATAATCTCAATAAATAACAAAATAAATAACAAAATGGCTGCCGGCCACGATGGAGGAGCCACCGGGGAATAAGGCGGGAGCTGCAGCACATTTGCACGTTTCATTTGAGCCGGAGATCATATTAGCATAATATGAGGCATGGTGATTATTTAAAGAGGGAATATCTGAGACTGTGGGGGAGAGAAAGGCGGTCTAGTGTAGAGATAGACCGATGTATTGGCCAACCGATATACTGGATCGATATTTGGTCGATATTTTGTTTTGGTCAATCTGAGAAGTTGTTTTTTGGTGAATTGTGGATTAACCAATTGAAGAGACGCATGGTCCGTTTGCGTCAAAAACAAACACATCTGCTTACACGTAAAAAATTAGAAAATCTACATAAAGGGCTGAGAAACAGTGTGGATTTTTACAGAATCAATAATCGAAGCACCAAACTGTTTATTTCAGGTAAAAGAAGTTATATATTCTGAATGTTACGAGAATTTTCGAGTGGAGCTGTCTTCCGCATTTGAGAAACACTGAAAAAACAGTTCTGGATTCGGGACAGAATGTAGAAGGGACTGGCTGGTCAGGGAAGTCGGCTGGAGGTTTTTGACCTATTGTGCATGTTTTGAGTTGATGGGGGAAACTGCAGTGCCTGGAGGAAACCCACCCAGACACAGGGGGAACATCACATTTAAAACATTTAGCTTTGCCTGTGAGATCTAAAAAATACCAAATAAAGAGAAAATAGCAATTCTCTCCTTTTTTCCTTTTTTTCTAAACTCTCTTGGCATACTCCTGGGTCATTATTTGTATTCCTGTGGGTATCTCAGTACACACTGTTAGTATAATATAATGCCTGGTTTGAAATGGTCTATAATAAAGTTGAGTAGAAATCTGCAAAGTAATATTTTAAAAAGTGTATTTGTTTTAATTATATAATTATATTTCTGCACTCTTGGGTTTAAATTTCACACTCCATTCTATTAGGGTGTTTTTAGAATTGAACTCTAAATCAGGACTTAACCAGGACTTAACCAGAACTAAACCAGGACTAAACCAAGTCTATATTAAAATCTTATCTGGGCTCAAACCTGGACTGTACAATGTGTAACATTGTGTAACTTTTCTGGTGGCGGGTCCATCACCTGCTTGGAATATTCCACAGTACGGCATTACACTTATTTATTTCTACATAGACAGCATTTAACACCACAGGACCAAGTTATATGTCAGATCTTAGGAGAGGCGAGCCCATTCACAGTAAGAATTTAAGTTTTTAGTTCAATAATAATCCATATTATTGAGTAAGTGCAAGATAGACACGTTTAAAGCCATACCGGGACATTCCACCAGAAATGCGGACCCTCCACCAGAAATTGAGATATTTTTTGTCACTATCAGCCTGCGCTATTTCAGGTTAAAAGTGTAAGCTTGGTAAATATATATTGTTATTGTTTTATAGTAGTTCTGAGCAACATTATAGTGGAGAGGATGCTTCATTACAACATCTGGTGAAGGTTAAATACAAACTGACCTACAAAATCCATAAGGTTACATTGACCAGCTGTGGAGTAAACTGATTAACATCTGGATATGTAAAACCCTGTACCTCTCTACAGCAGAAAAATGAAGAGGGCTCAAACCACAGCAGAGGAGACAAAGGTGCCGGATGGTGCACTTGGCATTGGAACAACAAATAAATTGGTTTGTTCTGCGGTGAGAATGAGAGGTCAGACAGAGTTCACCTGTGCTGGCTGAAGTATCTCCTCAGGCAGGGGAAGGCTCCACTTCAGAAACACGAGGGAGGATGCTGTGGAGAGAGAGGAAAAGAGGGAGACAGAGACAGAGGAGAACAGATTAAATACTACTCTGCACTTTCATGTTTGAGCTCTTTGTGCATGCTGTAGTGCAACTGTTCAAAAGAAATCATTATGGAAACACTGTCTGTATTCTCATGGGGAGCTGGTCTATAGTTCTGTTTTCAAAAAGAGTGATTAAAAGTTATGAAAATTGGTGGAGGGAGTTTGTGTGTGTGTGTTGAAAACAAGCATTACTCTTGAGGATTTTAACATGATATCTTAAAGGTGTGCTTTGTAACTTTTCTGGTAAAGGCTCCATCACCTATCCCCATAGGCTGGGTTCACGTGACATCAGACAACAGTCTACAATGCGCATAGTTTAAAATCTTGCTAATCAGAATTCTACGGTGGAATTTGCTGTTTAACTGTCAGATTACAGATTTATTGACTTGGTTTATGATTAATATCTATGTAATTACTGGGCCTATCCTCATGAAACAAAAACATGAGGTTCAGTGTCTTCTCTGTGTCGGTCTTGAGTTACATAGGACCGTCTTTGTCCATCATCTGAAATTAGAACATCAAATTCTAGAACAACAATGTAACCTATTCAACTTCATGTGTTTTTGATGCTAAAAATACCTTTAAAACATGCATTCTGAGACTATAGGCTCTTCTCTCCACAGATTTGGCTTGCACCTTGGCCTGGTGC
Source organism: Taenioides sp. WSHXM2023 (assembly GCA_029959045.1). NCBI lineage: Eukaryota > Metazoa > Chordata > Actinopteri > Gobiiformes > Gobiidae > Taenioides > Taenioides sp. WSHXM2023. The sequence goes on from CM057094.1 coordinate 26,815,233, forward strand.
TGCCATCAACCTGTGTCCAGGTTTAATACTGTACTTCGGAACATTTCCATGGAGACAAGCAGGTGGTGGACCCTTCATCACAAAAGTTGCATAGTGTGTCTTTAAAGATAGGGCTTATCTTAAAACCTCAAAAGTACTGTCCTAAGATATTTATTCACAATTACACAATTATTATTACACAAGTCAGATGCTGCAAATGTTGTTAGTGTTTGGATTTTGTGCTTTGGTCCTTGAGCCAATAAACAGTCAGAAAGAAGAATGAGCTCCTCACTTTGGGTTGCCAGATCCTTGACCAATTCACAATAAACCAAAAGGGCTCTAAATGTACGCATATACTGTATGACAGCTAATGACATCTCAGTGTCAGATTTGGTTATATTGCCAATTTTATCAGACTTGCACTTCCACATAGAGCTGGATAGGGCAACACAAACTTCAAGTACTTTATTATAGATGTTATCAATATTGCACAATACAGAATAGGCAATTATGTTTAGTTATTTGCCAGAAACATATGGACAATTCTCGAATAAAGTACAAATTCCTTAAAGATGTTTGTGCCATATTGAGATTTTCCTCTGGGATTAACTTTATACGGTGGCAGCTGTTCATTTCAACTGTCTGGGATTTTGTACTTAAGAAGCTGGCGGTAATCAATCCATACATACAGTGTCTCTACAAATCAGGTCATTGGAGCGTAGCACGGGGCTCCTCTTTCAGGGGTGAATCAGACAGGTGGCAGGTCTTTGTTTCAGGAGGAAGACCCCGGATTGAGTTTCTGGATGAGGGAGGGAGACTGTAGTGAGGGGGCAGAGACACGCCTTAGAACGGTTCAAAGTGGGACCAAGCAGAATGCATCGTGTCTGAGTGCCTGGCCTATGAGGTAATATGTAAGAGGGGTCAGTCTGTGGTCAAGTGTGGATGTGGTCACTGGTCACCACAAGAATTTTAAAAGATTTTATAGATTGAAAACTTTGAACTAGAGAGTTGAAACTAAATATCACCAGCTGGGTCAGTTAAGTTTCAACTGAGCCAGGGGCCGTGATATGATTTCAAGGTATAATTATAAGTACAAATTAAAATAATCCATTATGACACAATATGAATATAATCTATTCTTTAATTTAAATATAATACATACATTAGGTCCAAAAAACAACACACCATTCAAATAATGTTTACTTGGTTTTACATGTTTTGCCACTTAAAATGGTTAATGCTGTCAAATTAACTCCACTGTGAGTCAGCTGCATAGTTATTTTGGGGTTCCCGTCTTGAAACATGTCACTAAAATGCTTTTATATTAGAGTCAAAAGTCAAACTTATTGCATGGTGTAGGCTATATAGACTATTATAGAATAATGTTGGCTAAATGTTAAAACTAAATTTAGTTTTCCTTTAGCAACCAGACACTGATATGAAATGCCCTCTTTTTATGTTATTATTACTATATTGCATGCATTTTTTTTTTTTTTTGCACTAATAAGGTAAGCTTTGTTATTCATCTGCAAATATGCTAAAATGCTATTTTGCATTCTCCTAACTGCTAGCTAGTTAGCTAGTATAGTTAGCCAGTTACAGTGAGGGAAAGTTCTGTGTGTTTCTCTCAGATCTGATGTTTCCTCAATGCTCAATTTCCTCAATACTCCATCGATAATCTGTTCGATTAGGGGAACGTTCAGAGAACCTTAAGAAACGTTAGGAGGAACAAAAATAACGTTGCACAGCCGTTATAAAACTTTACAAATGAACTTTAAAACAACCAAAAGTTACCGTCAGGGAAGGTTCTGGGAACCGAAGATTCTAACTTGTTGATTGTGACTTGTAAATTATTAGCTGGGTATAAGCAAAAGAAAGACATTGGACAAAATGGTACAGATTATCTATTTGATATTGATGATTGATTCGTGATTAATGTATGTTAGCGAATATGCCTATGTTTTGAAATCTTATATATCTTATTTTTAGCACTGCTAATTTCTATCCAGCGCTCACTTTGCCTAAACCTTGAGATCAAAGCCAGAATCAATACTTTAATCATCAGACATTAATATTTATGATTAATTAGACACTTTTTATAACATTAATTGTTTTAAACCCACCTCATGTCTGGTGTTTGGCTCATTAGATAAAGTTGTTGTTCCCGCCCCTCCGGACGGTGTGTGTGCTCAGACCCAGCGCACCCCTGAGAGCGGCGCCAGCAGAGCTCCAGACCCCAGCCTCTGCTCTGACAGTGAAGCTGCGGAGACAGACGCGGAGAACGTGGACTGTACCAGCTGAAGGAGGACGAGGACACGCCGAACGCTTTTTTTCCTAAAAGTTTACCACAGAAAGGTGCAGATTTCGGAACAACATCGTCACCACTGGGACCACCGCTGCGCCGTGCAGCGTGCGTAAAAGACGCGGAGGTGAGTGCTTTCCGTACAGTGATTTTGGAAACGCCAGCTCTAAAATTCGGCTTTGTTTTTGTTTTAATTACGTACGAAAGAAGTAATTTAGGACATGTTGCAACTTTCTTCTCCTTATTAATTACTGCATCACTTTGAGCACGTTAGGCTACGAGGCTTGCAATTCATGCCCTGTATCCAACTTTATTATGCTTTAAACATCGTAGTTATCTTCTCTCTTTAATGGCCTTAAGGCGCTTTCAGGCTACTAACTTGTGTTTACTCTTGGTTCCTAATCATTGGCGCATGTACAGCTCATTCATGATTAATTGCTTATTGATAGCTTGACTTGTTTGAGTAATTAAGCTTTTAATCTGCGGCTGATCCAGTGGAGCGCTCTGTGATTGGAGCTGGTTTGATCGTTGTGTTCAGTACATGTGTTATTTCTTATTTCTCCTCTGTGCAGAAAGGAAAGAAACAGGAGACAGGAAAGACATTCCTTTGTATCTCCATCCAGCTGTTCCTCTGCTGGAGCCTCTTGCACACAAACACAGATCTATCTTGC